>JAHRHZ010000053.1:16495581-16651072 GCA_024137785.1 Ginglymostoma cirratum
AGATAGGTCAGTCCAGGGAGGACGGACCTATCTCCTCCCTACCCCTCTACCTACACTCACCTTTACTGGCTCCATCCCCGCCTCTTCGACTTGTCTGCCTCCTCTCCACCTATCCTCTCCTCTATCCATCCTCTATCCGCCTCCCCCTCTCTCCCTATTTATTTCAGAACCCTCTTCCCCTCCCCCATTTCTGATGAAGGGTTTAGGCCCGAAACGTCAAGTTTTCCTGCTCCTGTGATGCTGCTTGACCTGCTCTGTTCATCCAGCCCCATGCTTGTTATCTCCCATAATTCTCACATGTTTTCTTTTCACTCTCAAAACAGAAAGAAAGCTCCAGCTAACAAGCATGGGGCTGGATGAACACAGCAGGTCAAGCAGCATCATAGGAGCAGGAAAACTTGACGTTTCGGGCCTAAACCCTGATGAAGGGTTTGATGAACCCTGCTGTGTTCATCCAGCCCCATGCTTGTTATCTCGGATTCTCCAGCATCTGCAGTACCTTTTATCTCAGAAAGCTCCAGCTGTTAGTTCCAGCAGCCAGGTAACAGAAACCTTCTCACTTGAAAGCAAAATTAAAAGCCTTCCTGGGTCTGTGTAAGCCCTAACCCCACCCACTCACAGTACTTCAATTTAAGAAAAATAGCCAAGGAGAGCTCCAAAGCTGTTTAAGGGTCTGGCCCCGAAACGTCAAGCTTTCTGCTCCTATGATGCTGCTTGGCCTGCTGTATTCATCCAGCTCCACAACTTGTTATCTCGGATTCTCCAGTATCTGCAGTTCCTATTTTCACAGTACCAACACATCTGCCTCCTTCAAATGATGTCTCTGTGACGGCAACAAGATCGCAGTTCCATATGCCAATTCAAACTCTTAACTCATCTGTTTTACCTATAATACTCCTTACATTAGCGGTCATTCATCCTTGCCTTACTCCCTCGAGACACAACATGGCTGAAGTCACGATGCCTTGGCTCCTTTTCTAAGTTAAGCTGTGTCATAGAAACGTAAACATAGAAGATAGGAGCAGGAGGCCATTCAACCCTTCGAACCTGCTCCGCCATTCATCACAAACATGGCTGATCGTCGAACTCAATAGCCTAATTCTGTTTTCTCCCCATAATCTTTGATCTTGTTTGTCCCAAGTGCTATATCTGGCTGCCTCTTGAATACATTCAATGTTTGGGATCAACTACTTCATGTGGTATTGAATTCCACAGGCTTACCACTCTGAGTGAAGAAATATCTCATCACCGTCCTAAATGGTCTACCCCAAATCCTCAGACTTGACCCCTGATTTCGGACACACCTGCCATCGGGAACATCCTCCCTGCGTCTACCCCGTCTAGTCCTGCTAGAATTTTATTTCTTAATCTCTGAGATCCCCCACCTTGTGCATCTAAACTCCAGCAAGAACAATCCTAACCTCGTCAACCTCTCCTCATACGTCAGACCCGCAATCTCTGGAATCAGCCTGGTAAACCTTTGATGTACTCCCTCTAGAGCAAGAGCATCCTTCCTCAGAAAAAGGATACCAAAATTGCACACAATATTCTCGGTGTGGCCTCACCAAGGCCCTGTACAACTGCAACAATACATCGCTGCTTCTGTACTCAAAATCTCACACAATGAGGCTTTCAGTCATTTGAGCGGCGGGAGTCTGGAAGGAGGCGCGAGGGCAGCCTGGGAAGGTAAGCTTCTCCTTTAAAAAAAACTTACCTCGTGAATAGGTGGAGTGCGCGTCGAGCAGGAGCAGACACGGGACGGTTGAGTAAGTGAGGTAATATATTTGGGCGGTTGCTTTACCCGAAACACTACTGAAGTAGTGTCTCCCACCCATCCTCCTCCTCTAACCAAAAAGGGTCTGAGCGCCGATTTGGTAAGTTACTAGTGTTTTCTTTTCCAATAGTCTGTTTTTTACAATTCAGAACAATGGCAATGGATGCAAGGGCAGTTGCATGCTCCTCCTGTAGGATGTGGGAGGTAAGGGTCACCACTAGTGTCCCTGCTGACTTCATCTGTGGGAAAGTGCACCCAACTCCAGCTCCTTGGAAACCACGTTAGGGAACTAGAGCTGGAGCTGGATGAACTTCGGATCATTCGGGAGGCTGAGGGGGTGATTAAGAGGAGTTACAGGGAGGCAGTAACACCTCAGGTACAGGAAAAAAGTAGATGGGTTACAGTCAGGGGACGGAAAGGGAACAGGCAGACAGTGCGGGGATCCCCTGCGGCCGTTCCCCTCAATAACAGGTATACCGTTTTGGATTCTGTTGAGGGGGACGACTTACCAGGGGTAAGCCATGGGGTACAGGTCTCTGGCGCGGAGTCTGTCCCTGTTGCTCAGAAGGGAAGGGGGAAGAGGAGGAGAGCATTAGTCATTGGGGACTCCATAGTTAGGGGGACAGATAGGAGATTCTGTGGGAACGATACAGACTCACGGTTGGTGTGTTGTCTCCCAGGTGCCAGGGTCCGTGATGTCCGTGTGGATCGTGTCTTTGGGGTCCTGAAGGGAGAGGGTGACCAGCCCCAAGTCGTGGTCCACATAGGTACCAATGACATAGGTAGAAAGAGGGATAGGGATATAAGGCAGGATTTCAGGGAGCTAGGGTGGAAGCTGACAGCTAGAACAAACAGAGTTGTTATCTCTGGTTTGTTACCCGTGCCACGTGATAGCGAGGCAAAGAACAGGGAGAGGTATCAGCTGAACACGTGGCTGCAGGGATGGTGCAGGAGGGAGGGCTTCAGGTATATGGATAACTGGGGCTCATTCTGGGGAAGGTGGGACCTCTACAAACAGGACGGTCTTCACTTGAACCAGAGGGGTACTAATATCCTGGGTGGGAAATTTGCTAGTGCTATTCGGGTGGATTTAAACTAGCTCAGCAGGGGCATGGGAACCTGTGGTGTAGTTCCAGTACACAGGAGGATGAGACTAGGGAGGACATGGACAGGATTTCACCATCACAGGAGTGTGCTGGCAGACAGCAAGCCGGTTTGAAGTGTGCCTACTTCAACGCCAGGAGTATCCGGAATAAGGTAGGTGAGCTTGCAGCATGGATAGGTACCTGGGACTTCGATGTTGTGGCCATTTCGGAGACATGGATAGAGCAGGGTCAGGAATGGATGTTGCAGGTTCCAGGGTTTAGATCGTTCATAAAGATCAGGAAAGGTGGTAAAAGAGTGGGCGGTGTAGTTTTGTTAGTCAAGGACAGTATAACGGTGGCTGAAAGAACTTTTGACAAGGACTCGTCTACTGAGGTGGTATGGGCTGAGGTCAGAAACAGGAGAGGAGAGGTCACACTGCTGGGAGATTTTTTTACAGGCCTCCGCAAAGTTCCAGGGATGTGGAGGAGAGGATCGGCAAAACGATTCTGGGCAGGAGTGAAAGGAACAAGGTGGTCATTATGGGAGACTTTAACTTCCCCAACATTGACTGGAAATGCTATAACTCTAGTACGTCGGATGGATCGGTTTTTGTCCAATGTGTGCAGGAGGGTTTCCTGACACAGTATGTCGAAGGGCCGACAAGAGGGGAGGCCACACTGGATCTGGTACTTGGTAATGAACCAGGCCAGGTGTTTGATTTAGTGGTAGGTGAGCACTTTGGAGAGAGTGACCATAATTCGGTTACATTTAGTTTAGCGATGGAAAGGGATAGGAACATGCCACTGGGCAAGAGTTATAGATGGGGGAAAGGCAATTATAATGCGATTAGGCAAGACTTAGGAGGGATAGAATGGGGTAGCAAAATGCAGGGGATGGGGACAATCGAAATGTGGAGCTGGTTTAAGGAACAGATATTGCGTGTCCTTGATAGGTATGTCCCTGTCAGGCAGGGAGGAAGTGATAAGGTAAGGGAACCTTGGTTTACAAAAGAAATTGTATCTCTTGTTAAGCGGAAGAGGGAGGCTTATGTGACATTGAGACGAGATGGTTCAGATGAGACGATGGAGAGTTACAGATTAGCTAGGAAGGATTTAAAGAGAGAGTTAAGAAGAGCAAGGAGGGGACATGAGCAGTCATTAGCAGGTAGAATTAAGGAGAACCCTAAAGCTTTCTATACGTATGTGGGGAATAAAAGGATGACTAGGGTAAGAATAGGGCCAGTCAAAGACAGAAGTGGGAAGTTGTATGTGGACCCTGTGGAGATCGGAGAGGTGCTAAACAAATATTTCTCATCTATTTTCACTCAGGAAAAGGAGAATATTGTAGAGGAGAAGACTGAGATACGGGCTATTAGACTTGAAAGGATTGAGGTTAGTAAGGAGGAGGTGTTATCAATCCTAGAAGGTGTGAAGGTAGATAAATCCCCTGGGCCGGATGGGATTTTTCCGAGGATTCTCTGGGAAGCTAGGGAGGAGATGGCGGAGCCTTTGGCCTTGATCTTTGAGTCGTCATTGTCTACAGGTTTAGTACCAGAGGACTGGAGGATTGCAAATGTTGTGCCCTTATTCAAGAAGAGCAGTAGAGATGACCCAGGTAATTATAGACCAGTGAGCCTTACATCTGTTGTAGGAAAAGTTTTGGAAAGGATTATAAGAGATAGGATTTATAATCATCTAGCAAGCAACAATTTGATTGGAGACAGTCAACATGGATTCGTCAAGGGCAGGTCGTGTCTCACAAACCTCATTGAGTTTTTTGAGAAGGTGACCAAGCATGTGGATGAGGGTAGGGCAGTTGACGTGGTTTACATGGACTTCAGTAAAGCCTTTGATAAGGTTCCACATGGTAGGCTATTGGAGAAAATGCGGAGGCATGGGATTGAGGGAGATTTAGCAGTTTGGATTAGAAACTGGCTTTCTGAAAGAAGCCAAAGAGTGGTGGTTGATGGAAAATATTCAGCCTGGAGTCCGGTTACTAGTGGTATGCCACAAGGATCTGTTTTGGGACGACTGCTGTTTGTCATTTTTATAAATGACTCGGACGCAGACAGAGGTGGATGGGTTAGTAAGTTTGCAGCTGACACTAAAATCGGTGGAGTGGTGGACAGTGTGGAAGAATGTTGCAGGTTGCAGGGAGACATGGATAAACTGCAGAATTGGGCTGAAAGGTGGCAAATGGAGTTCAATGCAGATAAATGTGAGGTGATGCACTTTGGGAAGAATAATAGGAAGGCAGAATACTGGGTCAATGGAAAGGTTCTTGGTAGTGTGGATGTGCAGAGGGATCTTGGTGTCCAGGTACATAGATCCCTGAAAGTTGCCACCCAGGTTGATAGTGCTGTGAAGAAGGCATACGGTGTGTTAGGTTTCATTGGTAGAGGGATTGAGTTCCGGAGCCGTGATGTCATGCTGCAACTGTACAAAACGCTAGTGCGGCCTCACTTGGAATATTGCATACAGTTCTGGTCGCCCCATTACAGGAAGGATGTGGAAGCATTGGAAAAGGTGCAGAGGAGATTTACCAGGACGTTGCCTGGTCTGGGGCGAAGGTCTTATGAGGAAAGACTGAGGGACTTGGGTCTGTTCTCATTGGAGAGAAGAAGGCTAAGAGGGGATTTAATAGAGACCTACAAAATGATCAGAGGATTAGATAGGGTGGACAGTGAGAGTCTTTTTCCTAGGATGATGACGTCGGCTAGTACGAGGGGGCATAGCTGCAAATTGAGGGGTGATAGATTTAAGGCAGATGTCAGAGGCAGGTTCTTTACTCAGAGAGTGGTAAGGGCGTGGAATGCCCTGCCTGCCAATGTAGTTAACTCAGCCACATTAGGGGCATTTAAACAGTCCTTGGATAAGCATATGGATGATGATGGGATAGTGTAGGGGAATGGGCTTAGATTAGTTCACAGGTTGGCGCAACATCGAGGGCCGAAGGGCCTGTTCTGCGCTGTATTGTTCTATGTTCTATGAAGGCCAACACATCATTTGCCTTCCTTGCTGCCTGCTGCACCTGGAGGCTTACCTTCAGCAACTAGTGCACAAGAACACCCAGGTCCAATACTGCTCCCTCCCAATTTACAGCCATTCAGGTAGTAACCTGCCTAATCAGTTCTGAAGAAGGGTCATCAGATCCAAAACGTTAACTCTGATTTTTTCTACACTGATGCTGCCAGACCTGCTGAGCTTTTCCAGCATATTTGTTTTTGTTCCCGATTTAAAACATTCGCAGTTCTTTGTTTTTATTTAGTAATCTGCCTTCTTGTTTTTGCTTCTGAAGTGAATAATCCTCTCATTTATCCAAATTATACTGCATCTGCCACTGATTTGCCCACTCACCCAATCTGTTCAGATCATGCGGAAGGATCTCTGGATCCTCATCTCAGTTCACCCTCCCACCCAACTTGGTACCATCGGCAAATGTGGAGATGTTACATTTTGTTCCCTCATCCAAATCATTAATATATACTGTGAATAGCTGGGGTCCCAGCACCAATCCTTGTTGGCAACCCACTAGTTACTGCCTGCCAATTTGAAAAGGATCCACTAATTCGTACTCTGTTTCCTCTCTGCCAACCTGTTTTCTATCCATCTCAATACACTTCCCCTAATCCGAAGCACTTTAATCTTGCATCTCTTATGCGGGACTTTGTCAAATGCTTTCCGAGAGTCCAAACATACCATATCAACTGGATCCTCCTTGTCAACTCTACTAGTTACATTTTCACTGAATTCCAACAGATTTGTCAAGCATGATTTCCCTTTATAAATCCATGCTGACCCTGTCTGATCCTGCCACTGCTTTCAAAATGCTCTGCTATAAAAGTCCTTAATAATGGATTTGAGAATTTCCCCGCTACCGATGTTATGCTTACCGGTCTACAATTCTCTGTTTGCTCTCTATCTCCCTTTTTGAGTACTGGAGTGACAACAGCTACCCACCAATCTGCAGGGACTGTTCCAGAGTCTATAGAATCCTGGAAAATGACCACCAATGCATCCACTTTTTCTAGAGCCATTTCCTCAAGTACTCTGGGATGTAAATTATCAGGCTTTGGGAATTTATCCGCCTTCAATCCCATCAATTTTCCCAGCACCATTTCTCTACTCATATTGATCTCTCTCAATTCTTTCCTCTCACTAAACCTTGAATACTCCAACATTTCTGGTATCTGATTTGTGTCCTCTTTTGTGAGGCAGAACCAAATTATATATTCAGTTGGTCAGCCATTTACAGTCATAGAGATGTACAGCATGGAAACAGACTCTTCGGTCCAACTTGTCCATGCCAACCAGATATCCTAAATTAATCTAGTCCCATTTGCTCTTTGTTCCTTATTATACATTCTCCTGTTTCTGTCTGCAGGGGACCTACATTTGTATTCAATCCCTTTCTCTTCAGGTGCCTATAGAAACTCGTTGTGTCAGTCTTTTGTTCCCTGCAAGCTTACTTTTATACTGTATTTTCCCCTTCTCAATCAATCCCTTGGTCCTTCTTTGCTGAATTCTGAACTGCTCCCAATCCTCAGACAGACATATTACTTTTCTTGGCCAATCTGTATATTTCTTCCTTGGATAGAATACTAATTCTAATTTCCTTCGTAAGTCATAGAGTGGCCCTCTTACTCATCCTGCTTTTGTGCCAGACAGGAATAAACAGTTTTGCAGTTTCCCCCACGCATTTCTTGAATGTTTGCCATTGCCTATCCACCATCATCCCTTTAAGTAACTGTCCCCAATCTATCAAGGCCAACTCCTGCCTCATATCTTCATAGTTTCCTTTATAAAGATTGAGCACCCTAGTCTCTAAATCAACTACCTCCCTGTCCATCTTGATAAAAAAAAAGTATCATGTTACAGTCACTCATCCCCACGGGATGCGCAGCTAGATTGGCAATGATTCCTTTCTCATTACACGGTACCCAGTCTAAAATGACTTGCTCTCTAGTTGGTTCCTCCACATATTGGTCAAGAAAACCATCCTGTATACACTGCAGGAATTCCTCCTCCACAGCATTGCGGCTAATTTGATTTGCCCAATCTATGTGCAGATTAAAGTCACCCATAATCACCGATATTCCCTTATCGCATGCACCTCTAATTTCCAGTTTAATGCTATTCCCAACATTACCAATGCAGTTTGGGGGTCTATACGTGACACTGCGATTGAACTAACACATTGCGTTCCCTGCCTCTGCTGAACCAGTTTAAACTCCTCCTAGTAGCACTAGTTAAACCCTCCCCCACAAGGATGTTAGTCCACCAGAACCAGTATGGGACTGGCTCACTTATAGGGGTCCTACCTTCCCCAGAAACAGTCCCAGTGATCCAGGAATCTGATACCCTCCCTCCTCGACCAACTTTTGCAATCATCCACTCTATTCTCCCACTTCTGTGCTCAATAGCATGTGGCACCAGGAGTAATCCTGACATATAACCTTCAAGATCCTGCTTCTTAATCTACTGCCTAGCTTTTTCACCTCATCCCTCAATGTATCTATGTTGTAGGTACCAATGAACACCATAACCTCGGTCATATCACCCTCTCCCTTCAGGGTTCCCTGTGGCTGCTCAGTTACATTCCTGACCCTGGCGCCAGGGAGACAATACACCATCCTGGAGTCACACCTGTGGCTGTAGAAACACCTTTTTGTTCCCCCAAGTAAAGAATCCCCTATAACTATCTTTCCTGCTTTCTTCTTTCTCCCTTCCTGTACAATGAGGCCAGTTGTGGTGCCAGAAGCTGGTTCTGACTACCCGCTCTATGTACCAGCGCCATGCTCAGCTTTCTGAACAGAAAACTGAATTGTGAACAGGATCGCAGGGGCCTCCTTCACTACCTGGCTGTATCTCCTTGACAACAAGGTTGATCACCATCCCTTTCTTTCCTCTAATCCCTTCAGCGGTGGTGTGACCACCTCTCCAAATATGCTATCCACTCACACGAAGACACGCAGTTAAGGGATGAATTAAGAAAATAAAGAAAATATAACTGGCCAGTTACTTAAACAGTTGTCACGGGAAAAAGTAACAGACACACAGGATTGTATCTTGCTTGATATCTGAAAACATCAGTCAATGTAAATAGCTTCCAGCAGGCTCTGACGAATACCCATTTAAATTCTTATAACAGGTTCCATTCTTTCAGAAAGTTGATGATGGGATGATAACCAGGGAGCAATCAAACCTCAATCCTATAGTTTTGGCAGCCACAATCCTTCAGACTCAAACACAGTTCAAAACCAGTTTTAGCTTTGGTTTCAGAGATAGTAAGAACTGCCGATGCTCGAGTCAGAGATAACAAAGTGCGGAGCTGAAGAAACACAGCGGACCAGGCAGGAGTAGGAAAGTTGACGTTTCAGGTCAGGACCCTTCTTCAGAAATGGTTTTGGTTTCTCCTTATTAGACTGGTTCCCTGCCTTTCAGTTCCCTGCTTACTTTCAAACAACAGAGCATAATATATGTCCAGAACCAAAATGTCTAGGGTGTTCTTTGAACAAGAATCAATTAACTTCAAACACCAGGTCTCAAACAACTACTAGCTTTGTTGGCTATTTTTTAAAAAGGAAACAACCTTATGTTCATTGCTCAGTGGTCAGTTTCAGCTTTCAGCATCAAACTAAAAATGATTTAAAAGTAATGAAGGTCTCAACAAGAGTATTTTAAAGATAGTTGACAAATCTTTCTTCTGGTGCAAGGTACCCAAGATGTCAAACAAAAAAAATGACCAATATCCAGCTATTGCTGGGTGTGGCAGCAGACCTGACACCCCATTCACTCCCAAAGAACTGACCCTCCCCTACTATTAGATGTAACACCCGTTAGACCCAGTAATCCTGCTGCTGGACCTGACCACCCCCCACCCCACCATGTTCCTACTCACCCCCTCAAACTTGGAAAAATGATGACACCACAGCTGAAGGGACGAGAGGAAAGAGGGAGAAGGCTCGGTGACTACTTGTCAATGAAGTCACTATAGGAGACCAGACAATATACGAGTTGGGACGTCATATTACAGTAGGGCCACTTTTGGAGTACTGTGTACAGTTCTGGTTGCTCTACAATAGTAAGGATATTGTTAATTTGGAGTGGGTTTAGACAAGATTTACAAGGATGTTGCCAGGACTGGAGGTTTGAGTTATAGGGAGAGGCTGGATTGGCTGGGACTTTTTTTTTCACTTGAGCGTAGGAAGCTGAGGGATGACCTTATACAGGTTTATAAACTCATGAGAGGCTCACATAAGGTAAATAGTAAAGATCTTTTCCCTAGGTTAGGGGAGTTCAAAACTAGAGGGCATAGGCTGAAGGTGAGGAGAAAGATTTAAAAAGGAGCCTGGGGGACAATGTTTTCACACAAGAGGGTGGTTTGTATGTGGAATGAGCTGCCAGAGGAAGTGGTAGATTCAGGTACAGTTACAACATTTAAAAGACATCTGGACAGGTACGTGAATAGGAAAGGTTTTGAGGGATATGGACCAAAGCAGGCAAGTGGGACGAGTGGAGTTTGTGAACTTTGGCACGCTGGCCCAGCGGTTAGCACTGCTGTCTCACTGCACCAGGGAAGCCAGGTTCAATTCCAGCCTTGGGCAACTGTCTGGAGTTTGCACGTTGTCCCTGTGTCCGTGTAGGTTTCCTCTGTTGCTCTGGCTTCCTCCCACATTCCAAAGATGTGCAGGTTAGGTGGATTGGCCATGGGAAAAAGCAAGGTAACAGGGATAGGGTAGGGGAGGTTAGGATGCTCTTCAGAGAGTCAGTGTGGACTTGATGGCCAAACGGCCTGTTTCCACACTGGAGGGATTCTATGGTCAGCATGGACGAGTTGGACCAAAGCGTCTGTTTCCGTGCTGTATGACTCTAATCAAGTTACACTTGAAAAAAGACATGATTTCAAATGAGCAAATGTTTCATGAAGACATAATTTCTTGTAATCATAATAACATTGTAGCCATAAGGTGCTACACCTTGCATTGATGGGACATTCTGAAGAAGGGACCAGACCTGAGACGTCAGCTTTCCCTCTCCTCTGATGCTGCCTGGCCTGCTGTGTTTATCCAGCTCTACACCTTGTTATCTCAGACTCCAGCATCGGCAGTTTCTACTACCTTATTTGATGGGACATTGATCCTTTACACCAGAAGCAACAAAATCCAATACCAGAAAGCTTCATAGCACAATTAGTTCCAGTCTCTCAAAACATCAGGAAGGCTTCACTAGAATTAGTTCATATTTTCATCCACCCAAAACACAAGGGAAACAAATAGTGTCAAAATAAATATTTCAAACTTCACATTGCAAATATGTAAAAATTAAGAACTTCATACATTGTCCATGTAGATAGGGATGCTGTGTACAAACTAAAATGGAGCAATAGGTATCCTAGATCCACTTTAACATTAAAAGATTATAAACAAAATGAAAATAACGTCTGGGGATTGGGGTAAGGGGTGCAGATTAATGTTTGCCATTACCGGAGCTTGGAGTTTATCATTCCTGATTACTCAACAATCCAAAACCACTCCAATCCCACCCTGAAACTCTTAATTATTCTCTATTTGCCTTCAAACTTTAAAACACCAGAAATTGGACCTTCCTACCATGACAGATTGAACTTCATTAATACGTTAGCCTTTGGCGCATTAAGCGTCTAAAAGAATTTTTGGTCTTATTTACTAACGAAACAATAAACAAGTAAGCGAATCTAACAGTATTTTTAAAGTGCATCAATTTAAAAAAAAATAAGCTACCTTCAACTGCAGCGCTGTAACTACTTGACGTACAAGTTCTGCAGGTATGTGCTGTAGTGTAGTTTCTTTTATTTCGCTGTCACGGAGTGTTTTTACTGATGCTGGGTGTGCTGTTGACTTTAAACTTGGGCCTGTCTGGCTAAACACAGAGACACAGTTTTCTGTGTGACTGCCCCCAGTCTGGTTCTAACTCTCCTCCCTGTCTGGCTTCTATAGGAACACAACACACCACACCACACCACCACAAACAACCATTTTATAACACCGAAATCGCCCAAGTGCCGGGATTATTATGAACAAATACAAATCGTGCTTGCAAATAAAAACTTCATCTCTCTCTTTCCAACAAAAATCATGGATAAATGCAATGACAGCGAGACTCACTCATACTCTCGCTCTCACATAGAAAGTCAGCCACCCCGCGGCTCTCGTCTGGCCTCTTTATTGCCGTCTCACTGACTGAGCAGCGCTCGAGCTCCTCCTCCTCTTCCACCTACACGCGCTGCTGCCCGCCCCTCCATCCCCTCCCAATCAACCGTCCTAACAGTCTCTCAGCCACCGCGCGACCACCCCCCCCCAAACGCGTTTCGTCACTCCACCTCTCACTACTTCGCTCGAGCTCCATCCATTCAGACAGAGAAAAGAAGTAGGGACGTGGGGGATGGGAGAACCGCGGCAAGTACCAGGAGGAGGGTGGGGGAGGGGAAAACTGAAAAGCCCCTTACATTACGCCTGCCATCAACCCCTCTCTTCTCAGTTCGCCGGTATTGCGCCATCTGCAGGGCAGGAGGGTGAGATGACACCATGGAGTCGCTTCGTCTGTTATTTTCTCCATGTGTTGGGCGGTTAAACGGAGAAAGCCCATGTCTGTCGGTCTGTGGGGGTCAGTGCTAGGTCAGAGGAACCTCCTTGGGGAAAATGTACCGAAGCGTTTGAGGAAAGCGATGCCTTTACATCATGTTAAATCTTCGTCTTAAATAGCTGCTTAAAGGAAAAAAATACATCAAGGTTCTATTTCCCGGAAGCAGTCTTTTCCCAAGTTGGAAATAACGTATGTTATTAATTACAAAGGATCATTTAGTATTTTTGTTTGTCGTGTTTTATGAAAGAATGTCGTCACTGTATGGTCTTGGCAATATTTCTCAATTTCTTCCTGATGACGTTTTGTTGACCACAGTGATAGTTGATTTTAAATATATTTTATATTTGTTATATTTTAATATTAAGAAAACCTCACGATCCTGTGAAATAAGAACATAAGAAATAGGAGCAGGAGTAGGTCAGCTGGCCCACTGAGCCTACTCCGCCATTCAAAAAGATTGTGGTTGATCTTTTACTGGACTCAGCTCCACTTACCCACCCAATCACCATAATCCTTAAGTCCTTCACTGTTCAAAAATCTACCTATTTTGCCTTAAAAACATTTAACGAGGTAGCCTCAACTGCTCCACTGGGTAGGGAATTCCACAGGTTCACAATGCTTTGGGTGAAGAAGTTCCTCCTCAACTCAGTCCTAAATCTGCTCCCCCTTATTTTTGAGGCTATGCCCCCTAGTTCTATTTTAACCCACCAGTAGAAACAACCTCCCTGTTTCTATCTTGTCTATTCCTTTCATGATTCTATATATTTCTATAAGATCCCCCCCCACTATTGTAAATTCCAATGAGTATATTCCCAGTCTACTCAATGTTCCCTCAAGCCAACCGCCTCAACTCCAGAATCAACCTAATGAACCTCCTCTGCACCCTCTCCAGTGCCAGCACATTGTTTCTCAAGTAAGGAGACCAAAACTGTGCACAGTACTCTAGGTGTGGCTTTACCAGCACTCTATACAGCTGCAGACTTTTCTGAAGAAGGGTCTAGGCCCGAAACGTCAGCCTTCCTGCTCCTCTGATGCTGCTTGGCCTGCTGTGTTCATCCAGCTTTACACCTTGTTATCTGCAGCTTAATCTCCCTACTTTTAGACTCCATCCCTCTAGCGATGAAGGACAATGTTTAATTTGCCTTCTTAAATACCAGCTGCACCAGCAAATCAACTTATGATTCATGCACAAGGACACCAGGGTCCTGCTGCACAGCAGCATGCTGCAGTTTTTCATCATTTAAATAATAGTCCACTTTGCTCTTATTGTTACCAAAATGGATGACCTCACATTTACCAACATTGTAGTCCTTCTGCCAGACCCTTGCCCATTCACTTAACCTGTCCATAATCCACTGCAGACTTTGTGTCTTCTGCACGTTTTGCTGTACCACTCATTTTAGTGTCATCTGCAAACTTTGACATACAGGTAGTTCGTCCATAACGCAACAGTTGCATTCTTGTGTGACCTCGCACTACAGAAAATTGACATCGAAAATCACGTTATAGGGAAATCGCTGTACCTATACAGCAGAAAACTTGTGTTATACAAACAGCATCCGCTATTCATAAATCATGTTACAGCCAATTTGTATTAACGAAACATATGTTATAGCAGAATTACCTGTACTACACTTGATTCTCAACTCCAAATCATCTATGTAAATTGTAAACAATTGTGGTCCCAACACTAATCCCTAAGGCGTGCCATTAGCCACTGATCACCAGTCACAAAACAACTCATTTATCCCCACTCTTTGCTTTCCGTTAGTTAACCAATCTTCTATCCATGCTAATACATTATCCAAAATGCCATGTACCTTTATCTTGTGCGGCAGCCTTTTGTGCGACACCTTATTGAATGCCTTCTCGCAATCCAGATATACCACATCCACTGGTTCCCCACAGCCCACTGTGCTCGTAATGTTGTCAAAGCATTCCAGTAAATTAGTTAAACATGACCTGCCTATCATGAACCCATGCTGTGGCTCCCCGATGGGACAATTTCTATCCAGTTGTCTCGCTATTTCTTCCTTGATTAAAGATTTAAGCATTTTCCCCACTATGGAATTTAAGCTAATGGGCCTAAAGGGCCTTTTATCTACGTCTGTTTTTAAACAGTGACATCACATTTGCTGTTTTCCAATCTGCTGGAACCACCCCAGAGCCCAGCAAATTTCAGTAAACGCCATGAATGCATTTGCTGTTTCCCCTATAATCTCATTTAGAACCCTGGCAAGCATTCCATCAGAGCCAGCAGACTTGTCTACCTTTAGCCCCATTAGCTTGCCCAACACTACCTGTTTAGTGATAATGATCATTTGTAGGTCCTCACCTGCCATAGCCTCCTTGTTTCCAAATTTTCAAGCATGCATTAGTCCATAGTGCATTAGTTAATCCCAGTTAGGATTCTGGATTTCTCTTGTCTTGAGCCACAGTAGATTAAAAACAAGATGGTAATTTTAAAAAAAACAAAATAACTGCAGATGCTGGAAATCATAAACAAAAACCAAAATTGCTGAAAAAATTCGGGTCTGGCAGCATCTATGGAGGGAAATTAGACTTAATGATTTGGGTCCAGTGACGTTTCTCAGAACTGATTGTAGCTAGAAAAAAGTTGTTTTTTATGCAGAAGATAGGATGGAGGGTGGGGTAAGGAGTAAATGATAGCTGGAGATAGAGCCCAAAGACAGTGAAGAACAGTTGGGACAGAGAAAGGAGTGGATAATGGTCAGTCTAGGAGAATGAATGGCTGCTAATGGGGACTATTAGTGGCTAACAATTGGTAGTGTGTAATAGCAAACCATGTGATATCAAGGCCTGGTGTGTGAGGGTTGGGGTAAGGATGTGGGAGGAGGTGCCTCAAGCCCTAAAATTGTTAAACTTGATATTGAGTCCAGAACGCTGTACAGTTCCTAAATGGAAAATGAGGTGCTATTCTTCCAGCTTGTGCTGATCTTCGCTGGAGCATTGCAGCAAGCCTGAGACAGATGTTGGCCAGGGAACAAGGTGGTATATTGAAGTGGCAAACAACTGGAAGCAGACAGACATAGGTGTTCTCTGTGAAGCGGTCACCCAGTCTACACTTTGTTTCCCCAATGTAGAGGAGACCATATAATGAGCAGTGAATGCAGTAGACTAGGTTGAGTGAAATGCGGGTAGAGTATTGCTTCACCTGGAAAGTGTGTCTGGGCCTTTCAATACTGAGGAGGGAGGAAGTAAACGTGCAGATGTTACATCTTCTGCAACTTCAGGGGAAGGTGCTGTGGGGCGGTAAGGATGTGTTGAGAGTGAAGGAAGAGTGGACCATGATATCCTGGAGGGAATGGTCCTAAAACTCGTTTCCATAGTTACATCACATTCCTCAGTGACTGCCTCTGGCTCAGACTCATCCCATGTGAATTCTAACTCCAGTTTCATCCTTCCTGTTTTGAATCCACCCAGGATCACAGGTATCTCCGTGATGTTCAACATTCCACAGACATCCTGAGATCCACACTGCCATCACCGTCATATGCGCCGTCTCGACCTCTCTCACCAACAGCACCGCTTCATGTCGGCTCAGGGCTGCACTGCGCCCCAGTTCCACTTCATCCTCCAGCTCATTCAACATGCTAGGAAGGAAATTTTTCTTTTTAGGCATCAAAAAACACAAGATGCAACAACTCAGAGATACCCATGGCCCTATGGAAATTTCCTCCACTCCCCTCCTCTCTGACTATATCCACTCTTGTCATGCATTTACTATCCCTTTTGACCTTCCGCTTTCTGATGCTGAACATTCTGTACTCAACAAATGTCTCAGTTTTATCCCACCGCGACCCCACCTTTATGAATTTCGGGCACAACATGACGTTGAACTCTTCTTCCGTCACCTTTGCCTCTGTGCCCATTTCTTTGGACAAGAGTCCTCTCCTTGTCCCACAGACTCTCTCACTCACCTCCAACACTCTCCCTCCAGTTGGACTCCTCCTTCTGGCTTTTTACCTGCACTCGACCTGTTCATCAAGAACTGTTGATGTGATGTAGGTCACCTCAATTTCTCTGTCCCGCTCACCCATTCAAACCCATCTCTCCATGAACTGACTGCAGTCCATGCTCTCAGATCCAATCCTGACTGTAATTAAGCCTGCTAACAAGGGTGGAGCTGTTGTCTGGCTGCTGACCTCTACATTTCAGACACTGCGCGCCAGCTCTCATATACTTCCTCCTATTTCCCCCCAACCGTGTAAGATCAGGCCATCGTGTCGAAGCGGTCATTAACCTCATTTCATCTGTTGATCTCTCTCGCCACAACCCCCACTGCCTCCAAGCTCATAGTCTCCCAACCCTGCACAGCTCGCTTCTATCTCCTTCCCAAAATCCACAAACAGGACTGCCTGGATGGACCCATTGTTTCTTCCTGCTTCTGCCCACAGAACTCATCACTTCCTACCGGTTTTCCTCTGCCCTTGTCAAGTCCCTTCCTCCTTACATCCACGATTCCTTTGACGCTTTAAGTCAGTTTCAGAATTTCCAGTTTGTGGGCTCTGGCGGCCTTTTTTATCATGGACATGCAGTCCCTTTACACGTCCATCCCCTGTCAGGATGGTCTCAGGGCTTTCTGTTTATTCATGGAGAAAAGGCCTGAATCGTGTCCATCCACCACCATCCTCCTCTGCCTGGCTACATCCTCACGCCCTGCTTTCTGTAAAGACTCTATTCCATTCTGTCAGTATCTCTGTCTCTGTCATATCTGTTCACACAATGCCAACTTCGACAAGAGGACGTCGGAAATGTCCACTTGCTTTCTCAGACAAAGATTCCCCAGCACCATTACAGGATACTCAGCTGGGTCCGACCCATCTCCCACACTTCAGTCATGACCCTCTGTCTTACCTTCCAAAGCAACGATAGGGTTCCCTTGTCCTCACCTACCATCTCACCAGCATCCATACACAGAGTATCATTGGCCGCCATTTCCGCCACCTCCAGAAGGATGCTACCACCAGACACATGTTTCCCTCCCCTCCCTTATCGGCCTTCTGCAGGAGCCGTTCCCTCCAGGACACCCAGTGCACTCGTCCTTCACTCCAAATACCCTCCCACAGGCCCATGGCACCTTCTCCTGCAACCACAGAAGGTGTAACTCCTGCCTGTTTACTTCCTCCCTTCTCAGTATCCAAGAGCCCAAACACACCTTCCACATAAAACAGCGCTTTACCTGCACTTCACTCAATCTAATCTACTGTATTCGCTGCTCACAATGTGGTCTCTCTACATTGGGGAAATGAAGCATAGACAGGGTGACCACTTTGCAACACACTTATGTTCTCTCCACAAAAAAGTCCCAGCCTATCTAGCCTCTCTTTATAATTCAAATCCTCCAGTCCTGGCAAGATCGTTATGGCTGTTTTCTGTAGCTTTTCTACCTTTCTGCATGTACCCTGTCAAATGTCCTAGAATTTTGTATGTTTCAATAAGGTACCTTTAATTCTCCTAAAGTGCAATGAGTTACTGACCCAACCGACTTAACCTCTTCTCATAAGACAGTCCCTCCATGCACAGAATCAGCCAAGTGCAGCTTCTCTGGACTGCCTCAAAAGCCAGTACATCCATCCTTAGATAAGGAGGCCAAAACTGTTCACAGTACTCCAGCTGTTGTCTGACTAGTGCCTTGTATAGTTTTAGCAAAATCTCCCAACTTTATGCTCCATTCCTTTTGAAATAAAAGCCAACCTTCCATTTGCCATTTTTATTAACCACTGAACTTGATTGTTATCTTTTTGTGATTCATACACAAGGAATTCCAAATGCTCCTGCTCTGCAGTGTTCTGCAGTCTTTCTCCCTGTAAATAGTATTCGGTTACTCTATTGTTCCTGCCAAAATGTGTAAGTTTGCACTTTACCACGTAGTATTCCATCTGCTAAGATTTTACCCACTCACTTAACCTGTTTCCATCCCCTGTCATCCTCACCACTTGCCATCCCACCTAAGTTTGTGCATTTGCAAACTTGTCTGTTATACATTCACCTTCCTTGTTCAAGTCAGAGAGTTATAGATATATATAGCATGGAACAGACCCTTCGGTCCAACTCATCCATGTCAGCCAAATATCCAAAACTGACCTTCTTAAGTGAGCCTGCTTTTAACTGTACCTTCAATTTATCGGCAAACTCTCAGTTTAACTGTAATCCTTTTCAAATTCCGCACCACCCCCCCACCACACACACACATTATATATTCTACTTCCAGAAAACTCTTGTCAATATTCAAAGCCATTTTAGTGATCATTGCCAGTGATGAAAGGGGTCATCAACAATGCTGTCAAACAAGACCTGCTCAGCAATAACTTGCTCACTAATGCCCTGTTTAGGTACTGCTGGAACCATTCAGCTCCTGACCTCATTACAACCTTTGTTCAAACATAGACAAAGGAGTTGATTTCCAGAGATGGGGTGAGAGTGATAGCCATTGACATCAAAGGCACATTTTGAGTATGGCATCAAGGAGCCCTAGTTAATGGGAATTGGGGGGAAAACTCTCCGCCAATTGGGGTCATACCTGGTACATTAGACAGAAGGTTGTGGTTGTTGGAGGATAGGGATCTCAGCTACTGGACATTTTTGCATGAGTCCCTCAGGCAATATCCTCAGCTGTTTCAGCAATGACCTCCCTCCATCATAACATCAGAAGTGGGAACGTTCACTGATTGCACAATATTCAGCACCATTTTCAGCTCCTCGGATACTAAAGCAACCCATATCCAAACACAGCAAGACCTGGACAGTATCCAGGCTTGAGCTGAAAAGTGGCAAGTTACAGTAATGACACATAAATGCCAGGCAATGGCCATCTCCAGTAAGAGACAATCTAACCACTGTCCCTTGACATTCAGTGGCATTACCATCACTAAATCCCCGCTATCAACATCCTGGGAATGACCATTGACCAGAAACTGAACTGGACTAGCCCTCTTAACTAAAGTGGGTACAGGAGCAAGTCAGAGGCTAGGAATATTATTGCATTGAGTGACGCGTCTCCTGACTCCCTACAGCTGTCCACCATCTACAAAGCACAAGTCAAGTGTATGATAAAATACTTCTCACATGCTTGGATGAGTGCATCTCTAACAGCACATAGGAAGCTTGACACTATCCAGGACAAGCCTGCTTGAATGGCACCATATCCACAAACATTCAGTTATTCCACTACTGACGCACAGTAGCAGCAGTGTTTATTATCTACAAAATGCACTGCAGAAATTCATCAAAGATACATAGTCAGCATCTTCCAAACTTACAATCATTACCATCTAGAAGGACAAAGGTACCAAGTATATGAGAACAACAGGATTCAAATTCACTTCCAGGGCACTCACCATCCTGACTTGGAAATACATCGCCATTCTTTCAGTGTCGTTGGGTTAAAATCCTGGAATTCCCAACCTAACAGTATTGCATGTCTACCTACAGGACATGGACCGTATCAGTTCAAGAAGGCAGCTAACTAACACCTACTGAACAGCAACTAAATATCCAGCCCACGATGCCATTATAATAAGACTGGATAACCAAAACCAATTGCTGGATGATAAATGGGAGACTGATTAGCATAATAGGAATCATTAGAAAAGGGGTCATCAGGAAAGGAAGTAGGTATTTACACTGGAACGGTAGTGCAAAATGAATAAGTTTCTGTATAATGTACCAAGAAGGGAGAGGTAACTGAGGACAGTCATGAAATTTTTTTTCAAATAGTAACTAAGTAAATGAGATTGCTGGATATTCTGAGTATTTTATTTCAAAACGAGTGGCATTTCCTTATGTTTCATCCCATGAACGGAAACCAGTAAAGATATTGAGACATATTCATTGATGCTAGCTAATGATACTGTTTTTATCTTCCAGATGGATTAACAGAGGATAAAATGTAAATTGAATGTAAATGGAAAAGTTATAGTAGAAGTTGTGAAAAATTCCCATAGAAGGAATTGACTTCATTTTGGGGAAAGAAGGCTATGAAATAGGAGAGAGGAAGAGACAGAGAAAGTCACCAGTACATAAAAGGGTGATAGACGAGGACCCAGACAGAACGTAAAAGGGTGAGGGAGTGGAGATCCTGTGCTCATGAAACAGTGTGAGAGAACAAGGACAGCCTTTTCATAATACGAGAGAGAGCCGAAACAGTAGCTTCAGTCCAAGCTGGATAGGTTGCACCTGGGCAGGACTGGAACTGATGTCCTCAGGGAAGTATTTGCTGGTGCAGTTGGGAAGATTCAGACTAAAAAGCCAGGAGAATGGGAACCAATACAGAGAGACAGAAGAGAGGGAAACAAGGGCAAAAACAGAAGACACAGTGGGAAATATTGTGATAGGTAGACAATTTAAGGAAAGAGTCAAACACGTCCACAGTGCAAAATAACAAGAATAGGACAAAGAATGTTAAAAATACAGACCTTAAGGCCCAGTGTCATAATGGGCAGAGCATTCGCAATAAAGTGGATGAATTAGTCACACAAATAGATATGAACAGGTAATGATATGCTTGAGATTAAGGACATGTCTGCAAGGAATACGTAGGAGTATTCAGTTTTTATGAAGGACAGACAAAAAGGAAAAAGAGCTGGTTAAAGAGGAAATTAATGGAATAATGAGGGAAGGTACTGGCTCTGGTGAAGTAAAATCTACAGGTAGAACTTAGATACACCAAGTGGCAGAAAATGACAGTGGAGGTTGTATAGACAACCCAAACCGTAGTGATAATGTTGGGGCAAGCATTAAACAGGAAACTAGAGATACAAGGAAGAAGGATACAGCTGTAACTATCGGTGACTTTAATTTGCATTTAGATTTGGAAAATCAAATCAGTAACAATATCACAGAGAAAGAATTCCAGGAGGGTTTTCCAGATCAATACATTGATGAACCAACTAGTGAACAGGCCATCCTAGTCTGGGTGTTGTGTAATGAGAAAGGAATAATCAGCATGGCTGCTCGGGGAAGAGTGACCGTATTATTATAGAATTCTTCATTAAGATGGAGTGACTTACTTGATTCTGAGATTAGGGTCTTGAATTTAAATGAAGGAAACTATGAGGATATGAGGCACAAGTTGTCTATGATAACTGAGGAATGATACTTAAATAAATGACAGTGTTTAGGCAATGGCAAACATTTAAAGAGCAAATGGAGGACCTGCAACAGTTCTTCATTCCTGTCTGGCACAAAAATAAAATGGGAACGTTGGCTCAAACACGGCTAACAAGGGAGATTATGGATAGTATTGAATCCAAGGAAAGGGTATGCAAATTGGCCAAATAAAAAGCAGCATACCTGAGGATTGGAAACAGTTTAAATTTAAGCAAAGGAGGATAAAGGGAGTGATTAAAGGGGTAGAGGAGAATAGAGTAAGGGAGTAAGCTTGCAGGAAACATATACACTGATTGCAAAAGCCTCTGTAGGTATGTGAAAAGAAAAAGATGAGTGGAGACAAATGTATACCACTTACAGGAAGAAATGGGAAGCAAGATTGGGCAACAAAGAGATGGCAGACCAATTAAACACATATTTTGATGTGAATTCACAAGGGAAGATGCAAAAAATCCCAAAAGTGTTGGAGGGTTTGAGTTATAAAGAGAGGCTGGATAGGCTAGGACTTTTTTCACTGAAGCTGCGGGGTGACCTTATAGAGGTTTATAAAATCATAAGGAGCATAGATAAGGTGAATGGCAAAAGTGTTCTCCCCAAGGTGGGGGAGTTCAAAAGTAGAGGCCATATTTTTAAGGTGAAAGGAGAAAAATTTAGAAGGAAAACGAGGGGAAACTTTTTCACACAGGGTAGTTCATATGCGGTATGAACTGCCTGAGGAAGTGATAGATGCAGGTATAGTTACAACATTTAAAAGACATTTGGACAGGTACATGAATAGGAAAGGTTTACAATACAATACAATACAATATCCTCTTAGTGCCACGCGTGCCCCATTGTAGGAGTACAGTGAAAAACGTTTACAATGTCTGTTTTCTCATGGCGACATCTTAGGTGCAAGTACCTAGGTACAATTCTCGGTTACAGCAAAGGGATAAAAGTAGTTGCTTAATTACATAGCTGAAAATAAGTTAAAAATAGGAATATATTAAGGGGTATATTGAGGGGTTAACATTACAATATTCTAAGGTAAGATTTGTCCCCTCACACCAGACTCTTGTCTAGGACTCACTGCCTGCACGCTGCTCTGGGGACTGCTTCCCATCTGCTGCTTCGGGCTCGCAGCCCACCTGCTGCTCCAGAGTTCACTGCTTGTGGTGTTCTGGGGCTCATGGTGCATGCTTGCAGGCCTCTGAGCGCAAGGCCACGTTGCTTGCTGCAGTCCTCTGCGGGTCACAGCCCATGCTTGCGCTGGTTCTCCGTTGATCTCGGCCCACTCACTCTGGTCCTCCGCAGGTCTCAGCACGCCGCAAGTTTTGGCCTGCTTGCTGCGGCCCACCGTGGGTCTCGGCCCACTAGCTCTGGTTCTCCACAGGTCTTGGCCCGCTCGCTCCAGCCCCCTGCGGGTCTCAGCCCACTTGCTCCGGCCCACCGTGGGTATCGGCCCACTTGCTCCGGCCCACCGTGGGTCTTGGCCCGCCCACTTGCTCCGGCCCACCGCGGGTCTCAGCCCGCTTGCTCTGGCCCACCGCGGGTCTCGACCTGCTTGCTCCAGTCCTCTGCATCTCCACACTCTGGGATGTGGGAGGAAAGGGAAAAGGGATAAAGGACCTGGCGAGCAGAGGAGCTCTGAGCAGAGTGTCCTACTCTGCTGCCATCTGGAGGGATATAGGCCAAATGGAGGCAAATGGGATTAGTTTAGTTTGGGAAACTTGGTCCGAATGAACAAGTTGAACCAAGGGGTCGATTTCTGTACTGTATGACTCTGTGAAAAACGGTATAGTGAGAGGGAGGAACTGAAGGGAATCAGTATTAGTAGGGAAATGGTGTTGGGGCAATTGAAGGAATTAAAGACCAATAACCCCAAGCCTTAAGGAAGCATTACTAGAATTAGTGGATGCATTGATGGTCATTTTAAGGTTCTATAGACTCTGGAATAGTTCCTACAGGTTGGATGGTTGTTTATGTAACCACCCTATTTAAAAAAGGAGCTAGTGAGAAAAGCAGAAATCATTGACCAGCTAGCTTGTCATCAATTCTGGGGAAAATACTACAGTCCATCAGAAAAAATGAATAGCAGAGCATTTGGAAAATGGTGACAGGATCAGTCAGTCAGTGAGGATTTATGAAAGAGAAATCACAAATCTACTGGAATTTTTCAAGGATGTAACTAATAGATTTGATAAGGGGTAGCTAGTGGATAGGTTTCTTTGGACTTTAGAAGGCTTTTGAAAGGATGCAAATAATAGAGAGGCAGGTAAAATTGGGGCTAGTGTACTGACATGGATACAGAACTGTTGAAAGATGGGAAACAAAGAGTAGGAATAAATTGTTTTTTTTTCCCGAATGGCAGCCAGTGACTGTAGGGTACCACAGGAATCAGTCCTTGGATTCTGTTTACAGCATATATTAATGAGTTACATGAGGAAAGTAAATGTAATATCTCCAAATTTGTAGCTGTTGCAAAACTTGGTGGGAGGGTGAGCTGTGAAGAGGATGGAAAGATGCTTCAGTGTGATTTAGACAAGTTGAGTGGTCAAAAGCGTAACAGATGAAGTATAATGTGGACAAATGTGAGATAATCCACTTTGGTCGTAAAAACAGGCAGTTCAAAATAGATTCACTAGACTGATTCCTGGGATGAAGGGGTTGACTTATCAAGAGTAGCCGAACAGTTAAAGCCTTTATTTATTAGAGTTTAGAATAATGATAAGTAATCTTATTGAAACATTCAAGATTCTGAGGCCACCTGTCAGGTAGGTGTTGAGAAGATGTTTCAACTAGTGGGAGAATCTCAAATAGGAGATATAGTTACAGAGCAATGGGGCACGTATTTAAAATTGAGATGTGACGGTTTTTATTCTCCAAGAGTGAGTGAATACCTGGATTTCTGTACCCAAGAGAGTTGTGGAGTCTAGATCACTGAAAGTATTTAAAGAAGAGCTACTTTTGAAGTATCAACAAATTGAGAATTATGAGGGTTGAAGTAGCCTATAGTTTCCTGCATTTTCCCCTCTCTTCTGGTTCTGGACAGTCTAAACCCCTTCACAAAAATAGACTAAACACCCATATGTTTGGGAGACAATCACACACATATGCTGAGGAGTATTGAACATGATACAAGTAATATTGGTGGACTTGTATGCAACTTTTGATCCAACTTACTGATGTTATAAAGTGGAGGTTGACCCCGAGAACTAAAACCAAAACACCCAAAGAGGAGCACCTCACCCAATAATCTGTAAAAGGAGTGTGAGAAGTGGTGTGACCTGCCTTTCAGCAACTTCTAGTGGTTAAATACAATAAATCCCTGACACTCGCTTTACAATCAACATGTAAAAATTGTACAGTGAGCAAATTAACTAAACTATTAACAAACTGAGTAAACCCCTTCTAACTACTAACTATTCCCGAATAAAACAAAATTCCAATAAATACAGTTCCATTTATATAAAAAAAGTAGAATTTAGTCTTTCCAAGTTACAGCCAGGTTACGTGTCTTCCAGAATGCTTGGTGCCTTCTCCATCGATTATTCTGTCAGGAAGACCATCTCCATCAATTCGTCTGTCAGGAAATGTTAACTAGTTGTGCTATGGGTACCTTTGGAATTTAGATGGTGCTTTCTCTAAGACTTAGAGGATTCTGTGAGAGCCAGTGATTCTGTCTTGAGAGGTGAGGGCTGTTAACTCTGGCAGATGGCAGTTAGCTCTCTTGTCTTTGGTCAACTGCCCCCTTCTTTTATACCCTTGATGACACATCAATTTCTTACAATAGGACTGGTCCTTTGTCGTCAACACCATCAGATTTAAATTTAATTGGTTTAAGTGCCTGGTTCAAATTGATTGGCTAAATTCAAAACATTGCTGTCTTGGTAAAAAAAAACTGCTGCTTGGCCTGCTAACTGTGCAGCCTTCTGATACAAGTGTTTCAATTTGGGTGCTTTCCGTGTACTTGCAGACTTTAAAGCTGCCGCTCACAGACATCCATTTAGATCTCTTAAGCATAGAAAAAACACATCATCTTTTAAAGGGATATGCAATGCTTTCCCCCCTAGCATTTTACAAACACCAAATTCTAACTTTCTGCCTCCCAATCCACAAGTACTCCACCCAACTTCGAAACACTGAGTGTCTCTGACAAACCTGTCTACCGCTCATAACTGTGCATTTGCACAAACTTACTAATGGCAGGTATCGTGGATCATCTGCTTGGAGCTGAGCAAGTGCTTGGTCTCGAACAGTCCTCTGTTCCCAATGAGCGTATAGGAAGCAAGGCTGGGAAGTTTGGGAGAATGAGGTGGGTGAGAACTTTGTGCATTATGATCCCAGCTGATGTTATTCCTGGAAGTTAGATCGGAGACTGAAATGTGACTTGATGGATGTGAACATTAGAAAATCATGGCAGCAGCAAACACTCAAGTGCAACCTCCGGATCCAACGCATCATCCTCCGACACTTCCGCCATCTGCAATCAGACCCCACCACCAAAGACATTTTTCCCTCCCCACCCTTATCTGCCTTCCGGAGGGACCACTCCCTCTGCGACTCCCTTATCCGCTCCACACTCCCCTCCAGCCCCACCACACCCGGCACTTTTCCTTGTAACCGCAGGAAGTGCTACACCTGCCCCCACACCTCCTCCCTCACCCCAATCCCAGGCCCCAAGAAGACATTCCACATCAAGCAGATGTTCACCTGCACATCTGCCAATGTGGTATACTGTATCCGCTGTACCCGTTGTGGCCTCCTCCAAATCGGGGAAACCAAGCGGAGGCTTGGGGACCGCTTTGCAGAACACCTGCGCTCAGTTCGCAACAAACAACTGCACCTCCCAATCGCGAACCATTTCAACTCCCCCTCCCATTCCTCAGATGGCATGTCCATCCTTGGCCTCCTGCAATGCCACAGTGATGCCACCCGAAGGCTGCAGGAACAGCAAATCATATTCAGCCTGGGAACCCTGCAGCCCAATGGTATCAATGTGGATTTCACAAGCTTCAAAATCTCCCCTCCCCCAACCACATCCCAAAACCAGCCCAGCTCATCTCCACCTCCCTAACCTGTTTTTTCCTCTCACCTCAAGCCACACCCCCATCTCCTATCTACTAACATCATCCCGCCCCCTTGACCTGTCCGTCCTCTCTGGACTGACCTATCTCCTCCCTACCCCCCCTACCTACACTCACCTTTACTGGCTCCATCCCTGCCTCCTCTCCACCTATCCTCTCCTCTATCCATCCTCTATCCGCCTCCCCCTCTCTCCCTATTTATTTCAGAACCCTCTTCCCCTCCCCCATTTCTGATGAAGGGTTTAGGCCCGAAACGTCAAGTTTTCCTGCTCCTATGATGCTGCTTGACCTGCTGTGTTCATCCAGCCCCATGCTTGTTATCTCAGATTCTCCAGCATCTGCAGTACCTTTTATCTCTGACTCAAGTGTCTGTTGTTGCACAATTGAACGGCATGGTGCCATGAACTGTAGGTGCATAATTAATGAGACGAATTGTGGCTGATTGCATGAGAAAAGTCACCATGAGCCATGACATGAAACCTTCTGGGATCCCACCAGAAATAGCACAGCAAAAACTGGGAAAATTCAGCTCAGTGTTATTTTGCTTTGCAGTTATGTATATAGTTTGATTCTTTAAGTGTAAACTTTTCATTTTTATATATATATGTATGTTATATATTTATTTTATATTATGTGATATGATCATAGAAATCATAGAATCCATACTGTATGGAAGCAGGCCATTTGGCCCATCAAGTCCACACCAACAATCTAAACAGCATCCAGCTCACCCTCACTCTATATCTGTAGGCTTGCATTTTCCATGGCTTGTCCATCTAACTTGCACATCCCTGGAGACTGGGGAATTTACCATGGCCAAACCATCTAACCTGCACATATTTGGACTGTGGGAGGAAACTGGAGCACCAAAGGAAACCCATGCAGACACAGAAAGAAGATGCAAATTCCACACAGTCACCTGAGGGTGAAATCAAACCCGGATCCCTGCTGCTGTGGGGCAGCAGTGCTATCAACTGAGCCACCGTGCTGCCCCAAGTTGTTATATGATTTATATGTACCTTTACAGATATGCATCTTGAACTGCTGTCAATTACTCTCAAAACACACAACGTGGAGATGCCAGTGTTGAACTGAGGTAGAAAAGGTCAAAAATCACATGACACGAGGTTATAGTCCAAAGGGTTATTTGAAAACACAAGCTTTCGCAAATCAGCTCTTTCCTCAGGCATACTGCGAGAGAGAGGATATAAGACACAATTTATAAGCAGAAAGGTAACAACCCTAAAACTGGTTGCCTGTTGTTCAATCTTTAATCAGTTAGGAAGAAGACTACCAATTGAAATGCAAAATCCAAATTCCTCTTAAGTCATTATCCTGAGATAATTAAAGGTTTTATCAATGTGTACAAGAGGTGACATCTCAGGTCAGACAATGCATTTTAGGTGTGAGTTCTTGATTAGAACTTATGGTTTAAACTGGGGTCAGTTTTTTTTTGAGCTACACAAACATCTTTCACACACACACACGAATTATTTCATCCAAGTTGCAGATACATTCTGTTTTGCTCAAAAAATACCTGACCCCAGTTTAGAACATAGACAGATTCTAAGCAAGACGTCACACCTAAAATGCATTGTCTGACCTGAGAGGTCACCTCTTGTATACATTGATAAAACCTTTAATTGTCTGAGGACAATGACTTGAGAAGAATATGGATTTTGCATTTCAATTGGTAGTCTCCTTCCTAACTGATTAAAGATTCAACAAGAGGACAGTTTTAGGGTTGTTAGCTTTCTGTTTATAAATTCTGTGTCTTATACCCTCTCTCTCACACTACACCTGAGGAAGGAGCTGAGCTCCAAAAGCTTGCATTTTCAAAAAAAACCTGTTGGACTGTAACCTGGTGTCATGTGATTTTTGATCTCATGCCACAGGATGAGATGTAGTATTCCCACAAATTCAAACTGAATCTGTGGCAACTGTTGGAGTCAGTTTATATGCATGTTCTCCTAGTTATGTTGTAAGTATATAGTGTAATCTTCTAAGCGGTAAAACAATAACATAGATAACCTATGTGTGCATTATGATTGGTAGGTTCATGTTGAATACAGCTTGTTGACAAGACTGGTTGTTACATGGATCCAGTTATAGTAATAACTGAATGTTAAACCTCTTTGTGGATCCTTTGCATCCTGAGCAGTGAGTGGCTGTTAGATATGTTGCCATTTATCTTCCCTTCCCCATCTTCCTCACAGCACCCACTTACTTTGTCTGGTATCTTCACAGATGAGGTCAACATAACAACCAATCAAAATGTCCCAGTTATAACCTGTAGCCAAATGTCAGATCCTTGGCTTGTTAGTGGATGTATTCTAGATAGACGTAGAAACAAAATGTTGAGGATAGCGGTCACTTTTCTTTCATTCCATGAAACCCAGCTGGGAAGAACAGAACCAGAACTTATGCATTGCTATAAACTGTAATTTACAGGGATATGTAAAAGGTTAATTATACCTAATTCTAAGTGTAGCTACTGAGCAATGTACAAAAAGAGATGTATTATAGTGATGTCAAAATATATGTAACTGGGTTCTGTGTCTGCAAATGTCTCCTTTTACCACGCCTTCTAAAACTGTATTTAATAAAGCCTATTAATAATCACATCTAAGAGTGTAGACCTTCCATTACCACATGGTAGCAACGATGACCAGAACCAAAAAAGTGGATACAAAACAGCACCGAATGCCCAAAGTGGAGTCCAGCAACAGTGCAGTATTACAGATACACAATGCTTTTCATCTTCAGAAGAGGGGAAATACCTGAAGAGAAGCTCAGCAGCAACAGGAAGCACTCCAAATGATAAACTTCAAGGCCATCTGGGACTTCAAGGCTCAATCCTGATATTCATTCCTGAATACTATTAAATTTACATTTAATGTTTAATTAACAACTTTTACTGCCATTAGTAAAATGTGGTCACCAAGGAGCCAGTCTTCTGGGAGGCTGAAGAGACAAATTTAGTTTCCAATAGTAGTCCTTTAGTCACTGGTCTAAATACCAGTTTAAAAGGAAACAAGAAACTCACGGACACACTATTAAATTTGAAAGGCGATGAAGTAATTTGGGTACTATATTCACAACTTGCCCCTTGAGTTAGACTGCATTGTCAACTTCTGATGAAGGGTTTAGGCCCGAAACGTCAAGTTTTCCTGCTCCTATGATGCTGCTTGACCTGCTGTGTTCATCCAGCCCCATGCTTGTTATCTCGGATTCTCTAGCAACTGCAGTACCTTTTATCTCTGATACAATTTTGTTTTCAACTAATGGGTTCTGTCAGATTGGAGCAAACTTCAACTTTTGAATGAAATTAACCCTGTGACCAGCAGCTAAGCTCTCACACTGTTCAATGTGTCTTCAGGTGATGTCCCTCGCAAAGTAGGCGAAAATGAGGAATGAGCCTCAGATAGACTTAGGAGCCTCCAAATTCTGCAGGAATCAGGAAAAATAAGCCATTAGTGGAAATGCTCTGGCTACGAAAGTGACAATGCAAATTAAGTGAGGGCAGTTGGAAATGTACAACACAGGAGAAGATTCAGAAGGATATTTATTGCCTATGAGCAAAAGTGGCGAGAAGTCACGTGTGCTAGGACCTGTTTGAGGAAGGAAACTCAATTTCTTTCGAAAAATCTAATTTTGTATTTAACATTTAACTGAAATTTGTTGCTTAAATTCTAAATACGTCCAAGTTTAAGCAGGGATAGAGAATCTCGAGAGCAAATTTAGTTAGTTAGAGCATGTTTTCTTAAATTTTTTTCTGTACTTGGGTAAGCTAACTCAAAATACAGACATCTCAGCATGGCTTAACAATGAATGAGGGGGTTGGGTGAATAAAAGGAGTGAGGGAAAGTAGAGAAGGAGATTCTTCTTTGCATTTTCTTTTTTCTAAGCTTGTAGGAATTGATCCTTACACTACGACAGTGGAAGCAGCTTGCTGTTTGGCAAGCATCTGATAAGTGGTAAAGTCTATTCTCCTCTGTCTTTTTATATTTTGCACTAGTTTTTTTTCATAATTTACCATTGTTTTTGTTTTAGTAGACTTTTGTTGATCTCTAAGGGTTCTCTAAACTTCAAGCCTGCCACTGGCTTTTGCAATATGCTGCTATTCCTTAGTTTGTATCATTATGTTATCTTTAACTTCCTTGTTTAGCCATGGATGATTTCTCCCCCATAACCTTTTGAAACATACTTCAGTTCCAGTGAAAACAATAGAAGAGTTTGGATAACAGAAATGCGACAACCGAGGGTTACAAACTAAATAATGTGATTCTAAAATATGATTCATAAATTGAGCTACATAGGTTATTACAGGAAACAAATACCACGGATGTGGTAGTTTTGTACATATCAAAAATGATCCTAAATATAAAAAAATTACAACTCCATGCACTATAAAAAATTGGCTCGATGAGCTGTGTAACATAGCTAACTGTCCCAGGAAACCAATAAAAGCCACAACCTTTTTATTTTGTACAATGAATATTTAATGAGTTAGATGTGGTAGAACTTACTACTTAATTTAGATAACGACTGCTCTACACTAAAATACAAAATTGAATCGTATCCATTTTTAATGGCAATCAGAACACAGTTTGCTTTGAACTAACAGCCTTAAAACACTTGGCAGTCAATCCTCAAACAAATCAGCCATGTTCAAGATTTAGTCCGGACGCCAATTGTGATCCTTAAAGGTGGTGATTTCAGTGTGGGGAGTGTCATGCACAATACAGGAAAATGGTTCAAAGAATAGAGGAGTTTGTCAATTAATGCAGCATTCAAGGGTTTGGTTGAGTACTGATAAATCTACAGAGTTGCTCATCAACTCAATTCTGAAGATTCAAATGGTTGAAGTCTGATAATAGGAGGGAAGCCTTAGCAGAAAAGAATTCAAGAAGCTATTTTATTATCTACCACTTCTTGTAATAAGACAGGCTAGTCATCTAGACTTGAAACATTAGCTTGCTCTCTCTCTCCCCAGATGCTGCCTGACCTGCTGTGATCTCCAGCATTTTTTGTTTTCAGGTCATCGTAAGTTTATTGTCAACTTTACTTATACAATAGCCACAAAATGGGATGGTGGTAAAGAATGGCTGCCTTCAGCAACCACAAAAACCTCGACTCTCGAAGAATCTGGTTATTATAAACAGATGGAGAATTTTAATGAATAATGTTTATTTTATGTTAGCCATAATTAGTTTCACTGGAAATCTTCACCTAGCACATACTCAAAGCTATTGGCTCACTAAGTCTGAAATTGAAGAAATGGGTCAGAATTTATACACAACTTGTATTGAAAGTGTCTTTAACATAATACTACATCCCAAGGTGCTTTAGAACAATACTTTGCTTCAGGATGTTGAGCCAACACATGGCAGTTAGGTCAGAAGTCCCAAAGGTTGATTGGAACCAATGAACAAACCAGTTATCATTCATTAGATTTGACTGTATTCATTTAATTTCAATGAGATTTTCAAATGGAAATTGCTCTTCAGTAATGACAGGACATACTTGGCAGGATGGGCCCTCGTTATGCCTGTCTCTTCATGGGGTATGTGGAAAATCCCTTGTTCCAGTCCTATTCCGGCCCCCACCCACAACTCTTTCTCCGATACAACGATGATATCATTGGTGCTGCTTCCCCCTCTCGTCGAGAATTGGAAAATTTCATCAATTTCGCCTCCAATTTCCACCCTGCCCTCACTTTCACCTGGTCTATCTCTGACTCCTCCCTTCCCTTCCTTGACATTTCTGGGGATAGACTGGCCACTAATATCCATTACAAACCCAAGGACTCCCACAACTACCTGGACTATACATCCTCACACCCCACTTCCTGTAAAGACTCCATTCCATTCTCTCAGTTCCTCTATCTCCGTTGCATACGTTTAGATGAGGCCAACTTTGACAAGGGAGCCTCTGAAACGTCCACATTCTTCCTCAACCGAGGATTCCCCAGCTCCATTGTCGACAGGGCCCTCAATCGGGTCCGACCCATCTCCCGCACTTCCGCCCGGATCCCTTCTCTTCCCTCCTGCAACAGCGATAGGGTTCCCCTTATCCTCACCTACCATCCCACCAGCATCCACATCCAGAAAATCATCAGACACCATTTCCGCCACCTCCAGCAAGATGCCACCACCAGACACATATTCCCCTCCCCTCCCTTGTCCGCCTTCCGCAGGGACCGTTCCCTCCGGTACACCCTGGTCCATACTTCCTTCACCCGAACACCTCCCCACAGCCCTACAGCACTTTCCCCTGTAACCGAAGGTGCAACACCTGCACATTTACCTCCTCCCTCCCTAGTATCCAAGGGCCCAAACATACCTTCCAGGTGAAGCAACAGTTCACCTGCACTTCCAAGTATCTAGTCTACTGCATTTGCTGCTCACATTGTGGTCTCCTCTACAGTGGGGAGGCGAAGCGTAGACTTGGCGACCGCTTCGCAGTACATCTACGTGCTGCTCGCAAAAAAGACCCTGAACTACCTGTTGCCTACCACTTCAATGCACCACCTTGCTCCCTGGCCAACATCTCGGTCTCCGGCTTGCTACACTGTTCCAGTGAAGCCCAGCGCAAGCTGGAGGAACAACACCTCATTTTCCGCTTGGGGACCCTGCAGCCCTCCGGACTCAATACTGAGTTCAATAATTCTAGGGCCTAAACTCTCCCATGTCCCAGCCCCCCACCCCACACCCCAGGCCTTGTTACCACATAGCCTGCCACTACACACCCCCTGTTGTTAGTCACTAATAGTCCCCATTAACAACTATTCACCCTCCCAGCCGGATAGTTAGCAACTCCTCTGTCTGTCCAACTGTCTTTCTCTCTCTTTGGGCTCTATCCTATCGTTTACTCCCTACCCCACCCACCTCCCTATTGTCTACATATAAACTGATGTTTTCCCAGCCACCAGCAGTTCTGAGGAAGGGTCACCGGACCTGAAGTGTTAACTCTGTTCTCTCCTCCACTGATTAATATTAATCAGTTTGATATTAATAGGAAGAACTGTTTCAGTATTTAGCTCCATTTGATTTACTGCTTCAGGTACAGCAATAAAATTTGAAGTTGCATTTTTATGTGGATTAAAAAAAGGTGTCTTGATAAATGAATTGCCCATACTAACTTTATTTCAAATATACAGCATAAAAACTATTTCAAATGTACACAAAAGAGCCACAAAATTAAAGCTTGTGCAAAATATTTTAAGTTACACAATAATGAAGGAAAAGACAAGCTTTTACAGCTCCTTCCCATAGTAAACTGGCATTGTTATTTTGTATACAACAAATATGTACTAATATACTTTCCCTCTTTCTGAAAGTCACTATGCTGATGTTAAGTGGCATCAGTGCATAAATATCTTCATTTATAAAATGTATAATTTGCAAATTTGTACATGAAAGGTACATTTTCCATTTATTACTGTACAATTCTACATAACACTGTTTCCTGTGGAACTTTCCCCTCTTGGAGGCAGATCTTAAATTAATTGTCTGGTTGTACTTTAACAAAATTAACTTTCATTTACTCTTTTCTAATAGCTTCACCAATAAGTCGAATAGGGAGACTTCCACATGTATCGGTTTGTATCACGAGCAGTGCCTCGAATCTGCCGTCTGACTCTGGTTTGAACCGGACAGGTAGATTGATGTAGTGTTGAGCACTAAACAAAAAAGTAAATTCATGAAGTAAAAACAACATGAACAAAACTTGAAATCAACTTTCCCCTCACTAAAAGATTCGAGTATTTGTCCATTCCCAAGTTTCACATTGAAATTACATCTATCAAGAAAATAGTAGGATTATTTGCATTTGGGACTGAAAGTGGGGGAGGTGAAACAATAACCAGCAGATGATCATTTTGAACGTTCAAGTTCAAATTCAGAACCCTTGAATTGTACAATATAGAAGAACTCATTTGGCTCAGTGAATCTAGGAATAGTGTGTGGCAGAAGTTATATCAAAACTCTGGTTAGTCCCAATTGTACTTAATTATCTGAATCACACCCCAGTAAAGACATAATGACCTTTTGGAGGGGATTTGGTGGTGTTGGACAGATTAGAATGATGCTAGGGATAAAAGCATTCAATTATAATGCCAGATACAGAGATGAGGCTTGTATTCCTCAATTAGAAGGTAATGGGATGGGGGTAAGGTTCAGTACAAGGGACCAATAACATTGAAATTCAAGACAGGCCACGCAGGGGTGGCGTAAGAAGCACCTCATACAAAAGTGTAGTTGAATCCAGAATTCTCGTGCCCAAAAAGCTGTTCAAGTTGACTAATTCATTTCATCCTCAAAGCTAAATTTGATAGAATTTTGTTGGGCATAGAATAAATACACATATCATCTATGTGCCAACAGATTTGAGTGGCTCTATGGCCGTCTCCTGTTCTTACACAGCTGTCCTTAACATTCTGTATTCTTCTTCTACTTCTCCAACATTAGTGTTCTGGGTAAAATTACTTCAGCAGATGAAGCACTTTAAAAGGAAGCACTGAAAAAGTGGAACTATAACTGATCACAACTACAATACTCAATAATGGAGGAAACAAGCTTTGCCAAGAGAAAAATCGAGGACCAGGAAAGAACTTAGTGATTGAAAAGTTATTATAACCAGACTAAAACACAGCACAGTGACAACATTTCTGAAAATCTAAATTTATATTTGAGAGAAGATGCAATTAATCTTCTGGGCTATAGATTATTGAAATTTAAAGAGGGAAAGAATAAACTGGATTTCCATCCAGCACCTCAAGTCCTCAAGGTATCCTAAATCAATTCAAATTCAAAGTTCATCACTTTTGAAGCGTAATGTTTTTCTATAGGCAGACTAGGGACGATCACAAACTGGATCCCTTGTCAGTACCATTCACAAATCTCAACTAGTGAATTGCTAAGGTAGACTTCAGCATGCTAAATGAAAGGAAATCACTCGGACATGTTTGCTCATTTAACACCTACAAGGGTTATTGTATGTAGATAGCAATATAGAATTTCAAACACAAGTAAGTCTTGATGTTATTGACTGGCAGAACATACTCAAAGGGACAAATGATCCACTCCTGCCCCATTTCATGTGCTTGTATGTTCCAGAACTGAAAAATCAATAATACATACCTTTGTCACAAAATCAATTTTAGTACAACATACATTTTCTTTTAGATCTATGCAGTATAATTTTTGGTGGTGATCAGGATTGTGAAATTGAATTTCAGATATTTATCAAAGTAGCCTTCCTGCTACAGTACATTTTTTCCTCATTTTGGCTTTATTTCCATGTTGATATTCTCAATCTTGCACTTCATTTTCTCAACAGCTTTCATTAAAACAATGAATGAACAGAATTACCATGTGTGTTGATATTCCTTTTATTATCCAAATTCGAGAATCTCTATTTTCCCTTACGATGAGCTCCAGCAGAATGAAGACTCAGCATAATTACAAGAGAAAGGAATAAAATTTAAGGATTCAAATCCCTTTTATAATGCTGCAATTGTGATGTTTAAAAGATCACTCACTAATTCTATTGTCAAGGTATTGCTTCCTCGCTGCTTTAGACTTTTATTGATCACTCACCGCAATGAATAATTGGAATGCTTGATATAAAATGGCTCCCTGGGATTTACAAACTTCAGCTGCAAATCAACACCAAGAGCATTAGTACAGCAACAAGCAAAACAAATACATGCACATGACAAAATACTTCATTTTCAAAACTACAGTTTATACCCAGCAGCTCAAATCATCTATTAATCTAAACATGATGTTTGAGTAAGTGTTGATCACTATTTTAGTTTACAGCATAAAGCAAGAGACTGTTCATTAAAGACATGCATCACTGCAAATCATCTCAAATAATCAGCATGTTTGAATGATTTTTACTTGTTCTACTTATTGTAGGTAAAAATCCCAGCCCAAAAAGAAGTGTGGCAAGTATGCAGTGGTGGGAGGTTTGTGGCTTTCAACAATCCTCAATCGTGCCAACAATTTATGCAACATGCACGAGAATAATGGTGCAATAATTACTACACATGCATACATATACAGTAACAACTGCAATAAGTTAACCATAAACAAATAGATACAGGATGTTGTTTCTTTACTGTTAAAGAAATGACATGTGACTACCAAGGAATCACAGAATTGTCACAAAACAAAGGAGGCCATTTGGATTAGCTCCCCAAATGAACGACTGCCATTCCCTGCCTACAACCTATGAACCCTATAAAATATATTTATCCTGTCTAGGCAACTGTTCAAATTCCTTGTTAATACTTCAATTGATCTTTCCTCCACTACAATCCCAAGCAATGCACCTCAACCACTTGCTGCATGAAAAAGCCTTTGATACACTTCTGCCTCTTTTACTAATTACTTCAAATCTGTGCCCTCTCGTTCTCAATCCTTTTATCCCTAATCTTTCCAAAACACATGATTTTGAAAATGTCTATCAAAATCTTCTCTCAGCCATTTCTTCTAAGAGGAATATTCCTCACTGCTCCAATCTATTTTTAGAACTGAAGTCTTTCAACCCTGCAATCATTCTAACTAAATCTACGTTATAACAGCATGAGTGCAAGTCAGAGCCAGAGAACTTAAACGGTGATCAATTGTGGTATAAAATCGGGCTGACTGTGTCAACTCTTTTTCATCCACTTGATTCTTAAACTATAATAAAGAGGGTCACGAGTAGGCTGTTTGGCCCCTCGAGCCTGCTTCACCATTCAATAGGATCATGGCTGATCAACATTTCTCATGTACACTTTCCTGCCCTTTCCACATAACCCTTATTTAGCTCTCTCAGCCTTAAATATACATAAGGTTCTGTCCCCACAGCTCTCTGTGGCAAGGAGTTCCAAAGACTCTCAACCGTCAGAAGAAATTCCTCCTAATCGGGTCAGAAGGCAAAGCCAGAGTCTGTTTGGGTATATAACGGAGTAAACTTACTGGTGCAGAGAACACTGCGAAACTAAAACAAAAACTAATTAATTTTAAATGATTAACTAAGTAGAGATGGCAGGCCAGGTGATATGTTGTAGCTGTATGATGTTGGAGCTAGCTGATCCCATTGAGAATGGCAGAGACCTCATCTGCAGCAAGCGCTGGCTGCTTGAGGAGCTCCGGCTCGAAACTGATGAACTGGAATCCGAACTCCAAACACTGCAGCACATCCGGGAGGGGGAGAAATACCTTCGATGCGGTGTACCAGGAGGCAGTCACACCTGGTAGATTAATTAATGTTAATTCGATCGGCGGGCAGGGACGGTAGCGCGTGACTGTGAGTGAAGCAGGTAGAGGGACCCCGCAGACAGGAACACAGGAGCCGCAGCCCTTGACATTGTCCCACAGGTATGAGGCACTTGGTTCCTGCGTGGATGAGGACCAAGGCTGCAGGAAGGATGAGTCAACTGACCATGGTACCATGGTCCAGGAGGCCATTCAAGGCGGGGGAGCAAAAAGACAGATTGTAGTTGTAGGGGATTCCATCATCAGGGGGATAGACAGTATCCTTTGCAAGCAGGATAGAGAATCCCACATGGTGTGTTGCCTGCCCGGTGCCAGGGTGCGAGACATCTCTGACCGGCTTGAGAGGATACTAGAGAGGGAGGAGGAGGATCCAGTTGTTGTGGTCCACATAGGTACCAACAACATAGGAGGAGGAGGAAAAAAAGACCGTTTCAGGATTATGAAAAGCTAGGAACAAAATTTAAAAAAAAACAGGTTTTCAAGGGTCATAATATCTGGATTGCTGCCCAAGCCACGTGCAAATTGGCACAGGGAGACAAGTATCAGGGAAGTAAATACGTGGCTAAAAGAGTGGCGTGGGAGGATTTCCTTTTCATGGGGCACTGGCATCAGTTCTGGGACAGGAGGGATCTACACCACTGAGATGGACTCCACCTGAACAAGGCTGGTTCCAGTGTTCTGGCAAAAAGGGTAAATAGGGTGGTTAATAGGTCTTTAAGCTAGTGATTGGTCGGGGGGGGGGGAAATGTGAGGGTAGAGGGAGAATAACAATTAATGTAAGGCAAAGCAGCAGGTTAGCAGGTGATGAGGAAGCTTCAACTCCATTGAAAATTAGGAAAAAAGTTAAAGGGGAGGAGAACTCAAGAGGTAATAGGACCCAAAAACAAAGGTGCAAAAACTGGCATAAGGGCACTTTATCTGAATGCTCGGAGCATTCAAAACAAGGTGGATGAGTTGACGATGCAAATCATGGCAAATGGGTATGATTTAATGGCCATTACAGAGACATGGTTACAGGATGGTCATGACTGGGAGTTAAATATCCAGGGGTATCAAACTGTTCGGAAGGACAGACAGGAAGGTAAGGGAGGTGGTGGTGCTCTGATTTTTAAGAATGATATCAGGGCGGTAGTGAGAGATGATATTGCTTCTACTGAACAAAACTTTGAATCAATTTGGGTGGAAATTAGGAATGGCAGGGAGAAGAAGTCACTGATAGGTGTGGTCTATAGGCCACCAAATAATGACATTGTGGTGGGGCAGGCAATAAACACAGAAATAGCTAATGTAAAAATGGTACAGCAATTATCATGGGGGATTTTAATCTACATATCGATTGGTCAAACCAGGTCGGTCATGACAGCCTTGAGGAGGGGTTCATACGATGCATCAGTGATAATTTCCTTGAACAATATGTAATGGGACCTACGTGGGAGCAAGCTATCCTAGATCTAGTCCTGTGTAATGAGACAGGAATAATTAATGATCTCACAGTTAGGAATCCTCTCGGAAGGAGCGATCACAGTATGGTCAAATTTAAAATACAGATGGAGCATGAGAAGGTGAAATCCAGTACCTATGTCTTGTGCTTAAACAAAGGAGACTATGAAGGAATGGGGGAGGAGTTAGCTAAGGTAGAATGGGAGCAAAAACTTTATGGTGGGTGAACTGAGGAACAGTGGAGGACTCTCAAAACGATTTTTCACAGTGCTCAGCAGAAGTATATTCCAAGGATAAGGAAGAACTGTAGGAACAGAGAGAGCCAGCTATGGATGTCTAAGGAAATAAAGGGAAGCATCAGATTAAAAAACACATACAAAAAAGCAAAGAGTAGTGGGGAAACTAGTAGACTGGGAAAATCTTTAAAGGCCAACAGAAAGCCACAAAAAAAGTTATAAAGAAAAGTAAGATAGATTATGAGAGTAAACTAGCTCAGAATATAAAAACAGGCAGCAAAAGTTTCTATAAATATGTAAATCGTAAAAGAGTGGCAAAGGTAAACTGTGGTCCTTTAGAGGATGAGAAGGCCAGTTTAATAACTGGGAATGAGGAAATAGCCAAGACATTAAACAGTTTTTTCATGTCGGTCTTCACTGTGGAAGACACAAATAACATGCCGAAAACTAACGGCGAGAAGGTCATAGCAGGTGAGGACTTATAAACTATCATTATCACTAAGGAGGCAGTGCTGGGCAAGCTAATGGGGCTAAAGGTAGACAAGTCTCCTGGCCCTGATGAAATGCATCCCAGGGTACTAAAAGAGGTGATGGGGGAAATAGCAAATGCACTAGTAATTATTTACCAAAATTCACTGGACTCTGGGGTGGTTCCTGCAGATTGGAAAACAGCCAATGTGATGCCACTGTTTAAAAAAGGAAGTAGACAAAAAGCAGGTAACTATAGGCGAGTTAGCTTAACTTCGGTAGTGGGGAAAATGCTTGAATCTATCATTAAGGAAGAAATAGCAAGACATCTGGACATAAATTGTCCCATTGGGAACACCCAGCATGGGTTCATGAAGGGTAAGTCATGTTTAACTAATTGGGTGGAATTCTTTGGAGGACATTACTTGCATGGTGGACACTGGGAACCTGTGGATGTGGTGTATCTGGATTTCCAGAAGGCATTTGACAAGGTGCCACACCAAAGGCTGCTACATAAGATAAAGTTGCACGGTATTACAGGTCATGTATTGGCATGGATAAAGGATTGGTTGACCAGTAGAAAGCAAAGAGTAGGGGTAAATGGGTGTTTTTCTGGTTGGCAGTCAGTAGCTAGTGGTGTGCCTCAGGGATCAGTGTTGGGACCACAATTGTTTACAATTTACATAGATGATTTGGAGTTGGGGGCTAAGTGTGGTGTGTCAAAATTTGCAGATGACACGAAGGTGAGTGGTAGAGCAAAGCGTGCAGAAGACACAAAGTCTGCAGGGGGATATAGATAGTCTAAGAGAGTGCGCAAAGATCTGGCAGATGGAGTACAATATTGGTAAGTGTGAGGTCATCCATTTTGGTAGGAATAAGAGCAAAATGGACTATGTTTGAAATGGTAAAAAATTGCAGCACACGGCTGTGCAGAGGGACTTGGGTGTCCTTGTGCATGAATCGCTAAAAGTAGGATTGCAGGTGCAGCAGGTAATTATTAAAAAGGCAAATGGAATTTTGTCTGCCATTGCTAGAGGGATGGAGTTTAAAAACAGGGAGGCTATGCTGCAGCTGTATAGGGTCCTGGTGAGGCCACACCTGGAGTACTGTGTGCAGGTTTGGTCTCCTTACTTGAGAAGAGATATACTAGCACTGGAGGGGGTACAGAGGAGATTCACTCGCTTGATTCCAGAGTTGAAAGGGTTGGATTATGAGGAGAGACTGGAGTAGACTGGGATTATACTCATTGGAACTCAGAGAAACATAAGATTATGAAGGGAATAGATAAGGTGGAGGCAGGGAGGTTGTTTCCGCTAGCAGGTGAAACTAGGACTAGGGGGCATAGCCTCAAAATAAAGGGAAGCAGATGTAGGACTGAGGTAAGGAGGAACTTCTTCACCCAAAGTGTTGTGAATCTGTGGAATTCCTTGCCCAGTGAAGCGGATGAAGCTACCTCTCTGAATGCTTTTAAGGCAAGGCTAGATAAATTTTTGAACAGTAAAGGAATTAAGGGTTATGGTGAGTGGAGCTGAGTCTCAAAAAGATCAGCCATGATCTTATTAAATGGCGAGGCAGGCTCGAGGGGCCAGATGGCCTACTCCTGCTCCTGCTCCTACTTCTTATGTTAATTGCAGTCTTAAATTAGTGTCCCTGCATTCTGAGACTGTGCTCTCTGGTCCTAGGCTCTGGGTGGAACATCTTTAGTATTTACTCTGTCAAGCCCCTTATTTTCCTATAATTTTCAATTATATCACCTCTCATTAGAAAACTCCAGTGAGTAGAGTCCCAACCTGTTCTGCCTTTGATCATTAGACAATCCCTCCATACCGGGGAACGTTCCAATGAACCTTCTCTGAACTGTCTCCGATGAGAGAGAAGTAAGAATTCTTATCTACTCCTTTCCCCATATATTGGCAGCTAAGATGGTAAAAACAAACATTCAAAAGATGGCATCAGAGCATGGTGATGTTTTGTGAGCTGTCTACAGCAGATCTCGTTCTTACATATCTTATAATCATTCTGCTCTTCTAATCCTCAATTCTATGTATATCAGAACTAATAACAATGTTCTCTTAAATCTACTTACAGCTTTAAATATTCTACAGCTAACGAGGCTCGAATTACTGATGTTGGAATCGCAAGCTCAGGGGAACTGGAAACCTGGAACCAAAGCCCAAGCAGCATGCGAGCATGACCAAACCCCATGGTGATTCAACCAGACTGGATGCAAGAAACCACACCCCCACCCTCGAAGCACTTGTGAACGAAACTAGTGCCCGGGAACCCACTGGAAGAACCTACATACCTCGCAAACACTGGAACTACAAGCCAAGAGGCTTTCTGACCTCTCACAGGCCTGACTTCCCAATCTCATGGAAACCAAGACCAAACCAAGGCTCAACCAGCACAGGAACAAGAAACACAGTGATGTGACATCTAGGAGGCCAGAGTGAACTGGCCACAAGACCCCCTTGCAACACAAGGCCACAACTGGTGCCCAGGAGCCCATCGGGATAACACACTTGCCTTTCAGAGTTCCCTCACCGACACCCAAGATCGAACAGGAGCAGCCATCTAACTACTCGGGGAAGACATGCTGGACTTCAGGTGAGACTGAAACATCAGGGTTTCGTGGCAAACATCCAAGCCATTGAGAACAAAATGAATGAACTTAAAGATAGCAGTCTCTTAAACTGCCTTTGGAAGATGAGGCTATGTGCTTAGTTTTACAGAAACATGGCTTACTCCTGCTATACTTGGCTGTGTCATTTGGCTGTGGGAGTTCTCAGTTCACCTGGTGCTCAGATGTGGTGACCCTGGCAGGTTACTGCACCCTGGACCTAGAATATCTTAAACAGCTGTCCCTATTACCTGTTGTGCAAGTTCACTTCCGCTATCCTGACAGCTGTCTACATCCCACCCCATGCGGAAGTGAACAGTGCACTTCAAGTACACAATACTACAAAATTTTTAGACAGAATACCCTGAGGCCTTGTCATTGTAGCTGGTAACTCCAACCAGGCCAGTCTCAAGAACGTGCTATCAAAATACCACCAACACATCTCTTGGCCCGAACATCCTTGACTATTGCTATATAACCAAAGATGCCTATCACTCCATACCGTCCACCCATGTCGATGCGACGGTCAAGAAAGCACACAACATCTCTACTTCCTCAGGAGGCTAAGGAAATTTAGCATGTCCACAAGGACTCTTACCGACTTTATTAATAGATGCGCCATAGAAAGCATCCTATCCAGATGATTCACAGCGTAGTATGGCAACTGCTCTTCCCAAAACTGCAAGAAACTACAGGGAGTCATGAATACAGCCCAGTCCAACATGCACGCCAGCCTTTCATCCACTGACTCAGTCTACACTTCCCTCTGTCTCAGGAGAGCAACCAACATAATCTAAGACCCCTTCCCACCCTGGTAATACTTTTATATCTTCAGCCCGATGGAACAAAGTTCCAAAATACTTACAAATAGATGCAAGAACTGCTTCTTTCCCCACTGTTATCAGAATTTTCAATGGACATCTCAAATGTTAATTCTGATTTCATACTGCATTTTTTCTGTGGCTGTAATACTGTACTCTGCATTCTATACTGCTACCCTGACGCACTTCTATGGTACGATATGCCTGTATAGAATGCTAAACAACACTTTTCACTGTATCTTGGTACATGTGTTAATAAATCAATAACTCAATATGACCAAGAGCCCTATCTGCCACATTTTCCTAGCCCTGGGATAAAGCACAATATTGTTTCCCTTCTATTGCATCATAATGAAAATGTTTTTCTGAAAACTCTAAAGTGATTCCATCTAGCAAATTATCTTCCTCTTCCTTTAAGCAGTTTGAAGTGAACATTGTCCTTGTGAATCATGATCCATTCTCCACAGCTGTACCCCCTTCCCTTGCACATTGTCATTCAAGCATAAAAGGGGAAGTATAAAAACAAAACACTATTCTTAACATTTGGTTGTTTGCCATCTCAATTATCTGCCGTTCTTTACATTGACCTTGGCCTTGCATAACAGAAGCTCAAGGTTCAGTTCCTGATTTCAGTTACTTGATTTCTAATTATCCTATCCTTTTGCTTATGAATGTGATCATTTGCCACTTAATAATTGCTTGCATCCTCCCAATCTCAGATCACTTATTTTCTACACAGCCACTATTTCTGGCTGCATTCTCTTTTAAGCTGTCAATTTACTATTTCCACTCTCCTTTAACACCTCCCAACCAATGAAAGTTAGTTTACATTCCCCACCAAATCTCGCCATATGGATAGCAGAGTGTACCATCAGAACAAATCATACTGTATCTTGAACAGTTTTTGGTGAAGGAGAAGGAAGGAAAGAAAAACCGACCTAAGTCTCATCATTAAATCTGTTACTCAACAGAACAGGTTATATAGACATACACAACATGGAAACAGACCCTTTGGTCCAACTCGTCCACGCCAAACAGGTTTCCCAAACTTAAACTTGTCCCAATTCCCTGCGTTTGGCCCATATACCTCCAAAGTTCCCTATTCACGTACCCATACAAATGTCTCTTAAATGTTGTAACTGTACCGGCACCTACCGCTTTCACACAGAGGATGGTGCATATATGGAATGAACTGAGGAAAAGTTGCCCTCTAGTTCCTTTTAAAATTTCCACCCCACTTACCTTAAAAATATGTCCTCTAGTTTTGAAATACCCCACCCTAGTGAAAAAGACCTTTGATATTCACTTTATCTATGCCCCTCATGATTCACTCCTCAACCTCCTACACTCCAGCGAAAAAAGTCCCAGCCTATCAAGCCTCTCCTTATAACTTGAACATTCCAGTCCCAATAACGTCTTTCTAAATCTTTTCTTCTGCATCTTTTCCTATAACAGAGCAACCAGAACTGTATTCAGTACTTCAAAAGTGGCCTCACTAACGTCCTATACAGCTGGAACATGACATCCCAATTCCTGTACTCAATGAAGACAAGCGCACCAAACACCTTCTTCATGACCCTGTCTACCCATGACACCAATTTCAAAGAACTATATACCTGAACCCCTCGTCTCTGTTTGATGACACTCCCCAGGGTACAACAGTACAGTAAAAGTAAATGCTGAAACAATAATGAACACAATCCTCTCCAGTTTTTCAAATGGGTGTTGAACCACCTTAAAAGGATAATGGGCACTTGTCGTCACATGTATATCAATTCCAGCCATTTCCCTCATTATGATTTAAAATGGAACAAATGCAGCAAAGGTGAGCGACCTGAGAAATCATGATTTATACATAAAGATACTTGTCCTCAAAGTCAGAAAATCTGACAGAGAAAATGTCACAGCCTCAAAACAAACAATTCAAGTGCGTTGCTTAAAAACTGTTCTGATTTGGCTACCAAGGTCAGTGGCTCAAGATCACTGATCAAGTAAAAGTCCTTCTCAGTGTGTTGAATTTAAACTGATCCCACACAGTAAACTGCTGTACTTTATTATCTTCATTCCCTCATGCAATATGGACAAAGCTGGGTAGGCCAGTATTTATTGTCCAATCCTAAGTGGCCTGGGCAAGGTGCCTTCTTGAACAGTTGCAGTATTTGGGGCATAGGGGCACACTGGTTCCAAGGCACGGTAGTGAGAGACTTGGAGGGAAACTTACAGATGGTAGTGTTCTCATGCATCTGCTGCCCTTATCCTTCTAGGTGGTGTGGAAGGTGGAGACTTGAGTTACTGCAGTGCTTCTTGAGTACGGGGTGCCAGTTGAGTGGGCTGCTTCATCTCGGATTGCATGAAGCTTCTTGAGTGAAGTTGGAACAGAGCTCGACAGGCAAATGAGAAGTATTTTGATCACACTCTTGTCTGTGCTTTGTAGGTGTTTGGCAGCATTTGAGTGACAGGTGGCAAGTGGCAAGTTATTCACTGCGGAATTTCTAGCCACTGACCCATAATAGATATATAGTTGATCCAGTTCAGTTTTTGATTGATGGTATCTTCCAGGTTGTTGATAAGAAGATGATTCAACAATGATAATGCTACTGGTTTTTTTGGGGTTGTGGGGGGGAGCGGAAAACAATGTTAGACTCTCTGTTTTTGGAGATGAGCCTTACATCTGTTGTAGGAAAAGTTTTGGAAAGGATTATAAGAGATAGGATTTATAATCATCTAGCAAGCAACAATTTGATTGGAGACAGTCAACATGGATTCGTCAAGGGCAGGTCGTGTCTCACAAACCTCATTGAGTTTTTTGAGAAGGTGACCAAGCATGTGGACGAGGGTAGGGCAGTTGACGTGGTGTACATGGACTTCAGTAAAGCCTTTGATAAGGTTCCACATGGTAGGCTATTGGAAAAAGTGCAGAGGCATGGGATTGAGGGAGATTTAGCAGTTTGGATTAGAAACTGGCTTTCTGAAAGAAGACAAAGAGTGGTGGTTGATGGAAAATATTCAGCCTGGAGTCCGGTTACTAGTGGTGTGCCACAAGGATCTGTTTTGGGACCACTGCTGTTTGTCATTTTTATAAATGACTCGGACACAGACAGAGGTGGATGGGTTAGTAAGTTTGCAGATGACACTAAAGTCGGTGGAGTGGTGGACAGTGTGGAAGAATGTTGCAGGTTGCAGGGAGACGTGGATAAACTACAGAATTGGGCTGAAAGGTGGCAAATGGAGTTCAATGCAGATAAATGTGAGGTGATGCACTTTGGGAAGAATAATAGGAAGGCAGAATACTGGGTCAATGGAAAGGTTCTTGGTAGTGTGGATGTGCAGAGGGATCTTGGTGTCCAGGTACATAGATCCCTGAAAGTTGCCACCCAGGTTGATAGTGCTGTGAAGAAGGCATACGGTGTGTTAGGTTTCATTGGTAGAGGGATTGAGTTCCGGAGCCGTGATGTCATGCTGCAACTGTACAAAACGCTAGTGCGGCCTCACTTGGAATATTGCGTACAGTTCTGGTCGCCCCATTACAGGAAGGATGTGGAAGCATTGGAAAAGGTGCAGGGGAGATTTACCAGAATGTTGCCTGGTCTGGAGCGAAGGTCTTATGAGGAAAGGCTGAGGGACTTGGGTCTGTTCTCATTGGAGAGAAGGAGGCTAAGAGGGGATTTAATAGAGACCTACAAAATGATCAGAGGATTAGATAGGGTGGACAGTGAGAGTCTTTTTCCTAGGATGATGACGTCGGCTAGTACAAGGGGGCATAGCTGCAAATTGAGGGGTGATAGATTTAGGACAGATGTCAGAGGCAGGTTCTTTACTCAGAGAGTGGTAAGGGCGTGGAATGCCCTGCCTGCCAATGTAGTTAACTCAGCCACATTAGGGGCATTTAAACAGTCCTTGGATAAGCATATGGATGATGATGGGATAGTGTAGGGGGATGGGCTTAGATTAGTTCACAGGTCGGCGCAACATCGAGGGCCGAAGGGCCTGTTCTGCGCTGTATTGTTCTATGTTCTATGATCATTTCCTGACTGCTGTGGCAACAACATTTCTTGCCACTCATCAGCCAACCTGGATGTTTTCCAGGTCCTGCTGCATACGGATGCACATGCTTCAGTAATCGCGGTGTCACAAACTAAGCATCGTGCAGTGAACATCCTCAATTCTCACCTAATGACGAGGAAAGATCATTGGTGAAGAAGCTGAAAATGGTTAGGACTAGGACACTCTCAGAAAGCCTCGTAGTGATGTCCTGGGGCTAAGATGATTGCGTTCCAACAATAACCATCTTACTCTGTGCTAGGCACGAGTCCAATCAGCAGAAAGCTCCCCCATCCCCAATTCCTATTGACTCGAGTTTTGGTGGATATTCCTGATGTCACACTGTCATGCATAACCTTAGAATGAAAGGCTGTCACTCACCACCCCTCTGGAATTCAGCTGTTTTGTCCATGTTTGGACTACGGCTGTAATGAGAGCAGGAGTAGAAGGCAAAACGAAGCAGTGAGCAGGTTATCTTGCAACTTCTATTTGACAGCACTGTCAATTACATCTTCCATCATTTTGCACTGATGCGCTCAGCCAACCCATCATTGAGGATAGGGATATTTGTTGAGCCTGTCCTCTAGCAAGTTGTTTATACGTCTATCACCATTCATGATTTGGATGTAGCAGAACTAAAGAGCTTCATCTGATCCATCAAGGGTTGTGGGGTCACTTGACTGTTGCATGTTACTTCTGCTGTTGTAGGTTGACACCTCATTTTTACATGTACTTGATGACAAAATGATAGAGTGGGGAATATGTTAGGTCATGAGATTGCAGATACTGGTTGAATTCTGATGGCTCTTAGCACCTCAAAGATGCTCTATTTTGAGTTGCTAGATCTGTTCAAAGTCTGATCCAGTTAGCATAGTTGTAGTGCCACACAACATGATTATCCTGAATGTGTAGTCAGAGTTTAATCTTCACCAGGACTAGGCAGTGGACACTCTTGCTAATAGTGTCATGGAAGGATTTCACACGTGACAGGTGGTTTACCAAGAACTCAAGACTTGTCCATCTTGTTGGTTCCTTAACACTTGCCCCAGACCCAGTCTAGCAGCAATAACCTGGCCAGCCTGGTGACAGCAATTGTGCTCTACTTAGCCTACAGGGGAGGAGGAGAAATGTATGTATAGGTGTGGCAGCAACTTAAAAGGTGGCATTTGCCAAGAGGTCTTCTTGCCTACGTCTAACCTGATGCCATTAGATCTTAAGGGATCAAGAGTCAATGTTGAGGACTCCAATGGTAAATCCTTTGTAACTGTAACATTGTGCCGTCACCTCTGGAGGTCTGTTCTGCTGATGGTACAAGACAGATGCTGGGCTGGTGCTGGTAGGATTTGACAGATTGCTATAAAATAAGCACGACTGTATCAGGCTGTTGTTCAACTAGTCTGTAAAACACTTTCAGTTTTGCTACAAATTCCCAAAAGGTAGCAAGAGGGCTTCGCAGGGTCAACAGGTCTGTGTTTGATGTTGTCGTTTCAGGTGCGGAGCCCAATTCCACGGTCTGTCCAGTCCCATTCCTTCATTTAGACCTCATAGTGGCTTGATTCAATTAATTGGCTTGCCATTTCAGAGAGCAGATAAGACTCAATCACACTTCAGTGGGTCCAGATCCACATGTAGATCTGGGGAGGGGTTGGCGAGCATATTATCAAATCGACCATTAAACTAGGGGCCAAGGTAATGTTCTGGGAATAAGGTTCAAATTCAGCCACTGCAGATGGAGGAATTTGAATTCAATACAAAAAAAAAAAAAATCAAATGACAACTATGAAAACATCAATCTGTCGTCAAGAAGACCACCCTTTAGGGAAGGAAACTGCCATCCTCACCTGATTTGTCCTACAGGGGACTCTAGATGTACAATGTATTTGGCTTGCAACTTCCCTGGGCAATAAATGCTGGCCTAGCCAGTGAGGCCCACATCCCAGTGTCTGAATAAAACAAAATACCAAATCAGGTAAGGATGGCAATATCATTCCTTAAAAAGGACAATAGTGAACCAGATGGGTTTTTAAAAACAAACAATGAACAGTAGTTGCCATTGGGCAAATTATAATTCCAGGCTTTTATTTACTGAATTCAAATTTCACCATCTATCGTGGAATTTGAAACCACGTCCTAAAATGGATTAGCTTGCGATCCTATTATTGGCCGCGTGACATTACTGCTAAGCCAGCTCAGCCCCTGCCACCACTCCCATCCCCCTGCGACAGGCCATTTATTTGTCTCCTTGGAAACCAAAACTAAAAATCATAAACGTGCTCCCCGTCTGATAATGCATGTTAAGCTAGCCCTGTAAATTTATAGTTCCTTAAACAAACAACTGTCTTAAAGTTCCTAGGCTTGCCTAAGTTGTCACACAATCAGCTTGCTCTTGTTTACATACTGTTTTTGTAAATAATGATGGATTAACCCATTCAACAAGTTAAAGAAGCCTACAACCAATAGCAAACTGCAAGACTGTATTTAGTAGCGGTGCTTGGGTCAAGTCAAAAACAACACACAACCCCATAAATGCACATATCAAGTTCTTTGCTCTCAAAGCAGTCAATGGCTTGGAAATAGCTACTAGCAGCTGCATTCATCAAACAGTGCCTTCTGTTGTATAATGCACATCTATGCAACATGCATGCATTCCAAGATATGCAACTACAGAATAATGTAAAATTTGACACTGGCTCAAAACATTTCACCAGTGTTTTCATCATTCAATATATCATTAGCTTGGTGTCTAATGATACTCAATATTTCTTCTGTGAAGTGCAGTGGGCTTTTAGAATAAATCATTCATGGGATATAGCCATCGTCGACAAGGCATGTATTGTACATCCCAAATTGCCCTTGATAGGGTAGCAATGAGCTGTCTTCTTGAACTGCTGCAGGTATACAAACTGTGGTTAGGAAGTTCCAGGATTTTCATTTAGCCGCTGAAGGAACAGTGATATAGTTCCAAGTCAGATGGTATGGGGTTTGGAGGGGAACTGGCTGATGGTGTCCCTACAGACCTATTTCTTGCCCTTCTAAGTTGTAGAGAGCACTGGTTTGGAAGGTGCTGTTTAAGGAACCTTGAGTTGTTGCAGTGCACCTCGTAGGTGGTACAAACATTTCTGCCACCGTACAACAACAGTGGAAGGAGTGAATGATGAACAGCTCAGACAGGGTGGCATATCAAGCATGCTACTTTTCCTGGTATCAAGCTTCTTTAGTGTTGGAGTGGCATTCATCCAGGTAAGTAGAGAGTATTTCAGCACGCTCCTTGTGCTTTGTAGGTAGCAAACAGGCTCTCAGGGAGTCAGGTAGTGAGTTACTCACTGCAGAATTCCCAGACTCTGACCTGCTCTTCTAGCCACAGTATTTATATAGTTGGTCTAAATAATTTCTGGTCAATGGTAATCCCTGCAATGTTAAGTGATGGCTTAAGTGATGGTAACATCAGTGAAAGTCAAGAGACATTGGTTGGATTTTCTTGTTGGAGATGGTCATTGACACTTACAACTGTCAGCCCAGGCCTGGAAGTTGTTTAGGTCTTGCTGCTTTTGGACAAAGACCGGTTCAATATTCTGAAGTGTGATGAGTGGTGCTGGACACCGTGCAATCAGCAGCAAACATCCTTGCCCTGACCTCCTCTGAAGGACAGTCAGTCACTGACGAAGCTGTTTTAGATGGTTGGACCTAGGGGTCCTGAGGAAATTTTGCAGTTATGTTCTTTAGATGAGATGACTGACCTCAACAAAACATCATCTTCCTTTGAGGTCTGTTGTGTTTTGTCTGCTACCTTAAAATCATGCCATATCGATATAAATTGCTGCTCCATCTGCTACCTCCGATGTGATAAAGAAAGTAAACTCTCCTTGTGAGCTACTTCTGTATTATTAAAGAAAAGCAGTTAGGACAATTTTTTATGCAAAACAAGACTATTACTCTATTGTCTTGCTATTTATATGCCCATTCCTTCCCATAATGGATAATTAAACAGTTGAAATAAACAGTTCAGCTTCAGTTATCTTTGTTGACCTTACAAATACGTTCAACAATGTCAACACAAACTCAACCGCAAAACTTCAGACAACAGCAACAAGTTATCATTTTAGATAGTGCCTTTAACCTTGTAGAATCTTCAATGAATCTCACAGGAATGAATCAAAAATTGATACAAGCCAGAGGTGATAACATCCATATCGGTGACCAAAAGCTTGCTCCTTGTATTTTTTTTGCCTCAAAAATCTTAGAGGAAGAGGAGGAAGATGGAAAAAGTTTAGCAGTGAATTCCATAGCTTCACACCTGGATAACTGAATACATGGCTATCAATGTTGAGGTGAAGAAAGTTGGGGGAGAAGCAGCCAGAATTGGAGAAATATATCGTAGGACTGAAGTTGCTTAGAAATGGACACATGAAAACATAAATTGATTTAAACATTGGGATGAAAACTTCCAAACTGAAACACGAGTGTAGAAAGCACAGAACTTATTGCAAGTTAGCACAGGGGTCTGGGACAAAGAACTGGATGGTAACAGTTTTGATGGAATAAGGCTGAGTCAGTAGTTGGCAAGTCACAGAGTCAGGTGGTCAAGATACAGAAACTGGAGGAAGATGAGCTTGGATTAGTGTGGAAGTGAAAGGGAGGGACGCAGCTGATATATAATAACAAGGAAACCCACATGTTTCTTACACTTCTAATCGGATGCAAGGACGATGGGTGCAACTAAGGAGGAATTTAAGGAGAAAAGCAGGAGAAACAGTCTCAAGTTTTGAAATGTTGTGTTTAGCAATTTGCAGAGAGCTTCTGCTGCAGTCAAAGTTAACCAGGAGATGTGTAGATGATTTTGAGGGAAACCCAGCTACCTAGAATAGCTTATACACAAAGTAAAGAACAGCAGTGAGACGTGGCATGTCAACATTATCTGGCCCCTTACAGCAGACAAGAAACAGAAAATACAAAGTATATTAGTTGTTAACTTGGAAAGTTTCTTCTTTAAAAAAACACATGGCCAGCATCAATTGCAAAGGATCAGATTCACTGTCAAGTTTTGGAAGTTAAATCTAAAAGGAAGATACATTTTCTCTGTAACCCATACTTCAGAAATAATTCAGGAAGCAAATTATTTAAGCTGCATATCACAGGTTTGTTGAAAAGAAACTTGGAAATCCAGGAAAAATGCCTCAGTATGTGATCTCTAAACATCTGGTATTACGCAAAAATCAAAGATAAAAAAAAATTTGTAAATCACTGTGCCCTCAGCATGTCTCAAAACACTCGAATAGTTCCTCATGAGCAAGGATTCTTCTGCTTTTCTACGTCATCATCCTGTTTTGTAATAAACGTAAGTTATGGGTATGTTTTGGGAATGATCATTTAGAAATTGGCACTAATATTTACAGTGTTAAAACTTGCTGCACAAAAGGAACTCACCATGTGCGCAACAGATGAACTATTGCGCAAATTAATCTTTAATGTGCTTGATTCTCCAACAGGTGTTGCTGGAAACGAGTACAGATCCTCAGGAGCAAATACACCTTTGAAAGGTAGCTGTTCTTGTCTGAAAACAACAAACTTAAATTTTAGATTGGCCGAAAGATCAATTTGCAAGCTGGATTAGTTGCAATAATCACAAAATAGATATACAGGCAAACAAAGAAGCTGCAATCAAATTCACAATCTATCTTTTCTTCCTCAGTTGAGAGTGAAATGGATAGAGTTTCACCTCGCATAATCCTTACCCAATCCAGGTTAGGCCAAGACTATGTCCATTACTTTCTATATATAGCGATACAAACTCAAGGGTCTTTTCTCAAATATAATTTTCTCTGAAACAGCCATAGTTGCTATAATCAATCACAGGATCAATCACAAGTTAACAGACAATCATTGAGAAAAATCAAAGACTGCAGCAGCTTCTCTTGGTATGCTCTAACAAAACATTTGAACTGGACATATTAGCTGCTTGAATCTGGTCTGCTATTCAATACGACTCTGGCTCATCAGTTTGCTTTTTAAATTCCACATTTCCATCACTGCCCGATAACCTTTCAGTCTCTTGCTTAACAAGAATCGACTTCCACCTTAAAAACATTCAATGACCCTGCTTCCATTGCCTTAAGAGGCAAAGTTCGAAAATTACATAACGTTCTGAGAGAAAAAGATTTGCTTAATCCCTGTTTTAAAAAAAAAAAGAGTTGCTTTTTTAAGACCGTGAACCCTAGCCTGCAAAACAGGTTTCTGTTTCATCTTGTCATGACCATTTGGATTCTTATATGCTTCAGTCACCCCTCCCTATCATCACTCTAAATTCCAGCGGAAACAAAATTAGGATCCAGGTACTTTTTGATATCAAAATTAAAACATGCATTCTTGAGGCCGAGGGCCACCAGCCTATTAACCCAAACATAGTACAAAATTATCAGCAATCATTCTACTTATTAGTTTATCATGCTAGTTTGAAACGAGACATTGTTTTTAATGCTGTCAAATGGGAAAGTAGGATAACAAAGTTTTCATGGTCCAATCAAGCTAGTTCAATGATGTGCAATGCAAAAGCTATTAGATTTCTAATAATACCACAAAAGTTCAATTCAACTCAAAGGATAGTGTGGAGAAGGGAACTGGCTGTGTGAAAGTGTCGTCAGGTAAAGGACAAGATCAGGATTGGCTTGTAATGTCAACATATAATCTCTTACATTATCATATTTATGGCCCAAGCAATTGTAACTCGGCAAAGTTGTAATACTTTTGACTGAAGAAGAGAAAGTTCATAACACACCAACAGGGGCAACAAAAAAGTAGAACATGCCCAAGGCAGTTCTTCACCAATTTAAGGGACTGGGCTAGACAGTGATCGTTTTCCCTGCTAGCTGGAGAATCTTCAATATGACAGCAGAGTTTTAGGAGAAGGTGCCAATCATTTTGGAATGAGATGAAAATAAAATTTCTTCAGTCAATAGGTTGAGAATTGGTGGAAGTCTTTATCCAAGAATTGTGAATAATAAAACTGTTCAATAAATTTAAGGCTGACATAGACAGACATTTGGTCTCTCATGGAACCAAGGAGATATGGGGAGCAGGAAAAATAGTGAATTTAAGGACAATGATCAACCATGATCATATTGAACGGTAGAGCAGGCTCAAAAGGGCCATCTGGTCCGCCCCTATTTCTTGAAATATGTTTATTGCAGTTTTGTTTTACTAACCCTTTTCTGGCCAATCTGTCTGATATAGATTTCCTGGTTTTCATTGCTGTTTCAGTTTTCACCAGTTTTGTGGCTGAATCAGTTTCCTTGGAGCTCTCCTTAGCTTTTGTCCCCTAAAGAGATAATGTGCATTCATTACTTATCAATCAATGAAACTAACAAAAATGCCATACCAAATTATTGAAGGTTGAGCAGAGGAGCAATATCAAATTTACTTATCCATTCAGCTACAGTATCAATTAATTTTAGATCACTCACATATTGCAGGTGTTAGAAATGCCAACATTCTTAACAATTCTTTGTTGCCTCAAGGTAGTAGTGAGCTGTCTTTTTGAATTGCTGCAGTCTGTATGGTGAAAGTGCTCTCAAAAGTGCTGTTAGGCAGGCAATTACAGGATTTTGATCCAGTAAAGTAGAAACAGTAATATATTTGCAAGCTAGGATGGTGATCTTGTTCTCCTGAGCATGCTGCCCTCATTGTGGTGATAAGGAGCTTTGGCAAATTGTTGCAGTGAATCATGTAGACGGTACGTACATACCACGGTCACAGCACACTGGTGGAAGGCAGAGTGAACATTAAAGGCAGTGGATAGTGTGCTAATGAAGCAGATTTTTATTTGCCAGATAGTATCAAGCTTAGAATGTTGTTGGTGCTATATCTTCCAAGAAAGTGGAAAGCATTCCATCACATTCTTGACTTATGCCTTGTAGATGATTTTGGTGAACCAGCTGCCACAGAATTTCCAGTCTGTAGCCACCGTATTTATATGGCAAGTCCAGTTCAGTTTCTTGTTGACATTGAGCACAAGAAGTTGATGGTGGAAGATTCAGTGGTGGCAATGTCAAGGGAAGATGGTTAGAATCTCTTGGAGGTGAATATTGCCTGGCTTTTGTTTGGCATTGGTGTTACAAGCTCTTGGACTTGCCACTTCCAGAAATGGTCTGCTCCAGTATCTGAAGAAATATGAATGGAACTGAACACATGAACTCCTCCAGCCTAGATGTTTGGCTTCTTTGGTGCTGGTAAAGTCTCCAAACAGAGGAATTTTACCCCGATTTCCAATTATTTCAATTTCATCAAGACTCCTTATATGACATACTCAGTCAAATATGATGTGAAAGAGCAGTCACACTCACCTCTGGAATTCAGCTCATTGTTATATTTGGATCAAATTCACGTGATCTAGAGCAACGTGGACCTTTTGGTGATACAAATATCACTTGATCACAATGGCAATGTCCGTCTTTTGATGATTTAAAGTCCATCAATGGGAAATAATTGGTTGGACTTTTGTCCTGCTTTATAGGAACAGGCAATTTCCACAAATTGTTGATAAATGCCAGTGTTGTAGTTGCACTGGAGCAGTTTGGCTAGAGATTCAGCTAATTCTAGAGCACAAATTTTCAGCACTCCAACCAGGATGCTGCCTGAGCCCACTGCCTATGATATTTAAATGATTCGTTTCTTTTTACATGAATTCAACAAATATTATACTTTCTTGGCACTATCTAGTACACCCTGAGTGACACACAACTAACTAGAATCTGTCTCTCAGACAGCTCATCACACCAGGCTGACCATTATACATGGGATAGAGCGGGGTGGGAACAGTATGAAATTGAAACACTTCAAATAGCCAAAATCAAGTTGTGAACATACATTCACTGTACACTCTGAAATCATAGTACGATCATCACCTCCAGTGTGTTTCCGGTCTTAACTTTGCTGATAGCCAACATGAAAAATGCAATTTTGATATTCAAAATGATATGTGATTGATGTTGCACGATGCTGACACTACTTTCCTGAGATACTCTTCAGCTTTCACATTCTCAACACATGATCGTTCAGCCAATCATACAAATGCATTTTTGTCATAACACTCATTGATTAGCAAATGTTTTGTCTGTATTCATAATGTGCCTACTTTATGAGGCTACAAATCCATTAATTCTTTTCAGAATTTTTTGGCTGCTGTCCTGCTTTTAAAAGATCACACATCAATCCAACTAGTTTTTGTTTGCACTATATCGCACAACGTGAGGAAGAAAGAATACATGCCCATTCTCTCTTCGTTCCCATAGAGCAATGGAACATGTTCATCTTTCTTTGTTAAACAGTATACTTTACAATAACTGCCTAAATTTAACACATACTCACGATGCTCTCCCATTCAAAAATTCTAAGTGGGAATGTCAACTGAAAAAAGGTGACTGAACTGCTCAAATGGTAAATTTTTAAAACCAGGAAAATAAAGATTGCAAAATGAAGCTGAAACTATAGTCAACACTCACCACTCCGTGAAGCTGAAACTGAATCTTGTGCTTCCTGTGTGGTTCAGCAGCCAGACGACATTCCAAATCCCAGAACTGAGAATAGTCACCTTTATCTCGAGGCATAAATATAATTGGCAACTTCAAGAGATCAGAAGACGTTCCATTTAAGTATGGACTACACGTTTCATTTGAAATATAAACTCGACTGCTCTGTGGCAGAGATGAACTGGTTTTATTTTAAATAAACTTGAAGGAAAAGTGGAATTGTGGAGGTTCCACACAGTATTACATGAGCATGTAATTTTACTGAAATTGGACTTGATACTTTAGACAGGTGCTGACACTCTGATATCTTTGGGTGGGCAATAAAAAAGAAGAACTGCCCAATTCTGGATTGGTTTTAAGTAGCAGTTTGGCACAGAATTGAGAGCAATTGGGCTCTCAGATCTCCAAAAGACTGCAAATAAGTCAGACTGGGTGCTCTCACCGAGTGAGAAAGGAATAACAAAAACCTTGCAAAGCAAGAAAACTTCTAATTGAGCCAAAGGCCTAGGTCTAACTGAATTGCTGTGGTCAACATAATGCCATCACCAAACCCCAAAGGAACTGAGAAATTCCACCTAATTTTCCCTTTTGCTTTCAGATCTTGATCCACCTACTTGTTCCTTTCTATCAATATTTTTTACCCATGATAATCCTGGAAAACTTGTTTATCTTATCCTTCTTATTTGTGTATGATTATTGGTGCACCTAGATATAGTTTAAATTGGCACATTATAGCAGCAAAGTTATCCTTGTGGCAAAATAGATTAATAAATAAGTTTTGTTTTCTTGATCATCAGTAAACTTGGCAGCAGTTTCTTTTATGTTAAATAGGTCATAGTCAAACATCATCCATCCAAGTGATTAATAGTGGGGCTTGGTTTTCAATTAATTTCTCCCATCAAGGACATGACAACCTGAAAAACCACTGAATATTTCTTTGTTTGACTTTCAGATGCTATAATACCCATTCAACAACAACTTATTATTGTGGAAACCAATCCAATTGCATTCCACATTCAAAGAAAGTTGTTCATCTTTTGTGTACAATTGCTAGGCAAATGGGAACATTAAAGAAAAGTTTAGATAAAATTTCTAACCTCTTTTATGAGCTACATAGATACTAATCTCAAGGCAAACCTTTCCTTCAAGGGTATTTTGGAACATATCAATCAAATCATTCATAAAAAGTCTACTCAGACATTGGAACAATTACTGCAATGCAATAGACATAGCATATTGTTAGACGTTGGATATACCACAAGCAAGGATGGTGAAACACTAATGTCATGGCTTCTATTGTTCATCAGAATAACCAGAACAAAACATTTTGTACAAGTACATATTTGAAATAGTTTTTATATCAAATACACATTAAAGTAAGTAAACAATCTTAGCAATTTTCATTCCCTTATTGCAATAAGAAGGTAGGTGACTGGTGCTGGGCCTTCATCGTTCCCTATTTTGTTAGTGCTAAGGTAAATTTGCCATGGTCTGGCCAGACCACAAGGATGCTCTCTTATTAGAGCGAGGTGACCTGTGGTGGTTTAACCTGAGGGTACCACAGCTCAGCCAGGATGGGAACCGAACCCACACGGTTATAAGAACATAGAACGACAGTACAGAATAGGCCCTTTGGCCCACCCTGTCTGCACCAATCATAATGCCATTCTAAATTAATCCCATCTCCCTGAAAATAATTTGTATCCATCTATTCCCTGTCTGTTTAAATGCCTCAGCATTACTACTGTACTGGGCTCTACGAACTCCCTTAGTGGCACGTTGTAGGCACTTACAACCCTTTGTGTAAAAACTTTCCTCACTCATCTCCTTTAAACTTTCTCCCCCTCACCTTGAACCTATACCCCTTAGTATCTGACACTTACACCCTCTGAAAAATACTCCAACTACCCACCCTATCCATGCCCCTTAAATTTTATACATGATCAGATCGCTGCCTCAGCCTCCGTTGCTCTATCGAAAACATAACAGCTTTTACTTATAGTTTATACACTCCAATTCCAGGGGCATCTTGATAAATCTCTTCTACACATCATTCCTGTATTGGGGCAAGTGGAACTGCACACTGTAATCTAAACGTGGCCTAAAGTTACAGCTGCAACATGACTTGCCAACTTTTATACTCAATGACCTGACCTCATGCTATTTATGCTTTTTTATTCACTTGTGTTGCCACTTTCAAGGAGTTATGGACTTGCACCCCAAGATCCCTCTGTATAATCAATGCTCCGAACGGTCCAGCTATTTAAACTATACTTTGCTCTTGCATTTGATCTCCCAAGATGCATCACCTCACACTTGTCTAGATCAAACTCAGTCTGCCATTTCTCTGCCCAACTTTTCAAGTGATCTAATATCCTGCCGTATCCTTTGACAACCTTCCTCAATATCTGCATCTCCACAAACTTGAGTCATTTGCAAACTTTCTAATCAGTCTGCCTACAATTTCATCCAATCCATTTTCACGTGTTATAAGCAGAGCTCCGAGCACGGATTCTTGTGGAACACCATTGATCACAGACCTCCAATCAGAAAAACATCCCTCCATTTACCAACTCACTGTGGATCCCATATGACTTAATCTCCTAGATGAGCCTACCATGACAGAACTTAGCAAACATTTTACTTAAGTCCATGTAGATTATATCCACTCTCTTTGTCAATCACCTTTATGACTTCCTCCAAAACTCAATTTGAGTCAAGCCTCCACTGCATAAATCCATGCTGACTATCCTTAATAAGTCTATTCTTTTTCAAATGTGAGTAAACCCCATCTGTAAGAACCTTCTCCAACAATTTCCCTACCTTTGATATAAGGGTCACTGGCCTATAAATTTCCTGGATTATTCCTATTGCCCTTCTTAAATAAAAGGAACAATGGCTATTCTCCACTTTTCTAAGACCTCTCCTGTGCCTAACGAGGGTTGGAGCTCAGTTGGCCAAACGTCAGGTTTACAAAGCAAAACAGAGTGATGCCAACAGAGAGAGTTTAATTTTTGGACAAGCTGAGGTTACCATGAAGGACTCTCCATCTCAACCTCTTACCCCACCTGAAGTGTCATGGCCTTGGGTTAAATCACCACTAGTTGTGCTTCTGTAATGAGAGACCAGCTTACGGTCTGATAAACCATGGCGATTTAATCTTAAGCGTTTTAGTGCTCAGAAAATAATGCTGGACAGGACCCTGCAGAACTGACTCAGTGATAAAGGGGCAGTGACAAGGCAAATTGTACTAAATTTGGAAACAGATCAGAGAATGTTTAATACCTAGAATGGGCGGCTGTCTTACGCAAGAGGATTGGTCAGGCTAAGCTTGTATTTGCTGCAGTTTACAGCAGTAAGAGGCAATGTGATTGAAACAGAAAATCCTGAGGGGTCTTGACAGGGGAGATGTAGAGAAGATGTTTCTTCTTTTGGGAGAATCTCAAACTAGGGGTCATTGTTCTTAAAAGAAAAATCAAATCAGCAACTGTCCATTTGAATGAAGTGAATTTTTGAGGCTCATAAGTCTTTGGAACTCTTTTGCTTATAAGATAGTAAAAGCAGAGTTCTTGAATATGTTTTGAGGCAGAGATAGATAATTTCTTTTGCAAGCAAGGGGATGAAAAGGTTATCAAGGTAGTCAGGAATGCTAAAGTGAGGTTAATTAGATCAATCATGATCTTATTGAAAGGCACAGCAGGCTCAAGGGTGTAAATGGCCTACCCCTGCTCCTGATTTCTACATTTATGGGAATTATAGCTTGGACATCTCCCATTTATTTATTTTAAACTCTCTGCAGACTGCCACTCATGCTCAATAACTGACTTCCTTGTGGTGGCAAAATAAGTGAGAGGGAGAAAGTGGGAAGGAGAAACCACGTTATTTTTAAAGTTTGCCTACTCTAATACAACACACTAGCAAATACAGGTATCATTAAAAAGATGGTATAATTTCTGGGTTCTTGTACTGGATCTTACCTTCTCTTTACTGAGTGCCTGCAGTGTTCCAGACAATCTAGAGCACCTAAAAACTGTATAGGTCGCTCTGTAAATGTCTCCGCTCTCATCCACCCACTGTTGGTGATCGTAAAAATATTTAAGTTTTAGTAATTTATCATCAGGCACTCTTTTGGCAAAAACTATACATCAATTGTTGTGCAACAAAATACAATTACAGTATCATACATGAAAGTACTGATAGCATTTGTACCATTAAAGTGTATTTTTCTGTTCCCTTGAGCTTAGCTATCTTTTAAAAAAAACTAATCTTTTATCAACTAAAGTGCAGCTGTACTGAATACACTGTCGTTTCTAACTTTATATATAAAAATCTTCCTTTAAACCCATGATAAAGCATCAGCAATATTTTCACAATCCGCAACACGTAGAATCTGTAAATTAAATGCTTGTAACTTTAGGCTCCAACAAAATAATCTGGTATTCTTGTCCTTCTATCTTTCTGGAAAAGTCAAAGGATTGTGATTGGTATACACATCCATCTTTGATGAATCGTTTGCAACATAGACATTAAAAAGTATTGTAAAGCTAGTACCAAACTAACTCTTTTTCAATGATTGAATATTTTTTCTGATGGATATGGAGTTTTTTGAAAAATAATCAATTGGCCTTTCAATTCCACAATCATCCTCCTATAACAACACAGCTCCAACAACTACATCGCGTGAAATTCGGCATAACTAAAACCGGTGTGGTTGTTAACACTGTTTTTAAATTCTCAAATGCCTCCTGGCATTGTTTGGTCCACCAAAGTTTTGCGCTCTTTTTAAACAAACCCATCAGCGCTGCTGCCACACTAGTAAAGCTTGATACAAGTTTCCTGTTGAATCCGCTCAATCCTAAAAATCATTGCACTTCCTTCTTCGAGGACGGTGTTGGAAATTGCTCGATGGCCTTCATCTTCACATTCCTTGGCGACACCATCTGTGTCCAATGTTGTGCCCTAAGAATGTCACTTCCACCTTCACGAATTCTGGTTTTGCCAAGTTTATGACCAACTTTGCCTTCCGTAGTCTCTCAAAGAAGTCTGCTAAATGCTACATGTGCTCTTTCCACAAATGGCTAAAGATCATAAAGTTATCTATATAAACGGCAAAATTAGTCAATCCTGCCACAACTCTTCTTAAGTCTTTGAGATGTGGCTGGTGCATTTTTCATTCCAAAGGGTATGACTTTGAATTGACATAGCCCATTTGGGGTTACAAAAGCAGAAACTTCTTTCACTCTCTCCGACAAAGGTGCTTGCCAGGAACCGCGAAGCAAGTCTGACTTTGTGATGCAAGTGACTTGTCCTACATTTACCACACAATCCTCCAGGCCTGGAATGGGCTATGGATCAGATTTTGTCACAGCGTTGACCTTCTGATAATCTACAGAAGGTCATCGAGTACCATCAGGTTTGGGAACCAACACGATCAGCAAACTCCACTCGCTTTGATTTGGCTCAGTCATCTTCTTGGAGGATCACTTCCACTTCCTTCTGTGCCTGCGCTGCTTTGAGAGGATTAAGCCCAGAGCCCAGAACAGCATTCCTTCTGTCAACCTCTTATACTATGGTGTGAGCCCTCCCCAGTCTATTTCTACATGTCCTTACAGCACTGTGACAAGTCTTTCAATTCAGTTCTCTGTTCCTGGGTTAGCTGGCTCACTACCCTATCCCATTCTTAAAGGGTTTCCTCATTGTTCAAATTTATTCTGAGGCACATCAAAATCCATATCATCTGGATTTGATTCCTCGTTCTGAGTGGCAGTAACTAATACCCGTTTCTCCGGTTCCCTTTCCCTGTATCAGTAATGTTTCAGCATACTCACTCGACATACCCAATAAGTTTTCTTCCTATCTTGGATCTTTGTCAGATAATTCACCAGACTGAACTTCTTCTAAATCTAACAGGGACCACTAAACCTTGTTTTGAAGGGATCTCCTACCACTGTTCGCAGCATCAATACTTTATTGTCACGGGCAAACGTATTAATTTTAGATTCCTTATCTGCTTCTTGTTTCATTAGGTGCTGTGCCACCTTCAAATATTGTCCAGCTAATTCACCTACTCTGCTAAATCTTTTCCTCACCTCAGATACATAATCCAACTGTGAGATCTCGGACTTCAGACCTATCAACGTTTCCTTAATTTCAAAGGCCCTCTTACTTTGTGTCCGAATATCAATTCAAATGGAGTAAACTGAGTCGATTCATTTGGAGCATCTCTAATAGCAAATAATATAAATGGGATACTTTTATCGTAGTTATTTGGGTAATCCTGTCAATAAGCCCTCAGCGTTGTCTTTAGGGCCTGATGCACCTTTCCAATGCTCCCTGGGATTCAGGATGATACTCACTTGATTTACAGTGTTTGATGCCTAAATAATTTGGCAGTAAAACTGGACCCTTGGTCTGACACAATCTCCCTGGGTAGTCCATAACAGGTAAAGCAAGCAAGCAACTCTTCCACAACCATTTTTGCCTTCATGTTCCATAATTGAATTGTCTCTGGAAACCTGGTAGACACATCCATTGCAGTTAGCAAAAACTGATTCCCACTTTTGGTTTTAGGGTGGGGACCTACACAAAATCAATCATAACCCTTATGAAAGGCTCTTCAAATGCAGGAATTGGCATCAAAGGCGCTGGTTTTATTACTGCCTGTGGCTTTCCCTCATCTGACACTTACGACAAAATTCAACCGCACCTTTATGTAATCCAGGCCAATAGAAATGCTTTTGTATCTTAGCCTGAATCTTCTTCACTCCTGGACGACCTCCTACAGGTAATTTGTGTGCTACCCAATACTTCCTGTCTGTATTCCACCGGCAACAATCTGGTGAACTTCCACCCATTTCTCATCTGCACTAACCTGCCATGGTCTCCATTTCTGCCTTAAGATTTTATCCTTAGGTTTAAAAAATTCTGCTTCCTTTTCAGAGTGGGCTTTTTGATACAAATCCTTTATCGTCTCATCCTTTTGTTGTAACTCCATTAATCTTTCAGAACTAACCACCTCTGCATTATCCTCTACCTGCTTAGGCTTTTCCTTTACCATTTCATCAGAGTGTCAGCTTACTGGATGTCAATCCCTTCGTCCCGCTTTTGTTTTCCGTTCTTGTTTCAGCTTGTGGCCGTGGGATCATCACCACACAGTCCGGAAAGTTTCCAGAGTATTTTCCTTTTAGCTTCTCAGTTCCCTGGTTTCCTTTTGTCCTCTTTGCTACAACGGGCATCACTCCCATCTTTGATCCAGCTATAATCGTTTTAAGAACAAACTTTATTCCTGGAATACCCAATTTTTCCTATCACTCCCACTATCACTTCACCAGTCTTGATTGAATTTTCTAGCCTTATCTTGCACAGTACTTCTCTCTCCATTTCTTCCACAGATCATCACTCACTCAGGCAGCATTTCAGAAGGAGTGCAAATATTTTCATCTCTACTGTTCGCGACTGACTAGCTCCTGTTTCTCTCAATATTTTAACTTCTTCTCTTCACACAAGTGAAGTCTTTGAAAAGACCAGGCACCATGTTACGTTCCAGCCTGTGCCTAGGCTGTGCACTCTCCCGCAGCTTCTCGGCCTCCCTTGGGGTTTCCTTCAATACCTCAACTAATCCACTAGTTTAGCCTCTTTTACCACATTCTTTTTCACAGTGCCTCTCTTAAACCACCAGGACTGAGACGGTGTGTGTTCCACGTTATTGTAGTGAAAACACCAAAGGTCTTTCACCTCTTTTCCATCTTCTTAGGTTTCTTTTCTCACGTGGTAAACTGTTCCCAGTGTAATCTACTTTTTGTTTTCCATTGAAAGATCTCCCTCCTCCCAACTTCTATCCCTCAGAATGAAACTGCTGTCAGAAGCTAGATTTTGATTTATGCACTAATGTATATTCATCTGCCATCGCTGCATCTCTTCTTACTGTTTTAACTTTCTATTCCTCAACAAGTTCTTATCACTTCTGGAAGTAAGTTTTTAAACTCCTCCAGCAGAATAACGTCTCTAAGATTCTCACATCTTTTCTATCTTTAATGCTCTCATCCATATATCAAAGTTGCTCTGTTTAATTCTTTCAAACTCGATACAAGTCTGACGTGGTTCCTTTCTTGCCTTTCTGAACCATTACCTGTATGCTTCTGGTACCAATTCGTAGGCACTCAAAATAGGCTGCTTTACTTCTCCATAGTCTCCTGACACCTCCTTTGACAATGCTGCAAACACCTCACCAACCCTGCCTACCAACTTGGTCTGATTCAACATCAGCCACACAGTCTCCGGCCAGTTCACTTGTTTAGCCAATTTCTCAGATGGAAATAAAAAAGGCTTCTACATCTTTATCAAATTTAGGTAATGTTTTGATATATTTGCATATATCCCTACCAGGTCTTTGGCTACAATAGGTCTGCTCATCATCACTAAGTCTATCTTCTACCTTCATTTCCATCATTTTAAGTTGGCTATCCTGTCTAATTTGCAACTTTTGAAGTTCAAACTCTCTCCTTCTCCCTTTCTTCCTCTTTTTGTCTTTCCTCTGCTTATAACCACAATTCAAACAGTTCTCTTACCTGTTCAAGCTATTTCACCTGCAACGTAGTCATTTCCAAAGATCCTGATGGTGTTTCCAGCAAATTTAAATGTCGAGCTATTGCTATAATTACTACTACTTTTCTCACAGACAAAAGCAACCCAAACTCCAGCTTGCCTGCTAATTCCAGCAGCTTTTCCTTGCTCACCTTTTGTAAAACCCCCAAAGTCACTTCATCCACCCTCAAAAAACTCTTAGTAACTGAAAGAGACATTACCGCCCTTTTGATGTAAAAAACAAGAAGTGATGAAATTAAACAGATTTTTCACTTCTCAACTAAGTTTTATGTAAAGATCTAGGACACCAATCCTCAAGTCTGTTTAAATCTGCCGGGACCGGAGCCATCCAGATCCCAGACCTTAGCCCCCAGTCTGTTATAAAGGAGTGGTTAAATAACCCATGACACTCACTTCATAATTAAAGAATTGGATAAATAAATTGTTCCTTTAACAGTGAGCAAATTAACTAAACTATTAATAAACTGAATAGATCTGTTCTAACTACTAACTATTCTTGAATAAAACAAAATTCTAATCGTATGCTATTGCAATAAATACAAGCCCCACTTGTATAAACCAAAATAAAAAAATATTAGAATTGAGTGTATCAAAATTATAGCCAGGTTGTCTTTCGGAATGCTCTGTCTCTTCTCCGACAAATTCTTCTGTCAGGAATGCCTTCTCGGTGAATCCTTCTGTCAGAAATATTAACTATTTGTGCCATAGGTACCTTTACTTTAGATGGAGCTTACTCTAAGGCTTAGAGAATTCTGTGACAGCCAGTAATTCTTTCTATGAGAGCCGAGAGATGTTCTCTTGGCAGATGGCAGTTGGCTCGCCCCCGATTTTTCGAATGTCCTCATCGTTTATACCCTTGATGACATATCAATTTCTTATAATAGGATTGGTCCTATGTTGTCAAAACTGTCATATTTAAATTTAATTGGTTTTTGGTATTTAAGGGCCTGGTTTAAGTTAATTGGCTAAATTCAAAAACCTGTTTCTTGATAAAAATCCTGCTTTGCCTGCTAATTTTCTTCTATTCATTTTGTGGGATGTGGGCATCACTGGCTGGCCAGCATTTCTTGCCCATCCCTAGGTATAGCCTTTTGATACAAATGTTTCAATTCAGGTGCTCTGGGAACCTTGCAAGCCCACAGATATCCTTTCTGAATCTATAAGCATAGAGAAAGCACATCATCTTACAAAGGGACCCACAAACTGCTTAGCCCACAGCAGCTTACAAACACCAAATTCTAATGTCCTGCCTTCCAATCCACAAGTACTCTGCCCAACTTTGTAACAGTACCCATGATTACAGGTAAAGTTGTACTTGCAAGTGTCATTCCACAGTAGTGTACACTATGCCATAAATTTAATTTCATTCCAGGAACTGGGTGGGAAGCAAGGAGATAGAGTCTGGGGTGCTGTTTAATTTGTCAGGAAGGTGCAAGTAGAACCAGTGACCTGACTCCCCACCTCCAAACCCAAATCGCTCTCCTGCAATAAATCAAGGAAAAGTATAAGGACAATTTCTCACCAAGAATGGAGATCCTCAAATGGTATCTTCCCTCATGGTGTGCCTACCTGCAGGCTGGTCGAGTACTGCAAGGAAGGCACTGTGCCCCATCAACAGCTCTGCTGGCAACACAGGCAGAAACAAACTTGTCTGACAAACCAACAACCTCTTCTGAGCCAGAACTTGCTTGACAGGCTACACGTTAAAGGAGGTCCAGAGGGGTAGTACATGTTATAAGTGGTTATTTTCCAGGCAATCGTTTGATCAAGAGTGCTTTGAGACAGATCACGACTTTTCAAAGCAATGGGGACTACAACAATAGTTACTAAGTACCTGACTGAGATTTCATCTCATTGGAGTTCCTGGAAGTGGCCAGGTTTGATTTATTTTGAACAGTGAATGGAACTCCTGCTAGGGCTGTTAAACTCAGCCCTATATCTAGCCATTACCTGCAATGGTTTGGTGGGTCAGTACATTAGATTATGCAACACCAAGCCAGAAAAGCAAGGTTCCAAGTTTCTCATCCGCCCAGAGTCAAATAATCTCAGCTGAGGGTAGTAAGCAGCACACACATTGGAAAAACAGTAGAACATGGGTAATAAAGTAAATGGAAAGTGATGGCTCAAACTAGACAGTGGTAATGACAATGAACCTGATGGCAAATTTTGGAGTCAGCAGAGGTCCAGTTAAATCCACAAATTCAGTAACTGCCACACTTCCCCATAGATTGGGTGTTGTCAAGTTGTCCTGCATCAGAATCAACAGGAATCAGTGAACTGATGAAAGACTGCCATTTACATCTATTAGCCCTGCTGGAAAAGCTCTTAAAGAAATTTACAACTGATGACACTGATCAACAGTAATTAGTATGCAGTTGTCTCATTGCACCTTAAAAGCTAATTTTATACTGGTGGACAACTGAGCATGTGATTCACACTGATTGGCATTCAGGGTGAATGAACATTTTTCTTTAAAATCGCTCAAGTTGTAGTAACAAAAATGAAGACAATTGTAACTAAACTATTTAAGATCAGTGGGACAAAAATCTTAACATATAAAATTTAAGACCAAGAAAATAAGATGCGCCTTCTTACAGTTTGTGTGTCAGAAGCTGTGAATGTGCCACTCACCTTTACATATGGTGGTGCAAATGAAGATAAAAACCACTGTACAGTTTCTTCCCCACCATTTTCAATTTCCAACAATGACTCTGTGTTGAGATTAATAAAAGAACGATATTATTTCAAAACCAAGTTTAGCACTTGTTTATGATCTAACAGATGATAATATGAAACAAGTCAGATTCTGGAGTGAGATCTGTCTTCTAAGTAAATTTTATTTTTCTTTTTGTTTATGGAGGTGGTCAGTCACTGAAGGTATTCACAAGAGGCTACCAATATACTCGTGACAAAACAGCATAACGTTATTATACAAAAGAAAAAAATTACGTAAGAACTATTTGATATGGCATCATCACACATCAGAACAGATTCAACTTTTTTGCCCCAACAAGCAGTCCCAAACTTCAGTGAAGGGTCAGCTCTGCCTTCATGCTAAAGCTGCTTGTTCAGCTCGCACGGCAAATACTGCTTCATTCAGTTAATGTCTCTTCTTGAAACCATTAAATAAGTCAAATCAGCTCAATTCATACTCAACATGGGTTCTACAACTGCACACCTACAACAGCTTGGAAGGACGTCTTCCTTGAACAACTCCAGAGTCAGAAATACAAGGCTTTCTTCAAAACAACTTGGGATGTTTTCTCCAAGCCTGCGCGGACAGCTTGTAAAGAGTACCTCTGCTGTTAAAGACCTCTTCTCTGGATCAACCTGCTTCCATCTAAACAAATTTGTTTTTGAGAGCGCGCGCGAGATAGCGGTGCTCAGAATTTAAGTTAGCAATGGCTGGGGCAATTCAACTTCTCAGGGGTCTTGCTGTTCATCTAAGGTCACATGATTTACAGTCACCAGTCTACAGCACGGAAAAAGACCCTTCAGTCCATCAAGCCTGTCTCAGTCAGAAACCACCACCAAGCTACTCTAATCCTATTTTCCAGCACTTGGCCCACAGCCTTGAAATGCCTTGGCATCACAAGTGCACATCTAAATACTTATTAAATGTTATGAGTGTTGCTGCCTCTATCACCCTTACAAGGCAGTGAGATCCAGATTCCTACCACCCTCTGGGTCAAGGCTCTCCTTTACCTTAAACCTTTGGATGGATCATCAACCAGGGGCCAAAGGGGGTACAATGTCTTCCTGTCTACTGTCTGTGCCCCTCAATTTATACATCCCAATCATGTCCTCTGTCAAGCTCCTCTGTTCTAAGGAATTCAAGCCCAGACTGTCCAATCTCTCTTCACAACTAAAACTCTCCAGTCCAGGCAACATCCTGGTAAGTTTCCTCTGCGATCACATTCCTCCTATAAACGTGGATTCCTATCCACACACTACCACTCTCCTGTGGTGGAAAGGCTTGAATATTCCGTTGATCCTGAGCGCCATTAGGGGTTCTCAACTCCTGGCAGGGCTACCCATGTTAATGTCAGAGAGGAGGAAACAGACAAAGCACAATTCAAAATAAGACCAGAAAACGATCCAGGCAAAAGATGTGACATCAATGCTGCAATGACAGATGATGGCTGCAGTGGTACACAGATCCCCAGTCCTTGAGGTTTCCTGCCATTGGAACTGGATCTGGCTCTACCTTCTTCTAAGAACTGTGCCTGCTAATGTGCAGCAGCGTTCTCACGTTAAAAGATATTCCACACAATTCAACACTACACCCACACCCTGCAGCAATCAGTAAGAAGTGATGGGACAGGACAGAGATTTGAGAGTGCCTAGCTTCAGACTGACATGTATGCAGCACAGTTGGACTCAGTTGTTTCATTCTTGGTATAGGAAAAGGACTGTGTTTCGGTAGCTTTCTTCACAACTGAACAGCCCTCTTCAGGGTTGACTCTGCTCACACTGCGTGGAGAAGCACTGGTTTTCGGTCAAAACCCCATTTTGGATTTGAACATACAATTAAGGCTGCCATTACAGTTCATTGCTAGAGAGGTGCGACACTATTGAAGGGATTGTTATTCAGATGAGATGCTAAATAGAGGCATGACGTCTCCTCTCATTAGGACGGAAAGCGTCCAATGCCATGAATCAAAACAATAGTGGAGTTCACTCAGTGACCTGGTTGACATTTTTCTCTCAACCAATGTCAAAAATGGGTGAGCAGGATGCATCTCCCTTTGCACATTGTGGGACCTTATTCTATACAAACGGTTGTTGCAATTCCCACATCACAATAGTAACTACACTTCAGAAGTATTTAATTTATTCTAAAAGAGCTCCCACATGCTGAGGTTGTGTACAGCAGTTAACAAGCTCTTTTTCCTGGGTTTCCTCCTATAGGATGCTGTCCGATTCAGCAGGAAAGGTGAATAGTATTTAATGAAATGCCCTCATCCCACATTCATTGGAGATGAAACAAAGAAACATTCCACTCACGTTTTCTTCGAACAAGGCTATACACTGCACATGAAGCAGCAATTCACTGTCACAACTGGCAAATTATACACAGAAGCAGACTAATGCAGGGCAGGATGTCCATAACAGCAGCCATGCCGTCAGAGCTCAGAAGATGTCTTGACTGCTTAGAAGCCAGTGAGATGTCCTATAACCACCTTGTTCTGTACTGAAGTGTCAAAGAGGAGGAAATTCTACAGATCATTAAGATATAAATTTATGGAATGAAGTCAAAAGTGACCTAGAATCACTGAATCCCTACAGCGCACAGAGACCATTCCGTCCATCAAGAGTGCACCAACTCTCCGAAGAACATCCCACCTTCTGTGCCACATGATTAACAACCAATACAATGATTCTAAAGAAAAGATCTACTGATGTCAGTTTGTAGTTTATCCTCAAACAGCACATGAGTCAACAACTGTTGGTTAGTTCTTGATTTTTACCTGAAGTAGACCCAGCTGATGTTGAGGGAAAGTGCACAGTTCTGCTCTTAATCTTTAGTTTGGTAGGAGGAGATATTAACAGAGGCTTTGCCAAATTAAGGTTAGGGGTCCAAGGTTCCATATCTAGCACAGCAGACGGGCTTAACACAGATGCCGAAGTGTCCATTATAACATCTTCACGGATTTGTACTTTAATTATCTAAAGAAAGAGAAAACATCTGATCACAATACAATGCAATGCAATAGCTACTGGACAGTGGCTATTGCAAAGGTTAAAAAAATCTTGGATTCTATTAATTCATTTGAAGAAGGATTAATGCAATTTAGTATTGATAATATGAAATGCGCAAAACCTCCTGAAATGATATTGCTCATTTTGAAATGCAAAAGTTTGTGTCTTTAAAAAAAGAAGAAGAGCGACTAACAAAGTGACATCCAGCCGTTCCATAAGAACATCTATTGTCTAATAAACAAAAAAAAAAATTATAGGAGGATTCATACCATTCATACCTGTGTGCTGGTGTTGGCTTTTTGGGGCTATCAAATCTCAACTCCTTTATAATTTGAGTTTTGCTGAAAAATAGTTAGATTTTTGTTGAAGCTTTTCATCTTGCACACATCAGCACACTTCACTAAGGCGGCAAAGTGAAGGGGGAAAAAATTTCTAATGCCAGTGTTGACCAGTCGTCTAGTGAACTGATTGTTTGAGGTATGCCATTGAGAATGCATCAATTAATGCCAATGGACAGTTAAACAACTAGGCTTTGTCTGAATTTTAAACCACGCAGTTTGTTTTATCGCTTAGCGCAATTCCCTGACCAAATGGTCGTCATCCATTTGTTGACTTGAAACGGATGAAGTGCGAGTACATGTTATGTCTGAAAAGACCAAGATCCTGTGCATTAATACACGTAGCTCCCAGAAGGCGCATGTGTACCACGCTACGAGCCGAAGTGGCAATCTCAATTGGCAGTCAATATAACTTCTTTTGCACACACTGAATTATCCAAGCAATGCTGTCTAAATGTGCTTCTGCATTTGATGACACTGTTACAAGTTTTCCCCAGCATGGGCCAGTTGTTTATAGTCAGTACCTTGCTTGTTGTGAACAGATGAAGGGGCAGCTGCTGTGAACAGCTCATGTTTGATATAATCTGCTATTGTGGGATACATGCCCCACATATAAATTTCAATATCAGTGTGATGCTAGGCACACTATTCTGTTCATTTCTTTGATAGAACATCTTTTTGGCTTGATGACAGCATGCTCTAAGTGGCAAATACCACATATGTAGATACTGCTTTGTAGTATTGTGGCAGTGTGCAACGAGTAAAGTACTGACTGTCCCAAACCAGCATACATTTTTAAAGCTTGCAGCACTGTTTAACATTTAGATGTGATTGTCCAGCTATATTCAGTTCTACGATCTTTAATGGACAAAATATTACACTAACAACCAAGGATGAGAATTCTGAACTGTTGTGGAATCAGAGGCAGAGTCATACAGCACAGAAACAGACCCCTCAGTCCAACAATCCATGCCAACCACAATCTGAAATTAAACTAGTCCCACCTATCTCCACTTGGTCCATATCCCTCCTGACATTTCTTATTCATGTACTTCTCCAAATGTCTTCTAAACGTTGTAACTATAGCTGCAGCCACACTTCCTCTGCAAGTTCATTCAACACTGCGTTTAAAAAAAAAAATTATCCCTCACTTCTTTAAATCTTTCTCCTCTCACCTTAAAGATATGCTCCCTAGTCTTGAAATCCCCCACCCTAGGGAAAGACACCTGCCATGCACCTTATCTATGCCACTCATGAATTTATAAAACTCTATAAAGGTCACCTCTCAACCTCCTATGTTCCAGTAAAAATGTCACAGCCTATCTAACCTCCCCTCATGACTCAAACCTTCCATTCCTGGCAACATCCTAGTAAATGCCTTCTAAACCCTCTCCAATTTAATAATATCCTTCCTATAACTGGATGACCCGAACTAGACACAGTACTCCAGAAGAGGTCTCACCGATTGCCTCTACAACCTCAACATAATGCCCAACTCATATATTCAAAGGTCGGAGCAATAAAGGCGTGCGTATTAAATACCTTCTTAATTTCCAAGAATTATGTACCTGGATGCCTATGTCTCTCTGTTCTACAACACTGCCCAAGGCCCTACTTGTAAGTGTATAAGTCTTGTCTTTGTTTTACCAAAACATGATACCGCACATTTAAACAAATTAAACTTTGTTTGCCACTCTTCAACCCATTGACGCAACTGATCAAGGTCTCTTTATAATCTTGGATAACCTTCTTCACTGACCACAATACCACCAACCTTGGTGTCATCCGCAAACTTTCTAACCACACTTCCTATATTCTCATCTAAATCATTTAATCTAAGTGGCAAACAAAAAGTGGACACAGCATTGAAATAAATACAGTTTAATTCTTCAGAGTTGCTTCATTTTCTAACTTGTTCTTGTGTCTTTTCTAATTAACTTGTACTAGGAGTTGATGTAAAAACAAGGTTGATAACATAAGAGGAATCTAGTACATGATACTGTAAGGGTAGCTTGTGTTTTTATGAATGGAGGCAGTCCAAGAAAAGATCAGTCTTCTGAAGCATGAGTGAATTGAGTTTTCTACAGTTAAAAATCAACACTTTTTCTTTGTCTTATTTAGGTTAACAATGGTGGGCGATGAACTCAGAGTACAAAGTTAAGAAAACCGCGAATAAATGTTTCAGTTGCAGATGGGTTAAAATAGGGCAAGAGAAAAAAAGCGATCTGATGGAACAAATGGGGCCAGAAACTTAACTTTGTGGATCAATAGAATGGAGAGATTGCTGCCATTCTATTTCAGCCTTAAACAACGTTTTAGGCTGGAGATGGTAGAACGTACAGTTCAGAATTAAGATTGCAAGCACACCAATATTTAACTGCTTTATTTTTGAAGCAAAATGCTCCTGGTTGCATAAACTACCAAGGAAATTTTACAGTTTACCTGGTATCACCAATAAGTTTTACTGAAAAAAATCCGAAATTCTAATTTTATTTGCTGAGACAAAAAAGAAAGTAAAAAGAAAAAGTTTAAAAATCTGTTGTATGCAGTTAACTAGTAGAAAATTTTGCTGTAATATCTGAGTAGTACTCATTGAGGCTGTTTCTCCACTTGTTAATCTATTTGGGAAGTAACCATAACCTGAGCACAAGTGAATCTTCAGGATAAAATATTTCCTGGAAGATTAAACCAAAATAAAAGTCAATTAACTGTAAATTAAATTATATTGCCTACCTGCTGTATGTTGTCACATTGCACATAGATCTTTCCACTCCATGGTACAGCAGAAGGTTTAGCAATGAGAGAAGGATTTGGACTCACAAGAATTAATAAATGGCTCCTGATTAAAAGAAATAAACACTGTTTTCCACTACATAACTAGCAAAACAAGAACTTTGTAAATTTTACATTCACACAGATGGTGGTGCTTATCTAACTACTAGAATCAATATCAAACAACATTTAACTACGTACCACTAATATGTCTCTTCTCAGTTTTCAAATTTTAAGCATCATCGAATACCTCATATAAATAATTTGTCAGACAGACAGCCTGAATGCAGAGACAGTAGGAACTGCCAATGCTGGAGAATCTGAGATAACAAGGTGTAGAGCTGGATGAACACAGCAGGCCAAGCAGGATCAGAGGAGCAGGAAAGCTGACGTTTCGGGTCTAGACCCTTCTGTGTTTTAGGGCTTAGACACTATGTAGGAATCACTAGTAGCCTTGCATTTCTCCAACATTCCTCTAAAAACAGTATTATAAATATTTTTGATCTACACTATAAGAAGTTAAATATGTATTCCAAGTTGAGGTGAACATTTTGTTAATTAACAACAATGTTCAAGAAAATTTTCCTTGTAAGCATGAGGAAGGTCAGTAGCTGCTAAAATCTCTAACACACGCAAATGGCACTGGACAAGAGTCAATATATTGATTAAATTTTATGTTAAAACACAACTTACTGGTGGATCCAAACTCCTAAAAAAAAGGGCAAAACCTATTGAAAACATTATCTAGAACAAAATTTAATATATTCACATCTACACAAAACAGGAACTGAGGATGAACTGATGGACGTCGCTCATCTCAGTAGAAAACAACTGAGTGTAGTTAAGGGCCAAATTCTTTTGAACAGTAGCTAGAGAGAAGACAACTTGATAATGCAATGACAAGTTAGAATTTAGAAAGCACGTACCTATTCTACATGTGTTATAGACAGACTAAATCCCCCCCTCAAAATATATTAAGAAGATAGCCTAAGTCGTTTTCTTATTTTTAAAGGTAAGTTTAAGGTATTGTGTTCCAGATGCAATTTGATTTGTCAGACTACCAGGCTTGAAGCAAAACACATTTTATTCTTACTCTTATAGTTAAAATAACAAAAGAACTAAGAATTGGAACAGCAACTATTGAAAAACTTGACAGAATAATACATTATTTAACTACTAAACAGTAACTGTTCCAATACAGTAACATCCCATAAATACACCCTTGGAAAAAAGTGAATGGCAGAACCCTTAGGAGTATTGATACAGAGGGATCTGGGCGTCCAGGTCCTCAGATCAGTGAAGGTGGCAGTGCAGGTAGATAAGGTAGTTAAAAAAGGCTTATGGCATGATCACCTTCATTGGAGGGTGCACTGAATAGATAGGTAGAAAAGCTATGCTGCACCTTTATAGAACTTTAGTTAGGCCACACTTGGAATGTTGCATTAGTTTATGGTCACCGCACTACCAGAAGAACGTGGATGCTTTGGAGAGGGTACAGAAAAAAAAGAGTTACTAGGATATTGCCTGGTATGGGGGAATTTTAGCTATAAAGAAAGGTTGGATAGACTGGGTTTGCTTTCACTGGAACACAGGAGGTTGAGGGGCAACCTAAAGAAGTTTAAAAGACTGTGAATGGCGTGGATAGAATGGAAAGTAGGATGCATTTTTTCAGGGTGCAAGGGTGAATTACTAGGGGACACAGGTTCAAGGTACAAGCTGGGGGGGGAGCGGAAAGCTGTGGTGGTGGTGGCATTTGAGAGAGATGTGCGAGGCATGTTTTTCCAGACAAGAGTGGTGAGTGCCTGGAACGCGTTGCCAGAGGTGGTGGTGGAAGCAGACACAACAACAGCATTCAAGAACACCTGGACGTATACATGAATAGGAAGGGAATACAGGGATACAGATCCTGTAAGTGAAGACGGTTTTAATGTGCAAGATGTGGCAGAGCAGGCTTGGAGGGCCAAAGGGCCTGTTCCTGTATTGTTCGTTGTTCTTGGACTGCAGTCCTATCAGTAATACTGGGTCAAAATCCTCGAACTCCCTCCCTTACAACATTTTGAGAGACCCTTCAATAAATGGACTGCAATGGCTGCAGAAGGCAGCTCACCACCACTACCTTCAGGACAACTAGGGATGAGCAATAAATGGTAGCCAAATCTCATGAATTAAAAAAAAACTGAGCCAGGTGTCTCAGATCAAAGGATTCATCAGAATGAAAACACAACTGTCTTGCTACATGTACACAGGTTGCAAACCCCCCTTTAGAGAGCATCATGCTGAAAAACGATCTTCAGTGATCACAAACTGCTGCTCAAGAAGTTTTAAAACACAATACCAGGTTATAGTCCAGGTGGTTTATTTCAAAGTCTTGCTCCTTCTTCAGGTGTCAGTGAGAGAGGTGGCATCAGACACAATTTATAAGCAAAAAGATCAAAGGGCCATAGAATTGATGCAAATGTATTGAACAAACCTAAGACGGCTGTTAAATGCTTAATCAGCCAGAAAGGATTAATATGCAAATCCCAGAACTTCTTTCAAGTCACTGCCCCGAGATAACAAAAGGTTTCATCAGTATAATGGCAAAAGAAATTCTGGGATTTGCATATTAATCCTTTCTGGCTGATTAAACATTTAACAGCCATCTTAGGTTGGTTCAATACATCTGCATCAGTTCTATGACCCTTTGATCGTTTGCTTATAAATTCTGTGTTTGACGCCACCTCTCTCACTAACACTTGAAGGAGAAGCGAGACTCCAAAAGCTTGTGTCTTCAAATAAACCTGTTAGATTATAAACTGGTGTCATGTGATTTTTCACCTTGTCCACCCAGTACAACACCAGTACCTCCACATTATGGCTCAAAAGTTTGACCAGTCTGTGGGCAGCTATCAATGCTTGGTTGACCATGGCATACACAACAAAAATCTGATCCAAGATGGTGGCAGGATAGAGCTCATCCACTCCGACAGCTTTTCTTTCTATTCTCGCTTGTCTCTCTAAGGTTTCTAAAATTTGTTTTTTTCTCTACTTGCCTGCTAGAGGGAGGTCAATTGTGGAAGCAGCAGCAGAAACTGCATCAGTTGGCGGACTGAGAGCAGTTGATGTGCCCAGGCAGAACTCTGGCAGTCAGCAGCTTTGAGGAAGTAGCTGGGACCCAGAGTGGGACTCTGGTGGCTTGTGGCAAGGCAGCTGGCAGCATGGAGATTGAGACATCAAGCCCAGCGCGGGGGCGGGAGGGGCAAGGGCGGATGGCAATTGGTGGTGAGACAGCAGCACAGAGGCGTGGAGATCAAACCCAGCATGGGGGAGGGCAGAGAGACAGACAGGATAGAGGTTGGCTGTGAGACAGCAGAGCAAAGATCTAGAGATCGAGCCCTTGTGAGAAAAGCCCAGCATGGACCAACTGCAAGCCCATGACTTCAACATTACAGTCATTTTACTTTTAAAAAAAACTTATTTATTTTTCGACATTTTAAAATCAAAGGTTTTGTACCTAGGTACCTTGTACCCTAAGATGGCACTGTGAATGGCTACATTATAAACTTTTCACTGTACTCCTGTATAGGGATACAGGAGTAGACATGACAATAGACCCTCATTCTAATTTCATACCGAGAATTAAAAATTCAAAAAAGTTAGTAAAGTTAAAACGAACAGCATATGCATTCAGTTATGAATCACATTGTAATAACTTAAGTATCCCCAATTGCAAGAATCACAAACTGTTAATGTAAGTTTATACATACTCTGGATCAACAACTCCATGTTGGGGTGTTACTGTTAACGAGTGCGCTGGCCAAGACAACTCAAAAGCCAAAGACCTAGGGGAATGATTTATAATCTGTACACGCCCAGTCTGCGCTGATCCATCTATAAAATGCAGAAACAAAATTAGAGCATTACAAATCACGATCCTGAAGCACACCTTCGCAAGTCTTCACAGCCAACATCTGATATCACTCCCATTAGTAGATGCACACCAGGTGTCTGTTGTGGCTTCACCTTTCATAAGGAGTTATCTTACTGATTTGCTAGATTCTGTCAATGCATCTACAAATAACATCAGTCTGTGGCTGTAAGGTTACCACAAGTCAACCACATCAGCTCCCACGGACAACCAATGACAATTTAAAGTGAAGTGACATTTTAGTTAACACTCAACAGGAGCAGAAAAGGATAAAGAAAATCAGCACATGTGCAGAGGAACAGAGTTAACGTTTCATCCGTTTTATGCTCGTCTAAAAGTTCCAAGATTTGCAGTATTTTCCTTTTGTCAAGTTGTTTTTATGGTACTTTTCCAGTTTTAATTTATCTAGAGGAAAGCATGTTCCAATATACCTAGTTCTTCTAATTTCCTATATCAACACAACAGAAATTGCAATGCAATGTTACTCACCAGCTGATGGCACAGTAAGGATTAAATATTCAGGCCGAATGGTCCATGACGATTTTTGTTTAGGTGACTGCTTCAGCATTTGATTAGAAGCATTCAAAGATAATGGAGAACCTTGTGGGCCTCTCACTGGAAGTACATCTAATGATGCATTTGATGGATTCCTTTCTGAGCTTCCGAGTACACTACAAAGTTACATCGGACAAACGTCATTATGTTTTTCTTAAACCCGCCATCTGTTTCTTTTAAATAAAATATTCAACTTACTTCCTAGGTAAAACATTTAATTAAACTCAAACATAAAAAATTATTTTCCTCAGAGCCTAATGAACACGAGTAGGTCATACAATCCCTTGAGCTTGCTGTGCCATTCAACAAACACTGATCTTTTAACTCATTATGAACAAGTAGAATTTCAATTTCATAAATAATGAAACTCATGCATTCAAATCAAATTTAAATTTGTAAAACAATACTTCTAAATACCTTTCTGATTCAACGCTCATACTATGAGACAATGAAAATGAATCCAAAGCTTCTGTATGAGTGATTTCAGTTCTGGAGCTTCCAGTAACAGACAGTATCACCTTATTCAGGCTTCCATAGAAAATCTTTATGTCATTTGTTCTCTTTGGGATATCATAGACTAGGAAATAAAATCAAATGGCTATAAGTATTTTATTCTGAAAACAGAATGTGACGCTATTTCACTCAAATTAAGTAAATTATTTCCAAGTTAGATCATTAAACTGAATCTTTGTATTAGCATTAAGTACAGTCAGAGATGTACAGCATAGAAACAGACCCTTTGGTCCAACTCATCCATGCCAACCAGAGCTTAAAAAACTTATCTAGTCCCTTTTGCCAGCATTTGGCCCATATCGCTCCAAACCTTTCTATTCATACAGCCAACGAGATGGCTTTTAAATATTGTAACTGTACCAGCCTCTATCACATCCTCTGGCAGCTCATTCTATTCATGCACCACCCTCTGCATGAGAAAACTTGCCCTCCGGTCCCTTTTAAATCTTCCCCCTCTCACCTTAAACCCGTGCCTTCTAATGTTGGACTCCCCACCCCAGGGAAAAGACTTTGTCTATTCACCCTATCCATGCCCCTCATGATTTTATAAACCTTTATAAGGTCACCCCTCAGCCTCTGACGCTCCTGGGAAAATAGCAGGGAGAGGCTGAATAAGCTGGGGCTAAGAACATTTGGATACAAGTACACCAGAGGCCAAATAACCATCAGAAATTGAAAAAAAAAGGGAAAGGCACTCTGATCAAACAGCTCATACCCAACCCCAGTGGTGTTTTAATTAGTGTGACGTGAACAAACAGACCAAGCTTAAATTAACTGATATCGGTGAAGGGTTAAAGAGTGACCCTGCAGCCAAGAGAGAATAGGTCAAGAATCAGCTGAGTCAAAGAATAAAATGGAGATTAGCTTAACAGCAGGTGGTGAGGAAACCAACATGCCCACTTGTCTCATGTCCACGACTACATTGGTAGTATTGGCCAACTTCGCAGAAATTTCATCTTTGCATTGAGGATACTCTCCAGTGATGCGTGTGGCACTACCACTGTACTATGAAATAGAAGGGGAGGTAGTAGCATAGTGATAGTGCACTGAACCGTGTAGAGTTTTGGTCTCCTTACTTGAGAAAGGATGTACTAGCACCGGAAGGAGCGCAAGTGAGGTTCACTAGGTTGATTTTGAAGTTGGGACGGTTGGCTTTTGAGGACACATTGAGTAGACTGAGGCTATACCCATCGGAACTTAGAAAAATGACAAGGGGTAGGATCTGATAGAAATATAAAAAGTTATGAAGAGAAAAGACAAGATAGAGCAAGAACGTTGCTTCCACTGGCAGGTGAAACTAAAACTAGGGGGCATAGCCTCAAAATAAGAGGCAGCAGATTTAGGACTGAGGTCAGGAGGAACTTCTTCACCCAGAGAGTTGTGAATCTGTGGAATTCCCTGCCCAGTGGAGTAGTTGAGGCCACTTCATTGTTTTTAAGGCAAGGATAGATTTTTGAACAGTACAGGAATTAAGGATTATGGTGAATGGGAAGGTAAGTGGAGTTGAGTCCACGAAAAGATTAGCCATGATCTTATTGAATGGCAGAGCAAGCTCAGTGGGCCAGATGAGCTACTCCCTCACCTTCCTTTTTCTTATGAACCTGTAATCCAGAATCCCAAGCTAACTGTTTGGGGACGTGGGTTTCACTCCCATCATGGCAGATGGTGAAATGGAAATTTACCATAACCTGGGATAAAAAGCTGATCTAATAGCAACCATGTAACAACTATGAAATGTTGTCAAAGATATGCCTGGATTATAAATATCCTTTAATGGAAGGAATTTTCTATCCTGACCTGATCGAGTCTACATATGACTCCAGAGCCACACCAATGAGGAAGACTTTTCACTGCCCTCTAAAATGGTCCAGCAAGCCACTCAGTTCAAGGGCAATGAAGGATGGGTAATAAAGGCTGGCTGAACCAGCAATACTCTCATCTTATGAATAAGTGAGAAAAATTTCAAAGAGAGCTAACAACTCAAAAGTGGGCATGTACAAGACGGCCTGTGACATCAGTTTCAGAACTATATTCAACCACAATCTGTAATAACATATAGTGAAGAAAGGCATCTTAGGAGCTGCACCAGCCATACGTAGAAATTAGTTGTCAACGTGATGAAGCTATGACACAGGATTATTTGCGTGCTAAACAGCAAATGTAGCATGTGATTGGTAGAGCTTAGTGATCCAACAACCAACCAGAACTCAGTTCAGCCTTGCCACATTCAGCTGTGAATGGTGGTGCGCAATTAAACAAGGTACTGGCACAACGTAAACTTCACAACTTTGAATTTACAGATTGAAAGAATCAGCAACAATCCTTCTTTCTGGAATAAACTGTTCTTTGCGATGAAAGGGTCAAGGAGAACCTGCTATGTAGGAACTAAAAGCAACATGCTGAATAACCATCCCTGGAAAGGAGGAGTAAGAGTAGAAGGAACATAAACAAGCTGTTTCCTGGGAGAGGTGATAACACTGCTGCCTTCTGACAAATGGGCAATTAAGACAGCCTGAAGGAGGAATATCCTGAAGTAAAGGAGATAATCGTAGGACAGGTTGGTTCAAAGAGACAGCCAGCACTGAATATAAACAAGGAACAGAGGAGCTACTTCTGATAAGAAAGCAAGTTACAGACTTGGTTTGTAATCAATGTTGGGGATGAAAGAATCTACAAGATATCAATAATGTCACACCATAAACTTGAAATAGAGAAATTGTACAAGAATCCAACAGTTCAGTAGCAGAACTTCAAAGAACAACAACACAGGAATCAAACCCTGGACATTTCCAGAGACAGCTACAGTTCCATCAGCAGTGTCTAAGTTCCACCATTTACCGGATAATAGTCAAGCTAGGTTGTGAGGTTTAGAGATAAAAGGTACTGCAGATGCTGGAGAATCCGAGATAACAAGCATGGGGCTGGATGAACACAGCAGGTCAAGCAGCATCATAGGAGCAGGATTAACCTGCTTGAGGGCTCTTATTTTGGTTACTACATGTAAAAAAGTAAAGTATTACTTCAGATCTTGATTATCCATTAGGTTTTTGAATAAGTAACCAAACTAAAGCTACTTGTGGTCTACCCACCAATAGTACAATGGAAAACCATGAGACATAGGAGCAGAAGTAATCCAAACAGCCTGCTCTGCCTATCAATGAGATCATGGCTGAGCTGATCACCTTCAACTCCACTTTCCTGCCTTAACTTTCAATTCACTTACTGAATAAAAGTATCAGCCTTGAATATACTTAAAATGACCTAGCTTTGACAAGCCATTCCTGTAAGAATTCCACGACTATCTGCTCGGGGAGGAAATTCCTCCTCTGTTTTAAATGGGTGACTCCTTAACCTGGGATTACACCCTCTGGCCCTAATCTTTTGCTTAAGGGACAACAACCTTTTCACATTTGTGTGAACCTGCAAGAATCTTGTATGTGTCAATAAGATGACCTCATTTTTCTAAACTCCAATGAATACAGATGCAACCTACTCAACTTCTCCTTGTAAGAAAATTCCTCCATACCTGGGACCAAACTAGTGAACCTTCTCTGTATTACTTCCAATGCGACTATATCTTCCCTTAGATAAAGGGTTTAGAACAAGTCATAGCATTCCAGCTGTGGTCTATTTCCTTGTATAGTTTTAGGATGACTTAGCTATTTCAATATGCCATGGTCTTTGGAATAAAGGCCAGTGTTCCATTTATCCTCCGTATTACTCACTGAACTTAGACGTTAGCTCTTTGTGGTTCCTGCACCAGGACCCCAAAATCTGTCGGAGTTGCAGCTTTCTGCAGCCTTTACTCAAATAATATTCGCTTCTTCCTGAAAGTGCATAACGTCATACCTTCCCACACTATATTCAATCTGTTAAGTTTTTGCCCACTCACCCAAACAGTCTGTACCTTTCTATAGCCTCACGTCATCTTGACGACTTGCTTTCCTATTTACTTTGGTGTCATCTCTTAATTTGGCATGGGTACACTGATCTCCCTCATTTAAGACATTAAGATGAACTGGAATAGAATTACGGCCCCAGCACTGATCCCTATGGCACTCCACTAGTTTTAGGTTGCCATCTTTATCCCAACTTTCTTCTAGTAATTGGCTAATCCTCTATCCATACTTATACACTACTCTCAAAACCATGGATTCTTGTCCTAAGTATGCTTATCAAACTCCTCTTGGAAATCCAAACATTACATCTACTCATAGCCCATTATCTATCGTGTTTGTTATGTCCTCAAAGAGCCACAGTGAATTTCATACAGTATGGAAGCAAGGTGGTTATGGTAAATCTTTATGAAACAACAGTTTGGTCCCAAATGAAGGTGTAGATTAGATCCTAGAATGGCTTCCAGTTTGAGAGGCTTCAGTTATGTGGATAAATAACTTAAAAGTTGGGAGTGCTCCTTAGCCAAGAGTTGCTCAAAATCAAGGGGGATCTGAACAGAACAGGTGGTGTTTCAGAGCTGTTCACATTGTTAGAAAGAGCAAGAACCTTAGAACATTTTCAACGTTAATGACAAAAGGAATCAAGAGGTGGCACGAGAAACTTTTCCATGCAAAAAGGTGGTCATGATTTGGAATGCATGACCTAAAAATGGGCATGACTTTCAGAGGGGAACTGGATAATTATCAGAGGACTAAAAAAGTTGCAAGAGAGCAAAGTAAAGATACAGGAATAGAACAACCTTACTTGTTGTTGTTGTGTCCCTGGCTGTCTGCAATAACAACACAGCCTTCTACAATGTAATTACCATTCTAATTAGGGCTCACAGGATTGGGAAATGATACTAGCATTATTTGAGCACTGGTTAAAATTTACACAAAAGAACATGAATGCTTTATGTTGGAGAAACTCAGCAGATCTGGCAACATCTGAGGCGAGAGGAAGAGTAAGCATTCCAATACTATATGGATCTTCAAAGATGCCACCAGATGTATTTCTTCAGTATTTTGATTTTGTTTCGGATCTTCAGCATCCATAGTAGTTTGTTGTTAAACAATTGTAACAAATGCTTGTGCGTTGGCATACAAGAGAATATCAGTAGAATAACATGATGGGAAAATCTGAAGTAAGAACAAGGGAATAAAGAAAATTGCAAAATTTCAAGTAGAGAAATCTGGATTGTTAAGCATGATAACAAAACTAGACAACGTTTTAAAATGAAAACAATGAAATGAAAGTTAGAGGCAGCACGGTGGCTCAGTGGTTAGTACTGCTGCCTCAAAGCACCAGGGACCTGGGTTCGATTCCACCCTCGGGCTGTACGTGTGGAGTTGCACATTCTCCCTGTGTCAGCGTGGGTTTCTTCTGGGTGCTCTGGTTTCCTCCCACAGTCCAAAGATGTAGCCTGCACAGACGTGTATACCTTCTTCCCTTGGGTAAGGAGACCAAAACTACGTAACTCTAGGCAAGTGTAGTTTTCCCATGAGATAGAGCATCCTGCTGAGGGTTAGTGAGGACTTTTTGGGCCGAAGGGCCTGTTTCCACACTGTATGGATTCTACGATTCTATGAACTATCCAATTCTGCAATGCTCAGTACTCATCTGTTAATAATCTGTTTGATTGATTTACAGCAGGGATCAGCTGTCTGACTGTACTATATCCAAGTCTGATACAAACATATTAGGGTGGGGGTTTAGAAAACAGGGAGGGAGAGGGAGAAAGAATTAGTAAGGAATCTTCAAAAGAGACAAACAGGTTCAGTGAATTACAGATGTTAGGAAATTTGAAATTAATCACTTGGGTAGGAGAAATATATACGCAGAATTATTCTAAAAGGCTACAGACTGGTAATACGTTCAGAGGGACCTGAATGCCCTGATCAACGAACTACAGCAAGTTAACATGCACGTGCAGCAAACGATATTTGTCCTTTTCTTAGAAGGGTGTTTAGACTAGAATATACTAGAATCATTCATCTTTACTACCACTTCCACACCCCAATTATAATCAGGTCATGGAAAAACTAAGATAACAAGGTGTAGAGCTGGATGAACACAGCAGGTCAAACAGCATCAGAGGAGCTGCTTGGCCTGCTGTGTTCATCCAGCTCTACACCTTGTTATCTCAGATTCTCCAGCATCTGCAGTTCCTACTATCTCATGGTAAAACTACACTTGCCTAGAGTTACGTAGTTTTGGTCTCCTTACCCAAGGAAAAAAGGTATACACGTCTGAAAAGGAGAGCAGCAAAGCTTAGACTGATTTCTGGGATGGGGATTCATCCAATGAGAGTGAGGAAGCCAAGCTTAGAATTTAGGAGAATGAGATGACCAATGGAACCTTTTGTTTCATTTACTTTTTCATGAGATGAAGCTTTGCACCCAACGTTTAATGCATATCCTTAATTGTGCTTGGGAAAGTGATGGTATTAATAACTGGAGTGCTTGACAGGGTTGATGCTGGGTTGAAGGTTTTCTGTACTCTATGACTTAGGGCGATAGTCACAAAGTAAACGGTTAGCAATTTAGCAACGTGTGTCATGAAACTTTGGAATTCTCTACACCAGACAGAAGAGGATGCTCCAGTGTTGAAATACTTGAGATAAAAGCTAATTGTGTTTCTCCCCCCGCCCCCGAATAGCAAGTGCCAAGAAATATTCAGATTGAATGAGAAAGGGGTAAGTAAAAGTTCAACCGATAACTTACTCAATGGCAGAGGAGGCTCAAAGAGGCACATGGCCCATTTCTGTTCCTCTGTCTCATTCTTACCTATGGAGGTCCTCAACATGCTTTCCAAAGATTTTGATCGAGCAAGATTCATCAGGATCTGTATGGTTTCTTGGCTCTGCTACTTATCTGGGCCAATGCGTGGTGTATAATTTGCTACAACTGACAATATTTATTTTTATGTAACCCATTATCATCTGAGCTCCAAGTTCCTTTCAATGTTACCATATAATTAAGACAGTATTTACATTCTATTAAAATTAGACTACTTGCAAGATAGCTGTTCGACCCAAATCTCATTATCTTCTAAACAAAAAATACTTTGAAAAAGGATCCTTTATGCCTCATAATACAAGATGGATGAATGATTGATGCAGCTTGAACATCAAATGTAGAAACTTGGAATTCAGGATATTAAAACTGCCACCTATATTAAAATGACAGAATTAATTGAAAAATCTGCATGTTAAACAAGAGGCAATAAACAAGCAATTAGTACCTTCTAACACCAACTCTTCACCAGGAAACTTTTGATTGAAATTAATCTTTCTCAGACGACTATTACCGCAAACTATCTGCTCATGGGCACGATGATTCCGGGTAAGAGCCCTGAGGTAATGAGTTAGAGTTGGGGAGGGAAAAAAAAAAAGACAAAAAGGAAAAGGAAATGTCATTAAGGTGCATAATCAAAGTAACAAATATTCAAAGAAAAACCAATTGTCCTAATTTAGAATATTTGCATTTTAAGCTTAAAATTGCTATTAATTATTCTTACGTTAAGGACACTATTGAACAAAGCACATTTATAGGATAGCAAAAAGTTCCCAAGAAATCCAGTTAATACGTCAAGTTGCCTTCAATTTGCTGCAACTTCAAACTCAGAACAGTCTGGTCACAAAAGTATAATTTAGGGACACAAGCAGGCCATGTGATCTCTCAAAACTGCTCTGCCATTTAATAAAATGGTATGAAGTAAACAATTGTAACCTCAACTCCAGAATTCTCACCATCCCCAATAACCTTTCATTCATTGCTTCCAAGAATCTTCCTTCTTCCAAAAAAAAAAAGCAACGGAAGCAAAGTCCAGAGACTTATGACCCTCAGAAGAGGGAAGATTTTGCCTCATCAGTATCTTAAATCTGTAAGCCCTTTTATTAATAAAGTGGCTTCCATGCCCAGATATTCCGACAAGACAAAGCACCCTCTTTGTAGCTACCCAGTGAAGAACACTCAGGATCTTAATTGAAAAATGTAAGTTCAGCAGATACAAGTCCAGTTTGCCCAACCTTGCCTCAAGAATCTGTCCATTCTAGTATCGGTCTGAACTGCCTCCAACACATGTACATCCTTCCTTACATTACCCCAGATGTGGTCTCACCGATGGCCCAAATAATGGAGTACAGCCTCCTTATTTTTATATTCAATTCTCCTTGCCATAAATGATAACATTCTATTAACTTTCTTAACTATTTGCTGTAACCGAAGACTAGCCTTTTGCGATTCATGCACAAGGACACTCAGATCCATCTACATTTAGATAAAATAGGTTTGTTTTTGTTTTTGAAAACACTTCTTGCCAAAATGGACGATTTCACATTTTCCCACATATATTCCATTTTCAAGAATCTTGTCCACTCACTTGACCAATCTATATTCCTTTGTACTTTTGTCCTCTTTACAACTCAGTTTCCTTCTGAGCTTTGTCTCAAACACAGGAACTACACCGCAGCTTCTTAAAAGGCCAGTTCTAAAGAGTTGAAGCCTAGCACTGATCCCATGGCACACCACTTGGTTACCACTTGCCAACCAGAACACCCATTTAATCCTTCTTGTTTCCTGTTAAGTGGCTACTTGATGTTAGGCTCTGTGGCAGAGTAGACGGGACATTGGACTCTGCCTATGCAAGTAAATTACCTTCTACACCATAAGCCTTTATTTTCCTTAATACTGTGCAACCAATCCTTCCAAAATGAGGACTGTGTGGGGCTCAGAAGAAAACCTGCAGGTTGTGGTATTCTCTTGCATCTGCTGCCCTTGTACAAGGTCACATTTTGGAAGGCAATCTCAAAAGGAGCCCTGATGAGTTGCAGCAGCATACGTGGTACATGGCATTCACTGCCACCACTATGCATCGAAGGTGAAGGAAATGAATGCTGAAGGTGGTGGATTGGGTACCAATCAAGTGGATCGCTTGGTCCTGTATGGCGTTGAGCTAGTGTGTTGTTCAAGGGGCATCTAGCCAGGTGGGTTGAGAGTACTGAATCACATTCCTGAGCTGTCTCTTGCAGATGGGAGACAAGAGGCAGGATATTCACTGCAGAATACCTAGTCTCTGATGTGTCCTCATAACAACAATTCCTACAGTATAGCTTACTTAGTGATTCTAATTTTACTGAGCTCCTCCCTCCTCTCATTTCCTGATATACAGCCTTTTGTGGGATGTTATTTACACTCCCTTTGGTGAAATCTTCAATTAAAAAAACCAATTCAATTTATCCATCATCACTTTGGTTTTCATTAATTCTCCAGGTTCACTTCTGTAGGACCAATGTGTACTTCATCTTTCTAAAATAGTTGGAGTATTACACATTGAAACTCTTACTATCTAAACAAAGAAAATAGGACCAGGAATAGGTCATTTAGCCCTTCAACTAGGATCTTATTAAATGGCACAGCAGGCTTGATCATTCTACTCAACATTGTATTCCCACTTTCTCCCAATGCCCTTTGATTCCTTTAGCCACAAAGAACTCATTCTCGAAAACATTTAATTTTTTAAAAAATCTATATTTCTAGCTAGCTTTCTCTCAAACTTTAACTTTGTCATTAATCTTTGCCTTTTTTTTTGTTCTTTTATATTCTGTCTAATCTTCTGACCTGCCACTCACTTGGCACCATTTTGATTTTAAAAATTTATTACCTTTCACTTTATTCGTAACTGTGGATAGTGGATCCACCCCTTAGACTTCTTGCGCTCTTTAAAATTAATCTATTCTGCATATTCTCGTATCTCCTTAAATTTCTGCCACTTATGTCTATTGAGCTATCCTTTAACGCAAATTTGCCAGTTAACTTCAGGTAGCTCTGCTTTCATGCTTCCCAAATGCTCTTTTCCAATTTAATCGGTAGTCACTGACTCTTTCCTCTCTCTCTCAAACTGAATGCGAAAGTCAATCATATTATGATCACTGCTACATCGCAGCACATTCACAGAATACATGAACTAATGCTGTCAGATTGCACAATATCAAGTCTGGTATAGGCTACTCTCTGGTTGGATCCAAAAACGTGCTGTTCTAAGAAACTATCCAGAAAACACTCTGAACTCTTAATCCAGGCCACCTTTGCCCATCTGATTTTTCTCATCCATGTAAATTTTAAAAAACGCGTCCATAATTACTGCTATATCTTTCTGACAAGTCTTCTATATATATTCCATCCTACTGTATGGCTGCTGTTAGGGAGGTGACTGTACACCAGCCCAACAAGATTCCTCACATATCATTTATCGACTCTATCCAAACTGCTTTTACATGCTTTTCAAAATTCTTTTGTGGGACCTGTGCATCGCTGGCTGGCTGGCTAGCTAGCTAACATTTATTGCTTGTCCCCAGTTGCCCTTAAGTAGCACGAGCTGAGGCAAATAAAGGATAAGTAATAAATGCTGGCCAGCCAGCAACACCAATGTCCCACGAAATAATTAAAGAAAGGAATACGAAAGCAATTTGGGTAGAGGCATAAATTCATAGATGGATTCAAGAAATTAGGCTGCCCCTCTCTATTGTGTTCATTTCATCATTAAAATCAACAAGAGTCAGTGACATTCTTCCAACTTTTTCTAGCTTCTTGACCTGACCTTCCTGATGAAAATGGTACAGATGCCCTGTATTATTTTCAATATGCATCTCCAAACATGCTTTGTAATAGCCATCAGATTGTACTTATTTTTATTTGGACTCTCAGTTAGTCAGCATTATTTCAAATACTACATGCACTCAGTTTTTAGTTTTATCCTTTTCTTATTTTTGTAAGTGACACCCTTATATGTTGATTTAGTCTTAAACCTCCACTCTCTATCACTTCTTCATTCCCCATATGACAATGAGAAGAAGTGACAATGTTAACATTACCCTTTCATGTCATTCAGCCTGAACAAAAACTATCATTTAATACTGGGGAGATGGACATTACTTGAATCCTGTTCAGAAACTATTAGGACTACTGAATTATTTTGGGTCTCTTACGGTTGACTCTGTCCTTACTTTAGGTCTAAAAAACTATTCTACATCTGTCAGTAGACACTAAGAAGACGACTCCTAGATGAAATCCCTTGTCTGTTGCTCAGATCTTCTAATATCAAATATATCGTTGGAACTACTGCCACAGGCTTTTTATAACTCATCATGAGCATTTAAAAGGAAACAACCAACTAAATATACTGCCCCAACTAAAAAAAAAAACACACACACATTGGACATGTGCAGGTATATTGAAGATTCGAACAGAAATTGCATACAAGCCACTTGCCTTCTTAGCTGCTGTCGTGCCACCTCATCTCCCCAAAAGAAACAAACTCTACAAAGAAATGCCAAATCCATTTTACAGTGAAGGTATTCTCTTAAAGTGGAGTGGCAGGTTACAGTAATTATCTGAGGAAATAAAAAATACACACAGGTACATCAAAACCAAAAGATATTAAACACTACAAATGTAAAGGATATTGCTTTTTATTAATCAGTGATTAAACCTAAAATGACCGACAAGTTCATGCAGGATTTGTGGAGAGAAACTATAGTTAATGTTTCAAGTCACAACCCTAGGCCTGAAATAATTTATTTTTTGTTCGTGGGATGTGGGCATTGCCAGCTATGCAACTCTTTATTGCCCATCCATAATGGCCCAGGCAGCAGCTACCACACTGCTGTGGATCTGGAATCATTTTCAGTCTTGGCCAGGTAAAGACGACAGATTTCCTTCTTGGGAAAAAGGACATTAGTGAACCAGATGGTTTTTTTATTAAAAAAAAAAACAATTTTCAGTAGGTATATGGTCATCATTAGACTAGTTCTTTTTAAAATTCCAGATATTTATTAAATTCAAAATTTCACCATCTACCATGATGGAATTCAAACCCACATCCTCTGAACATTGGCCTGGGATTCTGGATTACTAGTCCACTGACATAAGTAACCAACAGAAACAGTGGTAAAGAGGGAGAGCTGGTAGGAGAGGAAAGAATAATCAAAAAGAAGGGAAGTTGCTGATGAGGGTGGTGGCTGCCTTTGTCTACCAAACCAACTCAATTTAGAGACAGAATGCAACTCTAACACTTCCTGTAGATTGTTGGTGTGTTCACCGAGTTGGGAGGTTTGATAGTAGACGTTTTGTCCCTTCACTCAGTGCTGTGGAGCCTCCTGAGAAGCACTGTTGTCTTGCGCTGATTTGAACTTATATGGTCTGGTTTTTGCTGCTTCTGGTAGGTGCCAGTTCCGGCTGTGCGTTGTAACGATCGGTATATCGGGTCTAATTCAGCTTGTTTGTTGATGGAGTCCGCAGATGAATGCCAAGCCTCCAAGAATTCCCTGGCTGTCCTCTGTTTGGCTTGTCCAATTATAGCACTGCTGTCCCAGTTGAAAGTGTGGTTTTTCTCATATTTATTGAAACCAAGGACATCTAGTTGTGTCGTTTAGATGCTAGCTGGTGTTCGTTGATGCGGGTTGCTAGTTGTCTGCCTGTTGTCCCACGCAGTGTTTTGTGCAGTCTCCGCATGGTATCTTGTAAACCACATTCGTCCTGTCCATGGTATTTATTGGGTCTTTAACACTGGTCAGTTGCTGTTTTAGTGGGGCTGCCAGTTTGGGTGCTGTCATGATTCCCAGTGGTCCGAGTAGTCTGGCTGTCAGCTCAGAGTGATTTTTTTTGGTTTATGGTATGATGGTTATTGTTTCAGGTCTTGGTGTGCCCTAGTTGTATTGTCTGTCGGATAGGCATCCGAGATTGAAGCTGTGGGGGTATCCATTCCTGGTAAAGACATTGCAGAGGTGCGCTTCTTCTTCCTTCTGCAGATCGGGTGTGCTGCAGTGTGTAGTAGCCCTTTTGAACAGGGTCATAACGCAGCTCCTCTTGTGAGTTGGGATGGTTGCTGTGACAGTTTAAAGGCCTGATCAGTATGTATGGACTTCCTATATACTTTTGTAGTGAACTCATTGTTCTGTTCTTTTCACACCAAGACAGAAATTGACCAGAGTTAAAGACCCAATAGATACTATAGACAGGACAAATGTGGTTTACAAGATACCATGCAGAGACTGCACAAAACACAATGTGGGGCAAACAGGCAGAGAACTAGCAACCCACATCCACGAACACCAGCTAGCAACTAAACAACATGACCAGACGTCCTTCGTTTCAATACACACAGATGAGAAAAACCACACTTTCAACTTGGATAACACTGTCATTGGACGAATCCAACAGAGGACAGCCACAGAATTCTTCAGGGCTTGGCATTCATCCGTGGACTCCATCAACAGACACGTTGAATTAGACCTGATATACCGGTCATTGCAATGCACAGCCAGAACCGGCACCTATCGGAAGCAGCAAAAACGGGGCCATATAAATTCAAACCGGCATAAGTCAACAGTGCTTCACAGGAGACTCCACAGCACTGAGGATCTCACTTAGTAAGGGGATGTAACGTCTATCAAACCTCCAGCTCCGCAAACACACCAACATCTACAACCAGCACCTGAGCTACAAATCTTCACTCAAACTCTAACACTTCCTATCAAGTCAACCTAGACCAGAACCGAACAAAATAAAATGGCGCCTGCCAACAAACATAGCGTCATCCTTTCCAGGCCAGTTACGAACATTTTCTTGAGATTTTTCGCTCTACTACTTACCTTCTCGCATCCCATTATCACCTTATTCCCAAGGTCCACAAACAGGACCTTCAATGGTAAACACACCATTTTAGCTATACCTGCACCCTAGTGCCAATTCTCCTGTCTTTTCCCCATATGACTGCACACCACTTACTTTTGCCACATTTTCAAGTATTGTATTCAGTGGGATTGCTCAGTATGGAAAAAAACAATGACATCCTTGCTTTGCTTGCACATCACTTTAAATCAGAGCAGTCTTGCTCTTTTTCTACATAGGCCCCCTCTACGAGGGACAGCAGCTTCTCCCTATCTACTGTCCAGCCTGCTCGTGCTTTTGAAAACCTCCATCAGATCTCCTCAGCCTTCTTCTCTCCATGGAGAAGGGGCACACATATTCAGTTATGAAGATAGATTGAAGTTTCTCATTCCAGGAACCAATCTTTTAAATTGTTATTGCACATTTCTCCAACATATTCATATCTTTCCTTTAATGTGGTGACCACAACTGTACACATTCCTCCAGCTGAGGTCCAACAAATGTCTTATACAAGTTCAAGATCACCTCCTTTCTCTTGTACTCTGTGGCCTTATTAATAAACCAGAGAACACTTTTATTAACTGATCTCTCACTTGTCCTGCCACCTTCAAATGACGTGTGCACATATACGTCCCTGTCCGTTTGCTCCTACATCTCGTTTAGGATTGTATCTTGTTTCACTGTTCTTCCACCTAAAGTGAAGGTTCCTTTTGAAATCTGTGCCAACTCTCCTTAAAACAACCCCATGCCTCTCCCTTTAAAAATGGCAATTACTAATTCTATCCCAAATGATTGCCTGTAGAAGCTTTCCCACCAAAGCCAAACTGACTGCTAGGATTATCTTGAGATCCTTTCTTGAACAAGGCTATAATGTTGGGAATTTCAGTGTTCTGGCAACTCACCCTGCTCCAACGAAGACTCAATTTACAGCTAGTGCCCCCACAACTTCACTTTTCTTCAAAATCCTTTGATGCATCTCATCTGGTTTCAGTGCCTTGCCCACTGTAAGTGCCAACAATCTTAAGACTTCATCCTTATTAATTTTTGATCCCTCCTAATGATAGAGCTTTCTCCTCTAACCATGTTGTGGACCACATCCTCCTCCTTGGTAAAGAGGGATGCAAAGTATTCATTTAACACTGCAGTCACGCCCCCAACTCCATGTATAAATCTCCCTTTTGGTCTCTGGTCAGCCCTAATCCTCCGTTAATCACTCTCTTACTAATTATATGGCCTATAGATGACAACTTTGGGACTGCTTTTTAATGTTAGCTGCTAGTCTCTTCTCATTGTTCTTCTTTGCTGCTGTTATTTGTTTTTCTCGCCTACCCTCTAAACTGTCTGTATTCCTGTTCATTTTCAATTCTATTTTCTGTCTTATGCTTGTCATAAGGACACCTTTTCTTCCGAATGTTAATTTCTACCTTTTTAGTCATCCATGGAACTCTGGATTTGTTTTTGTCCTACCTTTTCCATCCGAGGAAATATACCTTGACTATATGCAAAACATTTGCTCCTTGAAGGTGACCCATTGTTCAGTTATTTTTTCCCAGCAGTCTTATTCTAAATCAATCCTGTTTAGCTCTGCTCTTTTACCATTAAAATTAGCTCTCCACCAGCAGATTTTTTTGTTTCTCCGCATTATTACGTCTTTCTCCAAAACCATCCTGAACCCCTGATACAATGATCACTATCTCCTAAAATATTCCTTGCTTGTCAGACTGGATATATACTACTGTAGGAAATTCTCCCTAACACAATCCAGGAATACTTGTCTCTACTGTCCCTTACACTATCAATATCCCAGTCTCTACTTGGACAATTGAAGTCACCATTATAACGACTTCACATTTCTAATCTCCCTGCAGATTTGTTCCTCTATTTCCACTTGTTAGTGGCCTATAACGATACTGACCAATGTAACTGTGCCCTTTTTACTCCGAGTACAGAGTTGATTTTGCTACAGCTACAGTGTTTGAGACATTTTCCTTTGTCAGTGCTGCAACATCCCCCTTAAGCAACAGTGCAACCCTGCAACCCCTCTTCCTTTCTTATCTTTTCTGACCAATTTATAACCAGCAATGTTTAACACAGTCTTGCCCTTTCTTGAGGAAAGTTTCCCTCACTGCCGGGATATCATAATCCCATGTCGCAATCTGTACCTATAACTTCCCAAACCTTATTCATCTGTGGTGTATATAGACATGTACATTAAATCAGGGTAAGGGAGAGAGAAAGGAAGTCCAAAATAGGGATAATGTATTAACTTACTATTCTTTAAGTTATTCCGAGCTGTCTCCCTAAGTAGGTTGCAATCCCTGGTATTCCTCTCTACTTTTCTTTCTTCATTCCCATAACCCTAATCAGTTAGTTCTAAAGCCCACCAAATGGCACTCGCAGAACACCCTGCAAGGAACTCAGTCGCAGCTCTATTCATGTGAAATCTATCTGGCTTATACAGGTGCCATCTCTCCCAATGACAGTTTCGATGTCCCAGAAATCTAAAGCCCTCCCTCCTGCACCATCTTTTCAGCCACACATTCATCTGCCTTATTCTATTTTCACACTTGCAATATTGCAATGAGACCTACTTGCTAGCTTTCTATCTGGTCCCTAAGTTCTCTTAGTGACTTAGTCGCTATAAATCAAGTACTTCTAATTCATCACTATCAGTACAGGGAATCTTTTGGCTGCTTTGCAAGCAAAATGTAGTAACTAGAATAGTTATTCCTGAATTGTGAAAAGCTGGAAAATGAATGCACAAATGTATGCCACTACACATCAAAACTGACAAGGACATATTTATATGTCCTAAATATGACACAAAACAAGTCAACATTATAGTGCTTTTGGAACAAAAGCAAAGTGGATGTTATAAAGTGTAGATGTTTACTAGCAGTGACTTGTTGTAAGAAATTTGGTTAACATTAAACAAATTTATTTCCATGTCTAAATGAATTCTTGCCATTATAGCAAGTATGGTGAATTAGTCTAATGAAGGCACAACATTTATCTAGTATTTCACAAGGTAAACTTTACATGAAAAGTCACTGTACACTGTCTTAATTTGTCTGCCATAACATTAGCCTGCTTCCACTCAATACTTTTCTGGCCATTACTGTCTTCACTGTGTTCCTTCAGCTATGTTATGCCCTCAGCAAGAAATGACGTCCTGAATGAGCTGACTGAAAAAAAATGTATTAGCTACGCAGAAAAAGTACTAACTTATTCCAAGAAGATTTAAGCTCAGACTGTTTTGCAGTCAAATATGAACAGTAAGGTCCTTGCATGGAGGCCACCCAATGATCTCCAAAGCAGCCAAAATTCATCAAGTACTAAACACAGAACACAGCTAAAGTTTTACTGAAATATCGTGTTAGCAAAGTGCTTAGATTGGAAGGCTGAACTTTAAAAAGCACTCAATTCTGTCAGATAATAATGTAATCAGAATGAAAGAAAATTTCCCTCTTTTAGCTAGTAGCACATGCACATACAAAGGGAACTGCTTCCATCCATAATGTAAACTCCTCAAAATATAGGCCACATCTAATTTTGATACTGAAGTCAAGCAATCTTCTTTCAACTATTACACTTGTGCTCAACAAACTTCAGCACAACAACTCTAATGACAGCATTAAAATATAGATACATGTCAGCACACAAGAGATCAAAGGTGCTAAAATCATTATCAACTGTAACATTTCAATACCAAAATGTAGAAGGTCAGAAGTATTAGATAACAGTTCCAAAATTAAAGCCTCAACCACGATTAGAATTGTGTGCTACAATCTGAGAAAACCCACATCTTTAGGATAACTTGGCATCTGCAATGCTACTCAAATAGCTAAAGAAAAATATTTATGTTGAAAATCACGGCAACTGTCTGTGATGATCAAGCGTTAACCAAGCTCCTTACCTTTAGGAATGTTCACAACTGTAACACGATCTTAAGTTCGAAATCTAGTCAAATAAAATTTGAAGAGCTATCCCCTGAAGTTTTGAAAAAAATTGAGAAATATAATCTTAGAACAATCCTCTTTCAAGTACTGAATGGACGAATTCCATTTGTATGTATTACATTTATCACGTTCTGAAGAAGGGTCACTGGACTCATTGTTACCTCTGCTTTCTCTCCAGATGCTGCCTGAAATTTGTTTGTTTCACATCGTCAGTATCCAGAGTTCTTGGTTTTATTTATTTTGCTTCTAGATTTCTTTAAAGTGGTTTTTGTGAAAGCTCTGCAGTAACCTCAAAAGTTACATGAATAACAACTTACAAATTAAAAAGGTTGTTCTTTACTATAACCAGCTTACCTCTTGAGTCCGTTCCTTGAGAACAAATTGTGCTGGAGAAACCTGTATAACATCGGTGGTCATAAAAGTTGTCATTTGTAAATCTGAGAAACAAGCTGCCTTAACGTAAGCAGCCCGAGAGCCTGTATTTCTCATACAGAAAGTTATTTTGGTCACTTTATCAGGTGAGATACCATTCAAATTCACCACATAACCGTCTGATTGTTTATCAACATCTTCCAATATAATGTTACTTGTTCCTCCATAGCCTGAAAGTGGAATCTGGAAAACAGTTTTAAAATTATTATAGTACTTAAGATTGCTTTGTATCAAAGCATGCAATCAAACTTCAACTTGTTGATCACTTGCTGAGTTGACTGTCCAATTGCAATCATTTCCTTTTTGGGCCACATGACAAAATGCAGGCAATAGCTACCAGGCAAAAGGACATTTACTAAGCTCAAGTTACAATTCATTAATTCAAATCAACTTAAGAGAACTGCTACAATTTCTGCGCTAACAAGCATGGGGCTGGATGAACACAGCAGGTCAAGCAGCATCACAGGAGCAGGAAAACTTGACGTTTCTTGACAAAACTTGACAATTTCTGCGCTGTTCATTTAAGCTAATGTACTTATTTCCATTTCATGCTGGGTTTCTTTTAAAATCCACAGCAGAATTTGAGTTCAGAAATGGATGAATGAATTAATTCCTAAAAAAGTAACTTCAAGATTATACCACCCAGTAGAGGAACAAACTGACGAAGGAAATTTATTCATGGTTACAGTTTTGAGAACTCTAGTCAGAACAAATCAAATCAAATGGCTTACATAGGAAGGGAGCTGGAATCAAAAATCTTTGAGAAGTTAACAGGAGCTATTAAACTGAACCCAACAATATTACTTTAACAACTCGCTTATAGGAAAAGGCTTCTACTGCCTCCCTGCCTGATCATTCACAAAGAAAAACATTTTGTGAAGTCATGTTGCAGTTTACAGATAAAATATTCTAGGAAGACACATATCAGAGGTGTATGCTATGCTGTTCAAAGGATCAAGGTAAGGTCTCAAGTTTTACTGTGTTAGGCACTGTCTTCACCCCTTTCAATGTCAAAACCTTGTGGGAGTTGGACAGCTTGCGACATGCAGTTTTCAATGGCCATGAAGGGAAACTAATTAAAAAGGTAACATGCACCTTTCAAATGGAAAAGACCAGATCTGTTTTACATTAGTTACAATTTAGTTTGAAGCAAGCAATCATATACATACAGTGAATTTTACTCCTGGTTGACTTGAACGTATTCCAGATTGCTTAATTTCAAGCCTGGCCAACATGCAGGCAACCCGTGTAGGTGCAAACAAAAGATGAACACAGACATCTTCTTTCGGGCAAACCATCAACTCACGACTACTACTTAGTCTTTCTTCAGGACCAAAAGAGCTCTGTAACTACAAAAGTCAGTTAGTTATTAATATCTTGATTTCAAAAATTAGAGAATGCCTTGACTAATTTTTCCGAGCTACTAACAATCAAAAATACATCAGGATTTTTATTAAGTCACAAAATATACCTTTTAAAAACTAATACAAAAACAAATCTTCAAAAGTTAACAAACTATGCTGCTTTTATAGCAATGCAGTTTGCTTGCTCCATCACAACAGATATTTACTAGCACAAAAACGAACTAACAGTGAGCACCTGAACTGTGCAGATAGTACTTGGTCAGCCTGCATTAATTTCAGAAATTTAGGATAATAAAATTGAAATTCTACCAGCCCACTTTACAAATGGGTAAGGTTATAAAACAAAAATCAGTTGTTGCACTGGGAAGATGATGGCATAATAGAAACAGCCACAGCGTGAGTGATTCAGAAACTCAGACTAACACCCTGGAGTCATGATTCAAATCCCATCAAGACAATTGGTAGAATTTAAATTTGACTACAAAATCTGGAATATAAAGCTGGTCTCAGTAATAGTAACCACAATAACTATTGTTGATAAAAAGTGAAGGTCTTTAATGAAGTAATCTGCTAGCCTTAGATGGTACAGACTACATGTGACTCCAGTCCCACAGCCACCAGGTTTGGGATGGGTAACAAATACTGCCCTTGTCAGTGACACCAACAAGTGTGAAGAACTTGCTCACTTTCATTGTTAACAGACACCCCACTGCAGACAGACAGACGTAATATCAGGACATTAAAGCCAACTTCAAAAGAAAGATGGTCTACAATAGGACCAAAAACAACACACACTCTTGGACCAAAGGCCAAGATACACAACAGCAATAAAGAATACAAGAACATAAGACGTGGGAACAGAGGAAGAGGTCATGGCTGAACTGATAATCCTCAACTCTGCTTTCCCCTCCTTCGCCATCATTCTCTACTCCTTTTTGATTGAAAAAAAAGCTGCCTATTTAGTTCTTGAATATACTTAACACCCAAAATACATGTGATAAGAGAATCCCACAAATTCACTATCCTAAGACGAAATTCCTCCTCGTCCCCTAATTCTGAGATTATCCCGTCTCGTCGTCAACATCCTAAATTTTTTTGGAGGCGGTGTGGTGGAGGGTGCAAAAACAATCTGCATCTAACTTGTCAAGTCCTCCAACAATCTTGCATACTTCAATAAGGTTACCACTCTTTCCTCTAAGTTCTAAAGAATGTAAGTCCAAACTGTTCAATCTCTTCTCATAAAACCGCCCATAGCTAGAATCATTGGTGACCTTCTCTGGACTGCCTCCAATACGAATAAAGCTTTCCTGAGATAAGGAGCTGAAAATCATTCACATATGCTAGCTGCAGTTTGATAAAAGTGCATTGTATTGTTTTAGGAAGACAGCCTTATTTTAATACTCCATTCCGTTGGAAATAAAGGCTAACATTCCATTTGCCCTTACCTACCGAACTTGAATGTCAACTTTTGAGATTTGGAAGTTCTTGTCCATGAGTCACCCTCTTCTGTAGCTTACTGCCATCTGTCTATTTAAATGATACTTAACTCTTCTATTCTTTCTTCCGAAGTAAAAACTTCTATTTCCCCATAATATGTTCCATCTGCCAAGTTTATTCCCACTTACTTAACTTGTCTCTATCCTCTGCACAGTGTATTTTTGTGGCATCTACAAACTTGGCTACAGTAGTTATACTTTCCTCATTCATGCCTGCAATATATTAACAAAGCAAAAACCAAGTTATGAAGCCATTAGGAATGCTTGCTGGAACAAAAACTTCCTGGGGCGTCCATATGCAGGTCACAAACTAATGCAATATTTTACCTGAAAGCAGTCTTGATCTTGACCTTTGATCAACAGTCGTAACTGTTGTGCAACAGATGAAGAATTATTTCTGAGAATTAACTTCTGTTGACTGTAAGACCAAAAGAAAACAGAAAATATTCAAACCAACTTAAAAATTTTATAAATAAACTGTTGTTAAGGGGCAAAAGACAAACTGTTATAAAAAAACTTCACAATTAGCCATGCCTCGGAGATGAAGGATTCAAAGCTGCATGAACAAAACGGTTTTATGGTTGATCAAAAGACTGCCTTATGCCACGAGGACAAACTATTGCCTCGCAGAAGGATTTGTAGTTTGTTTTCAGTCAGATTGCTGTTGTTTCTGTCTTTTCCTCAGCTTAGATGTAACTGCTGCAACTTTTGGATTGCATGCATTGATTTCAGCATTAAATGAGTGATAGTTGTCGCTTATGAAACCTAGACATGTGAACTTAAAACAACCTCAAGCGCCATATTGTCAACACTGATAGCAATATAGCAACATCCTAGAGCATGATGTTTGTCTTCTTAATGTTGATGGTCAAAACAAAACTACTGAAGCCATGTGTCAATTAATTTTGAAACAAGGTTGTGTTCTCGAACTTTTTTTGGCAGATTCAGTTTGGTGTCACTTTAGGTGATCTAATAAAACACATCTACTTGGATACCAGAACTGACAGCCTTACTTTCTTGACATCCAAGTCAAATTGTGCCTGAAGTCCTCAGTTTTTTTGCTGACAATGCCAGACTGAAGTTCTGTACCAAGAAACACCTCCAATGGGAAATGGACAGATGTTCTCAGGTTTGGGAAGAGTTTGGTTTGATATCTTAATCACAGTAACAAATGCTGTGATCTAATATGCTGCCATACCACAACTGCAGGATAGATTATAGACAAGAAACTACAGTTTCAGTGATTTCAGACTTGAAGTATGATGGTGCATTACAGCCAATGTATTTGATATGTCCAATGACGGAAATAAATTAGACTACTGTACAACAGCTGTTACCAGACAGCAGCCACATGAGCATAGGAACTTAGGAACAACTTGAGCATCATCAAAATACTTAAGTCTAACAGACAGAAATTGAATTACGGTTGTGTATCTCTTAGCAAATCAGTGAGAATTTTATTCATCTTGTACTCATCAGATCTGAAATGCAAGAGTAAGAAAAGCTTCAGAAACAAAACAAAGCAACAATTTTTACAGCATTAGAAGTGGTGATGGTTGAACTATGGTTGGCATGGAAACGTAGCAGGAAATGTTAACTGTCTGATAAGATTCAAACTAGGTGGGTCAACTTCAGTTAGTCAGGACTTTGTGTGGTGCAGAGATTGACCATCTTTGCTGTACATTTTCCACTGGAGAAAGAGCTATATGTGGCCATATTTCTTTTGCCCACAAAGAACACAGCCCTAAGTGTGAATAAACACTGAGCCTAACTGATATTTAATTACTTCCAGTGTAATTCTTTACAGTCAGGTATCATTTTGTAAATAATCCTAACAGCTGAATCACATCTATTGTTGGACACGATGCCAAGTTTTACAAGAATGGGCTGTCTGAGCATGGTGGGCATGCTGGCCACAGCAGAGGGACACAACGCATCCCCATGATAATACCTTGACCAGTCAGAAATGATTAACGTCAAAGAGGCAAGTCAGCTAACCACGACAGTCAACAATTCCTCTTGCCATGCACTGGAGTCAACCATGGTCCATCCACTCAGCAATCTCTTCACATTACATAAAAAGCTGCTTTGCTTCTGAAGTTTTTCTTTTCTTTTCTTGCAATTCAGTTCTGATAAGTGAAAGGTTAAAAAGCTTTGACATAGTCTCTCTTCAGACATGTTTAAAATATATCTTCCAAAACAATTAGCTCTATTTTAGGGAAAGAGGGAAGAGAAAGTTTGCTCTCAAACATATCCTGAAATCAGATCTACTGATCAAATTTTGGTCCTCATGAAAGGACTGTATTTGCAATTTTGTGTTCCAATAGAATAGAAGGCAGGTGAAATTGCAATGATGTCAAGTACTGAAGGAATGAGTGAAATAATTTACTTCCTACATCATGCTTCAAGCTTAATGGAAAATGTCAAATTATTCAGGTGAAAAACTTGCATTCTGCAGTTGTGTTTCACAAAAAACAAATTCAATACACTCAGTTTATAACTGAACAAAAACAAAGAACTGCAGATGCTGTAAAGCAGAAGCCAAAACAGAAGTTGTTGGAAAAGCTCAGCAGGTCTGGCAGCATCTCAGAAATGACCTCACCAGACCCAAAACAGTAACTCTGATTTCTCTGCACAGATTCTGCCAGACCTGCGGAGCTTTTCCAGCAACATCTGTTTTTCCACCCAGTTTAAAATATGGCTGAAATTTGAAGTATGCTTTTTTCTGCATGAACATTTTTCTTTTCACCCATGATTGCACATTTCTTCCTAGATCCTTCTCCATTTTGTTAGCTTGCTGTCACTTTTCACAAATATTAAAATGTTCCTTTTCAGTTCTCCCCTCCAAGCAGTTAAATACTCCTCCAAATAGCATGCTGGTTCTGTTCTCCTGCTTCAGTCCCAAAATTTAAAACCCACAAAACAACAGTCATCTTGTGCTGTAGGCTGCATGCTGCATGCTCTTAAAATAATCAAATAGCCCATCATTATTGCATACCAATGCAGGGCATAAGTTCTCCTTAGCCTCCGCCAGCAGAATTACGCACCTACCTGTGCAACTCTTCCTGGAACAATTATTCACTTACAAACAAGATTACTTGTTTACTTGGATTACTGCATTAACATCATGACTTTGATATAAACTTTGTTTCTGGGTAGGCACCTTACTCTTTCGTGTGCCATTCCTATCCAGCCAATTTACAACTGCGTTCTTACAAATAGTTTCCAAACTTCTATTCATCTGCACAACCCTGAAATGTTATTGTATCTAGTAAATCCAAGTGTAGCCTTGCTGTTATTCTATGCTTGAATTTCTTTGCCACTCCAGCTGAATCATCCATACTCAGTCATTAAATACATCCCATGCAACTATCCAGTCCAACAAGAAAGGATGCACTGTTAGACCTGACTCTTGGAAATGAGATGAGCTAAGTAGGTCAAGTGTCAGCAGAAAGCATTTAGGAGATAGTGATCATGGTCCCGTAAGGTTGAAAATGATGATGGAAAATGACAAATGATCAATCCCATTAAAACAAAATCTTGGAGAGAAAAATTCAATGGGGCAAGAACACAGCTTACGATACAGACTTAGAATGAAAGGTTGGTGGGAAGAGCTCTATCTGAACAATTAACTACCTTCTAAGAAAAGATGGTTCAGGTACAGTCAAGGTACATTTTCCCAAAAGGGAAAAGGTAGGACAAACAAATCCTTAGCGTCATGGATGGCACAAGATAGAAATAGCAAGTTATAGACTGAGCTGCTAATTAAACTGGTGAGACTTCCAAATAAACTGAATCACAGTACCTAATCTGTGTAATATGCCTATGACCACAAACAATGTGACATTTATGTCTGTGACTATAAAATCTACAGAAAGTTCAGGGTGCATTTTTTAAATAGAAGACAGAGAGCGGTATTTACCGTGCGTAAGACTATCTAGATACAAATAATAAAAACACTCTCTCTCTCTCACCACACAAGCATTCAAGATTTCTCTCTCACATGCACACAGGTTAAAAAAAGGTTAATTTATATAGGTTTGGCAGATTGATGCTTTGGATGGCTTCAAACTGGGCTCTAGGATTTTCCTAGGTTCTGCAAGATGATTAGAAGACCTTAATAAGCGTTGTCATTTGGTTTCCTGGAGTCAGCAGCTGCGAGGTTGATTTTGTATTGACAGACAGAACATGCAAGCTCGCGGTACGGACGATAGAGAGAGCAAGAGTGAATCCCTTGGGAACCTTCTTCAGCATCTTCCTCTGGACATCTTTGGCCTGGCGAAAGACATTTCTCAAAACAAAAAAAAGAGTTTGGTAGCTCATCACATGATTTCCCTCACCAAATTAGCAATTACTCAAACATGGTCATGGCAAGCTGACTTCAGGTCTAAAAGATTAGACTTGATAATTATAGCTGAAAGAGTTCCTTTCTCAGCCACGTACTATTAGCTAAGTTGACTGCATCGAATGGCTTGATCCACACCCAGATGAATGTACAAGGTGCCTGGAATTTGACAGATGTGTCAGAAGATGTGGCCATTCACATTCGTGCAAGGTAATGATCTGATGCATTACTTTAGACTGTCCATTTCTGGTTTTTAATGGCTTCAGAATTTGTAGAACACTAAATGCAAGTTTCCAGCCATCTGAGAAGCTTTCATTCAAATAACTAGATAATTTGTTTAAAAATGCTGTCCAGTCTTTTAAAACTCAACCAGTGGGGCTTCTGCCCGTGAACTAAAACATTTCCTATACAAGGCCTGTTGTAATAACAAAGTGTACATAACAGTCTTTTTGACATTTTATGCTAATTATTTGCGATTTTGTGTTATGCTGTTTCATTAAATACATAAATTCTACAACTGGACCATTCTAAATGATTCAAGTAAAGAAAAATTAAGAATAGTAGATTATAAGTTAGTAATTGGAACAGAGAGACAGACAAACCAAACCAAACCAAACATTAAAACGAAAAAAAAACTCAAGCTCCAGTAGTCCTGTTCCTCATGGAATTCAACATTAACAGCATCTTACAATATTTTAGTTGCCAATGGCAACAGTACTTACACAGCCCTTCCAAGAGAAACTCCGCCCCAAGACATAAATTGCTTGTTGGACAGAATTGGTGGTACACCCACTGAGGAATTTGAAGATGAAGTGATCGACTGGACTGATTCAGGTTTCCCAAGCAATCCTTTTAAAGCAACTTCATACTGAGGACCAAAAGGCTGGACGAGGATAGTCAAATGGCTAGAAACAGGAAGATAATTCTTTAGAACTACTTAGTACTAAAATAAACCACATTTTTCATCATCAATACCTGCATTTCCCTCATTCCAATTTGTTTACCCACGTGAAAATAAGCATTTGTTGAAAAAAGAAAATTTCAAAAAAGCTTCAGTTTAAAAAAAAAAGTGAACTTGAAGGAATGACAGATATAATTGATATCTACACAATATTTGCCACTTAAGGAAGTATCAGGGCAGTTTGGGTAAAGAGGTGTGTGATAAAGCAGGAAAATAAAAAACCTATGGATCAGAAAGTGTAAAAGGAAGCATTCCAAATCTTGGGGGCTGAGACATCTGAAGGCACAAACACCAACAATAGAGCAATTACATTGGGAGTAAGTGGAAAGGAAAGAATTAGTGGAGCATAGAAATCTTAGAAGATTGTGTTGTTGAAGGTAACTAAAGATGCATAGGGTGGAGGCCAGGGACAGATTTGAAAGTAAGGATGACAGATTTAAAAGTAAAAGATGACAATCTTAAATTGAAAGTTTGTTTCACCAGGAACCAGTAGAGCTCAGTACGCAGAGTGGGGATAGGGAAATAGGTCTTACGACAAGTTGGAACATAGGCAGCAGAGCTTTGGGGATGACCTCAAGTTAATGGGAATATCTGCCATGTTTGTATTGGAATAGTCAAGTTAGGAAGTAATGAAATGAATGAGAGCTTCAGCAACAGGTGAACAGATAGGAAATTAGAAGCAGCAGGCTATTCAGCCCATCGCTGGCTCCACCACTCAATAAGATTATGGCAGTGGCCTTAACACTGTCCTGACTGCTTACAGGAAAGGCTTTCTTATCAGTCGAAAATCTGTTCAACTCAACCAAAAATATTCAAGGGCTCCGCTTTACTCACTTTGAGGAGTGTTTCAAATGCCACCCTCAGGGAAAGAAAAACCTCATCTGTCTTAAACAAGCAATATCTGATTGTTAAGCAGTTAGTTTGAGATTCTCCTACCAGACGAAACATTCATAGTCAGACCAGCACAGCACAGAAACAGACCCTTTGGCATGAAAGAGTTGGACCAATTAGGTATCCTAAATTAATCTAGTTCCATTTGCCAGCATTTGGCCCCTATCCCTCTAAACTCTTATTCATATACCCATCCAAGATGCCTTTTAAAACGTTGAAATTGTACCAGCCTCCACCACTTCCTCTGGCCGCTCGTTCCGTACATGCACCACACTCTGCATGAAAAAGTTGCCCCTAAGGTCCCTTTTAAATCTTTCCCCATGCCCTCCAGTTTTGGGCTCCACTACCCTGGGGAAAAGACCTTAGCTATTCACCCAATCCATGTCTCTCATGATTTCATAAAACCTCCGTAAGGTCAGCCCTCAGCCTCTGATGCTCCAGGGAAAATAGACTATTCAGCCTCTCCTGTAGCATTTTCCCCCCCCTCTTTATTCATTCACAAGATAATGGCGTCGCTGGCCAGGCAGCATTTATTGCCCATCCCTAATTGCTCAGAGGGCATTTAAGAATCAACCATATTGCTGTGGGTCTGGAGTCACGTGTAGGCCAGACCAGGTAAGGACGGCAGTTTCTTTTCCTAAAGGACATTAGTGAACCAAAAACAGAAGTTGCTGGAAAAGCTCCGCAGGTCTAGCAGCATCTGTGAAGGAAAAAGCACAGTTAATGTTTCGGGTCCGGTGACCTTTCCTCAGAAATTTTTCAAAAAGAAAGCTTTCAAAATTTTCCATTCTCGAGGTTGTACATGTTCAAACAACGAATATACTCAAGAATGAGATTTGGAGCCCAAAGGTAAAATCAAGCCACGGGAGAATTAGTGGGGGGGTGGAGCAGAGGTTGAAAAATTCACCATAAATCTTACTCACCAGGAAGGTGGTTCAAGGGCCCCCTGGTTTACTAACTTATGGTTTATTCTTGGCTCTGCTCCTAAGAACAGTACTGTAAAATGTCACCATCATTACTGGACAAGGGATTTGTTAAAAACATAACATTATTAGAGTACCTTTGAAATAAAAGGGACATCAAGGTACTACAAAGATGGCATTAAGGCAAAGGGATGCTGAACCATTCAAGGTTAAGAGGGCAACCAATAGATCGTTTGAAGGGACAGTTTGAGTTGGGGGTTTTTGATAGCTTAAGATACAGAGCATCCGAAATTTAGTTTGACAATTCCTGAATTAGACTTAGAGGAACGTGAAGGTTGCAAACAAAGGAAAGATTTTAAGATAAAGACAATAATTTTCATGAGTGGTGGGAAAATGAGGAAGGGAAGGAGGAGCGACAACTGAGCACAACTTGTACCATGACAAAAATCGAGTATTACAATTAGGGACAAGTTGGAGCCTTTGGAGGTGGGAGGAAAACAGTAATAATTTAGACATACACAAGGGTTCATCATTAACAAAATCTGAGGTAAATAGTTGCATGGGTGGAAAGAGACAGTTTCAATAACGGAAAAGGTACTGGAAATAATGTTGACCATAAAAGGTAAGGTGCTGCTCAGCAAGAGGCAGTGTCCAAGGAAGGCCATTAGTGTAGTCAGTTTTCTAAAAATAAAAAGGGTAACGTTTAGTATTATACCTTTGTATCGTGCTTTGGGTGTCCACTGGAGGATTAAACGAAACCACAACTTCCAGTTCTTCTCCAGGTCGAATTAAAAGATTTTCTGGCTTTGCCAAAAAACAGGATTCTGCAGTCTTAAAATAAATTTTGAATAGGAAATTCAAGATTAGGTATCCACAAACTAAGCAAATAAAAAGTTCCAAATTCAGTAGTGAATTATGAAAATAAATTTGAAGATAGAACAGTTAATATTAAAAGGGAGACAAGTGTTGTCTGTTTGGTTGACAGTGGATAAAAACATTTTTAAAAATCAGCACATTACGACACCTTCACCACTGGTGGGTCTTCAACTCAGATATTCTGGCACAGAGATAGCTACACTCACAATGCACCATAAGACTCAAATACTGTGAAATGACCAGGTTGAAATTGATCAAACACTCCCAAAAGACAGAGTTTCAGAGAGAATAGCAAGAACCACAGATGCTGGAGTCAGAGACAACACAGTGTGGAGCTGGAGGAACACAGCGGGCCAGGCAGCATCAGGGGAACAGGAAAGTTGACGTTTCAGGTTGGGACCCTTCTTCAGAAATGGGAAGAAGGGTCCCAACCCAAAACGCCGACTTTCCTCCTCCTCTGATGCTGCCTGGCCCGCTGTGTTCCTCCAGCTCCACACTGTGTTATCAGTTTCATAGAGAAACTGTTAAGGCAAACAGTGCGAGGCAATTTTCCTGTTAGCGCCCTAATTATTGACAAATTTACATTTATATAAAAGGTGCCTTTCCAACAAAAGCATTAACTTTTAATTTCAATTAAGAATGGTTAAACATGTATTGCAATGTAACTTCACTCATTGATCGCAAAATAAACTGGCAAAATTTAAATTAATCAACAAACCAAAAAGAAAGCCCCAGGAAAATGAGTTGATACCTGCAGAAACAGCCAAGTACATTCATTCAAGCAACTAAATCTGTGGCAGTTCTCAGATGAGTCATCTTAAACCTGAAGTTTGACTGAATCCTTACTACGCACCTGGACAGCTGCTCATGAAAACACTCAAACACACCACCATCCAGGACAGAGCAGTTTGTCCAATCGGCTCAACATTTAACCTCTACCACCCAGCCCAATCTACCACTTAGCCACATGTGCAATAGGATACACATCAGCGTCTCCCTACCCGACTGCCTCGATGCAGAGAAAGGCAAAAGCAGTAATGCTGTGTTGCACAACTGATGTGTCAAGTAACACCATCCTGACATACACATTTATTGTTCCTTCATTCTTGCAGGGTCAAACTAAATTCCCCATCTTGAGTCCATCACAGAAAATTCAGCACCATAAAAAGGACTGCAATGGTCCAAGGAGGCCCAGACCACATAATTCCAACTACGGTTAGACAATAAGTGTGACAATGCCCAGCACTTCTCAGCCAGAGACCAGATTGAACAAAGCTACTTAATAACTACATCCCTCCCAAGTTTTTTTTTAAAAAAGTGGCAAGCATGACATTGTAAGACGAGTTCATAGTAGGCTCTCTTCACATTTTGCCATTGTGCTAACTACTGAAATGATTACTGGAAAAAAGACTTCACAATGATATTGCATAAATTTATGTAATAAAGCTTAAGAACATAGTTTTATGTATTACATAATTTAAAAGGACTCATGAAGGTTTTAAAAAAGGTAATTACTAACATACCTGAATCTTGAGTTGTGCATCGATATTTCCCGCATTTTTGAGAGGTAGAATTTGCCTAGATGTCATTCCAGGCTGAGCACACATTATGAGTGTCTAAATTTTAAAAAAAAAAATACAGAGCACATGCAGCAGACACTTCTGTCAATGCATATTATACTAACAATGGAAGACATTCATCACAAGTTTCAATGTTTTCACAAAATATGGAGTACAAACAATCTAACAGACATTCACAAAAGAAATAAGTTGGTCTTCAAAAGCTTTTTATGCTGACTCTTTGTATTTGGCAGATGGTGATAACATCCATCTGAAATGTGCTCGCTCATCAACTGCTGGCTACTGGCTTAAACTCTCAGCCACTGTTCGAATATCTAAACTTATGAATTAGTCTCTACCTTAAAAATATTTGAAGGCCTCATCTACATGGCTTTTAGATAGAGCGCGTTCCAAGGTCACACAACCGTCAAAAAAAACTCATCTGCCCCAAAAGGGTGACCCCTAAATTTTACACGCGAGGAAACATTCTATCCAGTCGTCTTGTCAAGACCATTAAATGATCTTATATACATCAATTAAATCAGCCCTTACTCTAAATTCTAGTTGAAACAAATCCACCTTGGCCAACTCATGCACCAGAACATCAAATCTCTTTGCATCTCAAAATTTTTTTTTTTTTTTTAAATTTTTACTAAAGTGAACAACTTCATGTTTCCCCACACTATACATCATCTTGCAGTTTTTTTGCACACTCAACCTATCTATACCTTTTGTAACCTCCTCCTGTTATCTCCACAACATACCTTCCTCAGTGTCATCTGCAAGTTTGCCTAGCATGTCATCACTCCACTCATCTAAAATATATATATAAAAAAAATTATAAAAAGCAGAAGCGCCAGTGCAGAACTAAACCGTATCTGCACCCAAGAGTTCTTCACAATATATCACATTTATTCATTTGCTAGTACAGAAAATTATTTTAGTTCATCTGTCCAGCATACAAAAATTAATACTAATATAAAACTTCACAGCATTCAGATTTTCTTCTCTTCTACCCTCAAGAATCAACAATCTCTAGTGGTGTACAAAGAGCGATGGTAGAATTGGAAAATCAAACCAAACAGGAGTTAATCCTAAACTTTGCCTGGTTCCATTATGCATTATTTCCACCCACAAATTTGTTAGCAAACACTGAATAAATTATTTGTGTCTTTAAGTGCTTGTGATGGCATACCTGTAGGTCTTTAGGAGCATGTATTCTGGCAATTCCAACTCTTGCGCAGAGTGGTACACTGTTAATAACAGTGCAGGGGCCAGGTGTGTCAACCTCTATGTCAACTCTTGCAAAGTAGTCCTCAGCTACACCTAAAGGGTCTAAAAAATTGTAGCATTGAAGTTTACAACAGTTTGTAGTTTAAGATGTGATGAAACACAGATATTAAGATTTCATAGGAGATAAATGGACCTGCGCTATTTGAAATTTATTTAACCCCTTTTCGTTCAAAGCATTGGTGATCATCATTCCATTAATTCTGTTAATTCGCCATTAGTGTCTGCAGGTTTGAAAACTGCTAAATGTTATGCCACAGTTTAAGAAAAGCAGGAGACAGAAAACAAAGAACAACAGATCATCAGCTTGATACCAACTATTACAAAGGAGGCAATTACTGGATATCTCGAAAATTGTCAGGTTGGACAGAATCAGCACAGATATGAATGGAAAATCATGCTCGACAAACCTGACAAGTTTTTCTCAGAAGGTTAACACTCAATTCAATAAGAGGGTGAGATAACAAGCATGGGGCTGGATGAACACAGCAGGTCAAGCAGCATCATAGGAGCAGGAAAACTTGACGTTTCGGGCCTAAACCCTTCATCAGAAATTTCTGATGAAGGGTTTAGGCCCGAAACGTCAAGTTTTCCTGCTCCTATGATGCTGCTTGACCTGCTGTGTTCATCCAGCCCCATGCTTGTTATCTCGGATTCTCCAGCATCTGCAGTACCTTTTATCTCTCAATAAGAGGGGTGCACTGCATTTGGATTTTTACAAGGTTTTCAAGAAAGTCCGACACAGATTAGTAAACAAAATTAAAACTAGCACAGATTGATAATAGATTAACAGGTAAAAAGCAAAGTATCGGAATGGGTAATAGGTAAGGTCCATGACCACCAGGGTACCACAAAGTTCAACGCCTAGGTCCTCACTATTCATAATTTAGATTAATGATTTCAATATAGGGGCCAATTACAATATTTCCAAGTTTACAAACAACACAAAACCTGGTGGGAATGAATCGGTGAGAAGGATGAAAGAGGCTACATGAGTAGGGAAGAGCACAGCAGGTGGGATATAATATGATTCAAGAAGGGCTCATCACTTTGGTTAGAAGAAGGTAGCTTCGGTGAATTTCCGAAATGGTGAAAGATTGGGAAGTGCTGATATCCAAAGGACCCAAGTGTCATCAAATCTAAATCAATGAGCACGAGCATAAAGTCATAAGATGCAGAAGTCAATCCTCCAACTCACTGAGATAATCCTCAATTCCACTTTCCCAATAACCCTTGATCCCTTTAATGATTAAAAATCTGTCTATCTCAAGCTTGAAAGTACTTAATGACCCAGCCTCAACAGCCATCTGTGGTAAAGAATTTCAGGTTCATTACCCTCAAATTCTTCCTCACCACTGTCTTAAATGGTTGATTTCTTATTTAAGATCATACCCACTGGTCCAACACTCTACCACAAGAGAAAACAACCTTTCCACATCAACCTAAGAATTTTACATGTTTCAAACAAGTTGGCTGTGATTCTGAATTCCAACAAGTACAGGCCCAACCTAATCCACCTCTCCTCATAAGACAGTCTCTCCGTATCTGGTATCAGCCTAGTGAATCTTCTCTCGGATAAGGAAGAAAGAATGTACTGGCACTGAATACAAAGGGCACTAACAAACTATTCGTAATTTCAGCTGTGGTCTGAACTCCGTCCTTCGCAAAACCTCCCTACTTTTATGCTCTATTCTTTGAAACAAATGCCAACATTCCTTTTGTCTTCACTATTACCCTAAACTTGGATGCCAGCTTTTTTTGTGATTTGTGCACAAGGACCTCTACAAACCTCTGTTCTGGAGCTTTCTTCATTTAAAATTATTATTCACCTCCTCTATTCTTACCACTAAGTACATAACCTCACACTTTTCCTCCATTATATTCCATTTGCTAACGTTCTGACCACTTGCTTAATCCATCTATATTCCACTGCATAATATCATACTTGCCATTTGATTTCCCTTAGGGAACACAACATTCAGTTTCGTCATCCAAGTCATTAAGACATGCTGTAAATAATTGTAGCCCCAGCACTAAACTCTGTGGCACACCACTAATTGGAAGTCACCATCCTGAAAAATGTTACCCATATCCCAACTGAGCCGTCTGTTAATTCGCAAACCCTCTACCCATGCCAATACATCATCTCCAACACCATGGGCTCCTAAGTAGCCTAGTGAGTGGTACATTATCAAACACGTTCTGAAAATCCAAATACATGCCATTCACTGATTCCCTTTTCCGTCCTGTTAGTTATCTCCTCAAAGAAATCTAGCAAATTTGTCAGGCATAATTTCCTCTTCAAGAAACCTTGCTGAGTCTACTTGGTCACATTATCTGTTTCAAGACGCTCTGTTATTACATCCTTTAAAATATATTCTAACATTTTCCCAATATCAAACATTAAACTAGCTATCTTTGTCTCCTTCACTTTTTAAGCAAGGGTACTACATTGGCAACCTTCTAATCCTCTGGGACTTGTCCAGAAGTTAAGGATTTTCGGAAGATTACTAACTGTGCATCTACTATCTAAGTCTTCCTTTAATATCCGAGGATGTATTCCATTATGTCCAGGAGACTGGAGGGTTTTTAGCCTGACTAGGTTTCCTTGCACTACCTTTAGTAGTGGGCAAGGAATTTATTTCATTTCCTGTCCTCCTTTTGTCCCTTGATTATTTAGTAATTTTGGAATGCTATTACTATTGTCTACTGTGAATATTAACGCAAAGTTCTTATTCAACTCCTCTGTCACTTCCTGGTTCCCATTATTATTTTTTAACGGGCTTATGTTCACTTTGGCTTCTATTCCTTTTCATATATTCAAAGAGGCTCTTACTGTCCATCTTGACACCACTTGCAAGTATATCTTCAGTTTATTTTCTTCCTCTTCATTTTCTTGGCTGTCTTCTGCTGGTTTTGAAAACCTGCCAATCCTCTGGCTTACAAATAATTTTTGCCACACCGTATACATTTTCTTTCAATTTGATGGTACCCTTAATCTTTGCTGTTAACCATATTTGGGAAGAGGATAAGCCAACTTCCTCCTTCCTCACTGGAATACATATTTGCTTAAAAATCTGCCATTATTCCTCAACTGTCTACACTGCTGAACCTTCAAAACACTCGAGCCAGCTCTGCCTTCATTCCTTAGAAATCATGCTTATTCAAGGTTTGCAGTTGTTTCAGCCCCACTCAAACTTAACGTTAAACTCTACTATTTGTGGTAATTGTGCCCCGGGGAATCTGTTGCCATGGCAATGGATATTTTGGCAGTGTGCACCAGCCCACAGGTGGCCTTGCCATTTACCAATCTTGTCAGTTCATTATTTCCAAATGATACGATTGGCAGCTAAGATCATAATTTCACATTTGCAAGTATCTTTAAAGTAGAGCTTTATGCATCCAATTTTCAACTTGCTATCTGCAGTGCCCTATGGGTATATTGTGGCAGGACCAATCCATGAAATGTGACAGCCCTCTCCAGAGCTGACATGTTAGTTAGAACTCTTATAGGTGTAAATTTGTTGATCTTGTAGATATGCCTGACCAAAAGATTCCCAAAGACTTTCTGAATGGTCAAGTAGCCAGAGCCAGACAGTAAGCAATGATTCCTTCTTTTATTCTTTCCATGCCCCGTAAACGTATACCCAGTAGATATGAATTGACTAATATGAACTACCTACCTTCAATTTTCTTAAAATTCATACATCACTTTGGTATCAAATGGGAAGAAACTGAGGCCCATTTCACTGCAGTGTGAGGGGATGCTCAATGTCAATTTAGCAAATTTCTTCCGAACCTCTCAATAGCTTTGACCTGTCCCCAAAGTAGGGTATAATATTCTATACATAGCCTAAGTCAAATATTTACACAAGCTCACAATTACTCTTTTGTTCTTTTTAAAAAAAAAATATAAAACCCAGGAACACACATGCCTTCTTAAAACAAACTTAGCTTCTAGTTTAGCAACCAGGATCAAACCTGTAAAATGTAATGGTGCCAATCACACTTCTTCAAATATCTAAGAGTTCCTTTTCCTTTTTTTCCAGGCATATGTCTAACATGCAACAAATTCCATTAACATTCTTTTTTGATGTGGACATCACTGACTATGCTAGCAGTTGTTGTCCATCTGTAATTACACTTATGGTGGTAATAAGCTATCATTTTCAACTGCTATAGTCCACCTAATATAAACACATCTTCACTGCTGCTAACAGGAAGTAGTTCTATAATTTTAACGCCTTGACATGCCACAAAATCGTGCAAGAGGTCACATGACCCCTTAATCCTACTTCTCTATTTGTGAAAATCATGATTAATTTGATCATGTCCTCAACTTCATTTCAATCTGCTCCATTCTCCTGCAGTCAAAAGGACCTGCTGAGAAATCCTTCATCTGAATTAAAGGCAATTCCTCATAATAAAAAAAATTCTAGATTCCCCCACAAAGGGAAACACGCCCTCAGAATTTCACATCTTTTATCAGGTATTCATCTACACCAGACGGCCATTTTATGCAACCGCTCATAAGGCAACACCTTCATCCTAGGAACCAACTTGGCGAAAATTCTCTCAAATGCCCCTCACACATTGTTTTGGTATCCTTAAATGAAGGAGGAGTTTGTCTCACCAATTCCTTTTACGTCTAAAACAAAACTGGACTACTTTTGTACTCCAACTTGCTTGCAATAAAGGCCAACATTTACGATTGTTTGCTATACTTAAAATGTACCCTATGTGCTATAAGTGTAGCACACCCAGATTCCTGTGTACCACAGTATTCTGCAGTCTCACTTAAAATTATGTTCTACTTTTCTAGTCTTCCTACTGAAGTGGATAACCTCAAATATTCACTTTAAAACACCAGCTGCCACGTAATGCCCACTCACTTCATCTATCTATATCCTTTGCGGACTTTTTGTATCCTCTCTCAATTTTCTTTCCCATCTGTCTTAAAATAATCAGCAAATTTGTCTGCACTACAATCTATTCCTTCATCAAGTCATTGCTATCGATAATTAATTGAAGGAAAACACCTAGGATTCAGCTAGTTAAAACATTTCCAACAGCAAAAAGAAATAAATACCTGCATTGCTGATGTATTTTTGTGGAGCATGAAAATGAACCCACAAAATAAAACTTTCAGGATCCTGTTTAAAAAACAAAAGGGACAAACTTAGAATCTTGTAATACTGTACACAGCACACCGGAAAATTAACCAAAGAGGGAGACAATCACACATTAAATTATTTTACACTTGAGCAAACCTTTAATCACTTTAACACATCACTAACCACTGTAGACAATATGTATACTGCTTGATGCGGGGAAAACATCTATTGGTTAACCATGTTGAAGAAAAGTAAAAGTAAACAACCAACCAAGTACGAACCAGATAAAGGGACCGGTCTGGTGGCATTCCTGTAAAAGGTGTAAAGGTGAACCAACAGAAGTAATGAGAAATCAAAACACCATCTATATTCCACAACTTTTTAAAAATAAAAGACATTTTGAAAAACACGTCCTTGAGTAAACTAGCTTTTTTCAAGTATAGTCTTTAATTATCTCTGAAAATCTGCAACACTTACAGCTTAAAAAAGTGTTGTTGCAAGTCTGGGCGGCTGCTCAGTAAATGACTTGTTTCTTCTGATTTTAAGAAAGGCCACTGAACAGTTATTATCCTCTGACATTTTGCCCCTGGTGCTCACTTCACAACCTCTGGTTAGATCCATAAACTTCCTATCTAAAATGTTTATATTTAAACTTTTCTCTTGATTTATCCTCTTCCCAATGCCATATCATCATCCTCATAATGGACTGTGACATTAACATTATGGACCAGATCAAACCCCCTCAAAACATATTAAGAAGATAGCTTTAAAATAAAAAAAAGTTAGGGTCAAGACTAAGTGTAAGGTGTGTTCGGCTGCAATTCAATTGGCCAAACTATGAAGCTTGAAACAAAACACTCTTTATTCATATACTACAATTAAAATACGAACAAAAAGAAATAAAAATAAAAGAACACGCTTAACTCTATCAAAATGCTTAACAAAATAACATGTATAAACAACTACTAACTAACGCTTCCAAAATGGTAACATCCCATAAACACACCCTTGGCCAAGGCAAATGTAGTAAATTCAGTCTCATATGCAATTCTGGCAGCAGAAAGAGAACCTCCGCTTTCAGCTGTAACGGAGAGGAATAAGAGCTTCCACATCCAGGCTTCAAGACCCAGCAACTGCGACTGAAGGCTAAAACTAAAAATAAGTCTTCTCACTTTCAGGCCACTAGAACCCTGTTTTCTTGAAGGCTGATATACTTAGGAGCTGCCAGGTATCAGATCAGACAGATCAATAGCTGCCTCACATTTTCGTTGTTTGGTCAACAGTAACAATCAAAATCACCATCATCGACAGGGCCAATGAGGAGCCACAAATCATTAATGGCAAAATGCATACAACTGCCACAATGAATGACTTTAACCTGGTGCGTTTTGGCTGTGTGTGCGTCTTCAAAAAAAAGTCAATTGTTGGAATGAGGCAGAGCGTACAGATGTCCTTGTCAGCGAGGTCATGAATCACCACTTCTTCTGCACAAAGACAGTCTGTCTGTCAAAGGCTCAACACCACCCCCCACTGGATAGGTTGTCACGTTTGAGGTTTGGTGCCAAGTTCCTCTACAACTCTCATTTGTGATTGCTAGTTCCACATTCAAATTTTTGTAATTCTTGTTCTAGAAGGGTTATAACTGAATGTGAACTACCCTCCAGAGAATTGTGCTGGTGTGAAAAGGAGTTTAAAAAAATTTGTACAGATCTTGGTTCCTTTACAGGTTTGTGTACACAAGGAAACTATACCAGGTCCAGCAATAGCAGACCTGGAGCTAAAGTACCAATGACATTTAGTGCAGAATGCTGCGACATACACACATGCAAGAAAGTTGTTTATCCCTGGACACATCCCATCCAGTTTTGCAGGCAACCTCGTCCTTCAATTGTTTCAAACACTGATACAGGTATCCAATCCAAGTGGATCAACAGCTACCTCATTTTGAGAGTCATTTAACCAGTGGTAAGATCACTGCTATTGTTACCAATGAGGCTGACAGAGCAGTTCTGAGACCACAACCAGCAAAATATATTGTAATAGCAAAATACACAAAAAATTGGAGGTAACGAGCCTGAAATTGCCTCACCTACAAGACCTATTCAAAGTCATAGTTACTCCCACTTCTGAAGAGTAATTGGCACTCAGTGAAGACAGTAATCTTGACTGTTTTGGTTGATCAGAATCTGCAATTTTAGTGGTTTCTTGTAAGCTTCTTTTTTTCCGAAAAGGTATACCTAGGATCAAAGTCATCAGTTTAGTGCTTCTTGCCAATTATGGATATCATCCATGGGCACACAGAACATTCCATTTAAAATCCACAAAACACGATAACCTAACAGAAATGTAGAAGCAGTTGCTGTTCTTACGATCACTGGTGCAGATATTCTACAGTGTATGTTTTGTAGTTCACCTAAATTTCAATTAGAACTGTAGGGCTTGCAATGTTACTAATGTCATTCAATGGCCGTATAAATGTACCTAGGGCCATATGAACTGCCTGTTTTATAGCACGTGACTGGCCTATACTTAATATCTACTCACATATCTAAAACAATTTTGCTTGGTGGTTCGACATGTGTACTTTTTTTTTAAAACGATCAATACGTAGAATAGAAAAGTCATCAAGTGGCGTATCTGAAAATATCTCCAAACATAGCTTCAAATCAAGTAGAAAGCTGATTATTAAACAATGTATAAAATTATAAATCCATTTAAATTTCTTCACACTTAATTACAGCACACACTTCCAAAATATGCAAATTATTCTGGCAGGAATAAAAACTATGATTACAGCCATAGCAATGTTCAACACTGCAAAGGACCCTTCGGTCCAACTTGTTCAAGCTGACCAGATACCCTATACTGATCTGGTGCCATTTGGCCCGTATTGCTCCAAATCCTTTCTATTCATGTACTCATCCGGATGCCTCCACCACCTCTTCTGGCAGTTCATTCCATAAATGCACCACCCTCTAGGTACATTTATACGGCCATTGAATGACATTAGTAACATTGCAAGCCCTACAGTTCTAATTGAAATTTAGGTGAACTACAAAACATACACTGTAGAATATCTGCACCAGTGATCGTAAGAACAGCAACTGCTTCTACATTTCTGTTAGGTTATCGTGTTTTGTGGATTTTAAATGGAATGTTCTGTGTGCCCATGGATGATATCCATAATTGGCAAGAAGCACTAAACTGATGACTTTGATCCTAGGTATACCTTTTCGGAAAAAAAGAAGCTTACAAGAAACCACTAAAATTGCAGATTCTGATCAACCAAAACAGTCAAGATTACTGTCTTCACTGAGTGCCAATTACTCTTCAGAAGTGGGAGTAACTATGACTTTGAATAGGTCTTGTAGGTGAGGCAATTTCAGGCTCGTTACCTCCAATTTTTTGTGTATTTTGCTATTACAATATATTTTGCTGGTTGTGGTCTCAGAACTGCTCTGTCAGCCTCATTGGTAACAATAGCAGTGATCTTACCACTGGTTAAATGACTCTCAAAATGAGGTAGCTGTTGATCCACTTGGATTGGATACCTGTATCAGTGTTTGAAACAATTGAAGGACGAGGTTGCCTGCAAAACTGGATGGGATGTGTCCAGGGATAAACAACTTTCTTGCATGTGTGTATGTCGCAGCATTCTGCACTAAATGTCATTGGTACTTTAGCTCCAGGTCTGCTATTGCTGGACCTGGTATAGTTTCCTTGTGTACACAAACCTGTAAAGGAACCAAGATCTGTACAAATTTTTTTAAACTCCTTTTCACACCAGCACAATTCTCTGGAGGGTAGTTCACATTCAGTTATAACCCTTCTAGAACAAGAATTACAAAAATTTGAATGTGGAACTAGCAATCACAAATGAGAGTTGTAGAGGAACTTGGCACCAAACCTCAAACACTGCCCCTTAGGTTCCCTTTTAAAATCTTCCCCTTCTCACCTCAAACCTATACCCTCTAGTTTTGGATTCCTCCACCCTGGGGAAAAGACCTTGGCTATTCAACCTATTCATGCCCCTCATGATGTTATCAGCTTCTATAAGGGTCAACTCTCAGACTCCAAAGCTCAAGGGAAAATAAACCCAGCCTATTCAGCTTCTCCACAACTCAAACCCTCCAACCCTGGCAACATCCTTGTAAATCTTCTCTGAACCCTTTTCAAGTTTCACAACATCCTCCCTATATCAAGGAAACCAGAATTGAACACAGAATTCCAAAAGTGGCCTAACCACTGTCCTGTAAGGCAACACGACCTCTCGATTCCTGTACTCAATACATTGACCAATAAAGGCAAGTGTACCAAATGCCTTCTTGACTATCCTGTCCACCTGCAACGTCACTTTCAAGAAAATATGAACCTCCACTCCAAGGTCTCTTTGCTCACCATCATTTCCTAGGACCTTACCATTAAGTGTCTAAGTCCTGCCTTGATTTAAAGATCAAAAAAGCAGCACACATTCAACCTAAGACACAGAATTTCTCATTACCTCTCCTTCATAGCTGGCTTGCATCACATGATTCATGACTGATGGGGCCACCAATGGAGAGGTGCTTTCAGTCCTCAGTGCAGTTTCTGCTAACGCATCAGGCTTGGAAAATGTAAAACATCTCCATGCAGCAGCATTCTGTATAGAAAAAATATATTCACAATCATTGCGGACCAACATCAGATGGGTGAAGTAAATTAAGTACAGTGGAATGACAAAAGATTGTCCCGGATGGGATCTATCCCAGGTGACTGAGGGAAGCGAGAGAGGAAACAGCTGGGGCCTTAACAGATAGCTTTGCAGCATCCTTGAGCACGGGTCAGGTCCCGGAGGACTGGAGAATTGCTAATGTTGTCCCCTTGTTTAAGGAGGGTAGCAAGGATAATCCTGGTAATTATAGACCGGTGAGCCTGATGTCAGTGGTGGGGAAGCTGCTGGAGAAGATACTGAGGGATAGGATCTATTTACATTTGGAAGAAAATGGGCTTATTAGTAATAGGCAGCATGATTTTGTGCAGGGAAGGAGGTCATGTCTTACCAACTTGATACAATTCTTTGAGCAAGAAGTGACGAAGTTGATAGATGAGGGAAGGGCTGTGGATGTTATATACATGGACTTCAGTAAGGCGTTTGATAAGCTTCCCCATGGTAGGATGATGGAGAAAGTGAAGTTGCATGGGGTCCAGGGTGTACTAGCTAGATGGATAGAGAACTGGCGGGTCAACAGGAGACAGAGTTGCTAGTGGAAGGGAGTTTCTCAAAATGAAGAACTGTGACCAGTGGTGTTCCACAGGGAACTGTGTTGGGACCACTGCTGTTTGTGATATACATAAATGATCTGGAGGAAGGTACAGATGGTCTGATTAGCAAGTTTGCAGATGACACCAAGATTGGTGGAGTAGCAGATAGTGAAGGGGACTGTTGGAGAATGCAGCAGATAATAGATAGATTGGAGAGTTGGGCGGAGAAATGGCAGATGGAGTTCAATCCAGGCAAAGGCGAGGTGATGCATTTTGGAAGATCCGATTCAAGAGCGAACTATACAATAAATGGAAAAGCCCTGGGGAAAATTGATACACAGAGATCTGGGCGTTCAGGTCCATTGTACCCTGAAGGTAGCAACGCAGGTCGATAGAGTGGTCAAGATGACATACGGCACGCTTTCATTCATCGGACGGGGTATTGAGTACAAGAATTGGCAAGTCATGTTGCAGTTGTATAGGACTTTGGTTCGACCACATTTGGAATACCACGTACAATTCTGGTCGCCACATTACCAAAAGGATGTGGATGCTTTGGAGAGGGTGCAGCAGAGGTTCACTTAGATGTTGCCTGTTATGGAGGGGGCTGGCTATGAAGAGAGGCTGAGTATATTAGGATTATTCACATCAGAAAGACAGAGGTTGAAGGGGGACCTGATTGAGGCGTACAAAATCATGAGAGGCATAGACGGGGTGGATGGCAAGAAGCTTTCCCCCATCCTCGTCCCCAGAGTGGGGGACTCAATTACTAGAGGTCATGATTTCAAGATGAGAGCAGTAAAGTTTAAGGGAGATATGCGTGGAATGTTCTTTACGCAGACGGTGGTGGGTGCCCGGAATGCGTTGCCAGCGGAGGTGGTAGAGGCGGGCACGATAGCGTCATTTAAGATGTATCTAGACAGATACATGAATGGGCAGGGAGCAGAGGGATACAGATCCTTGGAAAATAGGCAACAGGTTTAGATAGAGGATCTGGATCGGCGCAGGCTTGGAGGGCTGAAGGGCCTGTTCTTGTGCTGTAATTTTCTTTGTTCTAGAGGGCAGTGAATGGTCACAGGGATAAGTGTTGACACCACAATTATTTACAATAAATATTGGTGACTTGGGTGATGGAAGTAAATGTACTATCAGCAAATTTGCAGATGATAAAAATAAAAGTGGGAAGGTAAGGATGACACCAAGACACTGGTGTCATAGGTTAAGCAAGTGAACAATAATTTGGCAAATGGAATATGATGTGGGGAAATGGGAGGTTATATACCTTACAAAAGCTGATTATTTCAATGGAGAAAGCCTGTAGAAACTTGCAGCACAGTGGGATTCGAGAGTCTTCATGCACAAAAATCACCAAAAAGCTAGCATCCAAGTTCAGTGATTAATAGGGAAGGTAAATTCACCGATGGTTTTTATTTCAAAGGGAATGAAGTATAAACGTTGGGATGGGCTTGCTGAAGCTGCACAAGGCCTAGTCAGACCACAACCGGAAAACTGTGAACAGTTTTACACCCTTAAGTGAATTTATATTGGGGACAGTCAATTGAACATTCACTCTGCTGATATCAGATATGGAGGTTACGAGGAATGATCGAGTGGATTGTTCTGAAATCCAGTGAGTGCAGGTCCAATGACAGGCAATCTTATTGAAACATGCAACATCCTGAGGAGACTTGACAGGATAGTCATACAGCATGAAAACAGACCCTTCAGTTCAACTAGCCCCACTTGCCTGTGTTTGGCCCATGTCCCTCCAAACCTTTCCCATTCACGTACTTATCCAAATGGTCTTTTAAATGTTGTAACTGTATCTGCAGCTTCCTCTGGCAGCTCATACCACACACAAACCACTCTCTTGTGAAAAGGGTGTCCCTCAGCTCTAAACAGGGAAAGGGTGTTTTCCTTGTAGGAAAGTCTAGGACCAGAGGGCATAATCTCAGAATAAGACATCATCCTTTTAAGACAGCTAAGGAATTTCTTCTCCAAGCAGGTAATGACTCTATGGAATTCTTTACCACAATGGACTACAGAGGCTGGAGTGAAGAATATGCAAGGCTGAAATAAGATTTTTAAATCAGTAGAAGAATCAGGGTTATGGAGAAAAGGCAAAAATATAGACTGGAGGATTATCAAACCAACAAATTATCTCAACGAACGGCAGAGCTGATTCAATGGGCCGAATTGCACTCCAACACCTTATAGGTTAACATACTGTTCATGGCAGAAGACGCTTTCAGAATTTCAATTAACACAAAGATGGTTTTGTAAGGTGCTTAAACTAATATTATAAACTGGCATCAGCTCGGGTCTTATTTAGCTTGAAGGCTGTGGTTATTTCAGGCTTCAATCTCAGCCTCATGACATCACTGCAGGGGACAACTGCTTCAGCCAAGACCTTCTCCTTCAACCCAAGATTAGGGATAAGGATGTTCGTTCCTAATTGCACAACATGCAATACCACTTCTTTCTCACATACCAGCAAGTCACAAATCAGGAGTGTAATGGAATAAGCTCCACTTGTGCACTTCCAACAACACAAAAAGTTTGACATAATGCAGGACAAAATAGCCTACACATGGTATTTTCTCCAACACTTTTAAGCATTCAATCCTTTTACAATATTACCAAGCCTTCCTTTACAGTACCTCCAAAATTATAGATTTATACCATTTACAAGGACGAGGGCAGAAGGGAACAGCACAACTTCCAAATTTCCCTCCAAGTCACACAACATCATGACTTGGAAATATATTGATGCTCCTTCCTAATCACAAGATTGAAAACCCATAACTTCCTCCACGACAGCACTATATGTAAACATAAATCACTAAGATTGCAGTGACCCACCAGCAGATTAAGGGCAATTAGAAATAGGCAAAGACTTCTGGCCTTGCCAGATGTGCCTTCATTTTGTGGAAAAACAAATTTTAAGAAAAGTGTATGTGCATTTTCTAAAAGGTGCAAGGAGGAACTTGGAGTCAACACTTCACAATATGAATAAAGACTTGATCTCACATTGTTGACAGAGTGCAATATGACTGACCAAAAGACTTGTAAATGATTATAAGTTGCTCAAGTAATGACTCAAGATAAATGAAAACTTACTGCACTGATGACAAGTCGAATGGGAACAGTGGAATGAGTCCTGTTGATTAGTTTGAGAGAGAGTGCTTTGTCACTGCCCGGTACCAAGTCACCAAAATCCAAGCTTTTGTTTTTCCCTGCCAAGACCTAGAAGCAGACAGAATATAAAACAAATAGGAATTGACCATACATCCTGATCAGCTGACTTCACCATTCAATCCTAAGGACTCAACTAATATTTGAACCAGAGAAACCTTCCATTCAAGGCTTCTTGAAGGCTTAATTTAGTTTATACATTTACAACACCACACTGTCCGTCCAGTACACAATATTTCGTGCACAAGAAATTGAAGCATATGTTATCGTTGACTAAACATTTAGAACTAAGTAAAGCACATGGGCTTACAGAAAAAGGACAGAGCATTGGAATTTATTTCCCAAGTATCATGACAAATCCAAGCTCATAACTGAGTATAACTAGAATTTGACTTACGAACAGATCAATCCACTTCAAAGGGCATTTATTGGCAAAACTGAATCCTTATTATAAGCAATATTATAGTTCACGCCAAGTGAGAATTGCAACATACATGCTGGTGGCAATCTGGAGCTATGAATTGCAGTGGTAGAGGCTTCAATCATCTTTCCATCGTATAGCTGACTAAGAAATCTCTTCCACTCTTACCACTAGCCATTGGCATGTGTTAGAAGGATGTGCAGGTCTGCGTGGCTGCGCTATGAACACTTGGATATTAGGTATGATGATAACCTGGAGCTCCTCATTCAGAGACAGGGAAATTATTCCACAAAACATTATATACTACTAGCAAAGAAAGACTAAATGTGATAGAATGAGGTTTAATAACATTAGTCATGAGTCACTGTTGTTTCCTCCCCTTAAGCCAAACCTCTTGAAAAGCTCTTCAGAGAGTCAAAAGTAACACAATGTGCTAATATTACACTTGGAAGTACTTAGTTTCTTCGCACTACAAAATTAAATGTGCTCAGTTAGTGACAAGATTTAACAACAGATGATCAATAGGGCCTTAATGGTGCACATATGTCTTACACAATTTAGACATTAGAGTTATTTACCTCAATCAATGGATCTTCTGCCACAGCTGTAATAACCACTCTCACAGCAAGTGCTTCAGCTCTGACAACTGTATTGGCATCTGACGAGACTGGATAGGAGGAGACACAAATGACGCACTGAAAAATTCCTGAGTGACGTGGAAGGAACATCAATTTCAAATCTTCAGTAACATGGGGGCCAATGATGGTTTTGTTCTTGAAAATCCAACACTGGTGAGCAAAAGCATCCATCTGGAAGTTGCAAATGATTAAAGTATGAAATAACAATTTCATTAAATCATTAAGATTTGGTTGAACTATTTATTGTTGCACTGAAATTAGACTTCATTCAATTCTATGGTACAAATGGGTGGCACGGTGGCACAGTAGTTACCACTGCTGCCTTGCAGCACCAGGGACCCAGGTTCAATTCCAACCTCAGGCAATTATCTTCGGAGTTTGCACATTCTCCCTGTGTCTGCATGGGTTTCCTCCGGGTGCTCCGGTTTCCTCCCACAGTCCGAAGATGTGCAGGCTACGTGGATTGGTCATGCTAAATTGCCCGTAGTGTTCGGGGATTTGTAGATTAGATAGGTTTGGGTGGGTGCTCGGAGGTTCGGTGTGGACTTGTTGGGCCGAAGGGCCCATTTCCACACTGTAGGGATTCTATGATCTATGAAATAGAACATAGAGCCTGTACTGTGCTGTTCTTCAGCCCATCATGTTGTGCCGAACTTCTACTCTAAACCTAAAGGTCTATCTCACCTCCACCGCTACCTTATACTATCATCCATATGCCAATCTAATAGCCGCTTAAGTGCCCCTAATGAGGCCGACTCCACTACCCTCTCTGGCAACGCATTCCACGCCCCGAACACACTGAGTAAAGAACCTACCTCTGACGTCTCCCCGATATCTATTTCCACTCACTCTAAAACTATGTCCCCTCATAAAACCTACCTCCACCCTAGGAAAAAGTCTCTGGCTGTCTACTCTATCTATACCTCTGATCATTTTGTACACCTCTATCAAGTCACCTCTCATCCTTTGTTGTTCTAAACAGAGAAGCCCTAGCTCTCTCTCCCTTTCCTCATAAGACCTTCCATCCATTCCAGGCAACATCCTGGTAAGTCTCCTCTGCATCTTTTCCAACGCTTCCACATCTTTCCTATAATGAGGCGACCAGAACTGGACACAATACTCCAGACGTGGCCGAACCAGGCTTTTGTATAGCTGGAGCATAGCTTCACGGCTCTTGAACTCAATCCCTCTATCAATGAAAGCTAACACACCATACACCTTCTTAACAACTCTATCCACCTGGGTGGCAGATTTCAGGGAACTGTGGACATGAACCCAGAGATTCCTCTGCTCCTCCACACTGCCAAGAATCTTTCCGTTAACCCCGTATTCTGCTTTCAAATTTGTCCCTTCAAACTGAATCACCTCACACTTTTCAGGGTTAAACTCCATCTGCCACTTCTCAGCCCAGCTCTGCATCCTATCAACGTCCCTTTGTAACCTAAAACAGCCCTCTGCACTATCCACAACACGACCCACCTTCGTATCGTCCGCGAACTTGCTAATCCACCCTTCCACTCCTTCATCCAAATCATTTACAAAAATCGCAAATAGAAGAGGACCCAGAACAGATCCTTGTGGTACACCACCATGTTGAATATTTTCCATTCACTACCACCCTTTGTCTTCTACGGGTCAGCCAATTCTGAATCCAATCTGCCACATTTCCCTCTATCCCATGCCTCCATACTTTCTGCATGAGCCTACCACGGGGAACCTTATCAAACGCCTTACTTAAATCCATGTATACCACATTCACTGCTCTACCTTCATCCATGTGTTTGGTCACCTCTGCAAAGAATTCAATAAGGTTTGTGAGGCATGATCTACGCCTCACAAATCCACGCTGACTATCATGATTCAAACTGTGCCTATCCAAGTGATCATAAATCCTATCTCTCAGAGCCCTTTCCAATAATTTGCCCACCACTGAAGACAGACTTACTGGCCTGTAATTTCCAGGGTTATCCTTATTCCCTTTTTTGAACAAGGGAATGACGTTTGCCTCTCTCCAATCTTCCGGCGCTATATCCGTGGACAGTGAGGACGAAAAGATCACCGCCAAAGGCTCTGCAATCTCTTCCCTCGCTTCCCATAGAATCCTTGGATAAATGCCATCAAGCCTGGGGGACTTATCTATCTTCAAGTTCCTCAAAATTCCTAGTACATCTTCCTTACTAACATCAACCTCCTCTAGCTGACCAGCCTGTTTCACACTATCCTCCTCTACAACTAGGTCTCTCTCAGTTGTGAATACCAAAGAAAAGTATTCATTAAGGACCTCTCTCATCTCTTTAGGCTCTGTGCACAAATTCCCTTTACAATCCTTCATCAGCCCTACCCTTTCTCTGGTCATTCTCTCATTCCTCACGCACGTGTAAAAAGCCTTGGAGTTTTCCTTGATCCTATCTGCCAAGGTTTTTTCATGCCCGCTTACAGCTCTCCTAAGCTCTTTCCTCAGCTAAAGTATGACATCTATTTAACCAATAACCCTGTTCTGACTTTGTGAACAAGTTATCCAACTATTTTCAATATCAAACTTGCATGAAATACACTACTACCAGCATCATGAATTCAGTTTCCAAAACAATTTCTGATACAGACATTCATATTCTAACATCCGAGTTAAGAATCAAGGCTCTTAAATCTCCCTTTACCATTAAGCGTGGTGTGCTGAATATATCATCTCAACTTACTTATGCAGTCAGAAATAGTTTCTTTATTTATCCAATTTCATTCTGACACCTCTGCAAGGACTACAGAGATTTGATTTGGAATATAATCATGTAAATGGAAGTTTAGACACTGCAGTGATACACAGAACGAATCAGTTGATTTCCTTTTGTTTAAAAAACCACTTAAAAGTTGAAAGCAAAATTGTATCGTGTTCACTTACAGACATGACTTTTGAAGTAGCTGGATATTATTTTTGTGGGACAAGTAGGCATCAGGTAGCTTTTGCTTGAAAGAAAACTGCCTAAAAACAGCTTTTGGATGGTTAGGTTGCAGCCCATGTAAAGAAAGTGGGGCAGGTGCACTCAGACCTTTCAAAAGCATGCAATTGAAGATAGGTCTCTTTCATCCTGAGTAGGAAAAATAAATCAATGTTTCTGAAAAGAAGAATTTCTCAACTAAGCAAAGACTTAGGTCTAACTGACTGGTTATCAATTGATTAATCTTCACCGGTAGACAATACGTTGCCAAAAACCAAAAGAAATGACGAAGTCACCTCATTCCACCTTGGTTGCTGACAGAAACAAAAATCAGAAATTGCTGGAAAAACTCAGCAGGTCAGGCAGCATCTGTGGAGAGAAAGCATAGTTAACATTTCATGTCCAGTGACCCTTCTGATTTCCAGCATCTGCAATTCTTGTTTGTTTTTGGTGATTAACAGATTATGTTCATTTTAGCCACTTGAAATATTTATGCAGAACTGTTTATGTTGTCCATCTTGATTTGTGAATGAGTGGGCTCACTCTTGGCCATAAGGTGCATGCATGTTAAGGTTGCATTGTAATAAATAATCTGTTTATGTATTGTTAAAGGGCAAGTACATTTAGGTAAGAAAAGAAAAAGCAATGTTCGTGAAACGCATCAAGTTTCTGAGAACATCACAGAATCCCCACAGTGTGGAAACAGGCCCTTCGGCCCAACAAGTCCACACTGACACTTGGAGCATCCCAGCCAGACGCATCCTTCTGTAACCCACTTAAAGCTACACATCCCTGAAGACTACGGGAAATTTAGCATGGCCAATCTACCTAACTTGCACATCTTGGGACTGTGGGAGGAAACCACAGTACCCGGAGGAAACCCACACAAACATGGGGAGAATGTGCAAACTCCACACACTGTCGCCCGAGGGTGGAATTGAACCCAGGTCCCTGGCGTTGTGAGGCAGCAGTGCTAACCACTGAGCCACCATGCCGACCTACTCTTCTGCTCTAGTAATAAGCAAGTTAGCCATCTTAGTTTTTCAATTGGTCATTTACATGCTTACGATAGCACCAACAGTAGCGGAATTAGATTATCAGTGCACTCTTCCCATTAAGGTTGTGATCAAACCCCAGTTTCTTTGATCATTCCTGACAAGTGATCTCTTATATTGTATCAGCAAATTTCTTCTTTGGTCCTCCCAAATTAGGATGCATGTAAATTGATGCAATCTCTCAAATGGAGCCTAACCCAAGGTTTTTGTAGATTTAACAATTTCCTTTTCTTCACACACAATGCCCCCAATTTCTACAAGTTGGGGGTGGGAGGGGAGGGATGTGGGGGTAGTGGATGTAGGGTGTTGGAGAAGAACAGATGCTGATTGTTCAAATTAAGGTGATTGGAATTTGAGAATGGCAGAGCAATGGTGTGTTTAACTGCCAGACTTGCAATAACAGACAGTCCCACCGTGGTGATGGGGAGGAGCTGGACCTGGTGACAGAGAATGTACAATGTAAAGCTAAAAGAATGGGAGTTGGTTCAGAATTTAAGGTGAACTCAATATTAAGACTTTACACAGCTAGCTTCATTTGCCTTTTCTCCTCCTATAATTTACCACAACTGTTCCAATTCAGATTTCATCTGAATTAGTCATTTGCTGTACATGAATAAACACTTTTGCATTGCTTGCAAATTTATTTTCTTCACTTCTTGAATAGCATCTACTGAGTTTGAATAATCTGTTATAAAACATTAGGAAACTTCCTAGCCAGGAAGTTGCAAAGACGAATTTAGAATTGCTTACGTTTACGTTTACCTGACAGTACTTACAAGTGGCACTGCAATCAGCATTTACTATTAAATGAGTCCCCAGCCCAGCAATTGTGTTTTAGCTGCGCTAGCTTGCAGTACTACCGAAAAGACACTAGGTGGGATCATATTTATATACAAGCAATTCTTATTGAACTTGAGTCTACAGGTGGGAAGCTAGAAAAGCCCATCAGGTCAAAAAACATCTGAGCAGCAGGAAAGTCAACATTTCAGGCCAAAAATCTTCATCCAGGGTTGGGAAGGGGAGCCCAGAAATAAACAGAAAGAGGAGGGGAATGGGGCTGGGGGAAGGGTAAGTGGGATGGTATTAGGTGGATGCAGGTAGGGGGTTATTGTGATTGGTTCATGAGAAGGGTGAAGTGGATAGGGGAGTAGGAAGATGAACAGGCGGGGAAGGTGGAAGGCAGTGGGGGGTGTGGATTTTGATGCTGAAGAAGTCAAATGTTAAGGCCATTGGGCTGCAAGCTTCCCAGGCGAAATATCAGGTGTTGTTCCTCCAGTTTAAGTTTAGCCTCACACTGACTGCAGAGGAGGGCAAGGATGGACATGTCATCAGGAGAGCAGGAGGGGGAATTAAAATAGATGGTAACCAGAAGGTCGGGTTGGTTGATACGTGCACAACGCACATGCTCCATGAACTAGTCGGAGTCGGCATTTGCTCTCCCTGATATAGGTGACCACATCGGAGCAACAGATCCAGTAGATCAGTTTAGAATAGAAACAGGCCTGGAAACAGGATTGAACTTGAATTGGTAACAAAAGCGAGATGTTCCTTGAACAGAACATTTGGTCGATAAAAATATGCAGAGTTCTTCTTGGAAAAGAACCTGATGCCAGTACTGCAGAACAAACATTAGCACTTTCAAGAAATGCCAGTCCTCTTGGACTCTGCACCAAGCTTATTCTGAAAGATCATCCCTTGAGATATGAAATATCGCAAGCTTTACAAAATCTTGCGATAGCTTTTTGAGAGCTATGAAAAACTTAAACCATCCCAACTCTCAACTTCTCCCTGTTGCTCTCTCCAGATCCTTTCTGATGACTTCATAAGTAGACCTAACTTTAAAATGCCGTATTCCACAACTCCCAGCATCAAAACCCTTTCACAGCATTACAAGAATTTTATTTTAACCCTGTTGTCTACCAATTCTGGCCATGACCTTTCCCTATCCAGAAGCCAACTCCCCACTGGCATAGGATCAGCTCAAGTCCAATGACCATCACCTGCTGTGGATCAACTCTGGAAGTGGCCTAGTTAACCCTAGTGCTGCAGTCTTACCCAGAGTCAAGAAACCTGGGTTGAAGTCCCATCTGCTCCAGAGGTGTGTCAGAACATCTCAAAACAAGTTTATTTACAAAACGTTTTATAACTTGAGCAGGAAAAAAAAAGCTTGGTTAACCCTTAAGGTCTGATGGTACTGTGGTAGGGTCCCTACCTCTAGGCCAAGAGGCCTGGGTTCAAGTTCCACCTGCGCTAGTGTGCAATAACATTTTCTAATCAGAAGTATTATCTGGTTAACACTAAGGGACCTGCATTTCCAACAACAAAAAGAATTTGACAATTAGTAAAAGAACCTCAGCTGTGAGAATGTACAGTTCATATTTTCTGGTGTAGGAATTGTAAGCACAAAAGTGACATGAACTGGAAGAAAAGATAGGAAACCAGATGTTTTAAATACTTTGACCTTGATGAGATGGGTGGAGGGATATGGATCAAGTGGTGGCAAATGGGACTAGATAAATTTAAGGTATCTGGTCAACATGGAAAAGGGTCTATTGTCATTGAACTGTATAGCATGGAAAGGAGTTCTGGTGAGGAAGAAAAACAGGTTGGTGAAATATTTTTTAAAAAAAAATAGAGGAGACTGGCATACCATCCAGCCAAACTACTTTTTTAGCCTACAAAACAGGACAGGTCAACATTGCTGTGTTGACTATGATGCCATTCTAAACGAATCCCATCAACTGTACATGAACCGTGTCCCTCTATTGACTGCCTGTTCTTGTGTCTAAATGTTGCTTAAACTTTACAAACATATCTGCTTCTTCACCAACCCTGGCAGCATATTCCAGGCACACTACCCCCTGTGTAAAAAAACAAACATTCCTCACACATCTCCTTTAAACTTTCCCCCTCTCACCTTGGAGGCTGGGGCAGCAGTGGCTCAGTGGTTACCACTGCTGCCTCACAGCCACATGGTTTGATTTGACCTTTGGGTCACTGTCTGTGTGGAGTTTGCACATTCTCCATGTCTGTGGGGGTCTCCACCGGGCATTCCAGTTTCCTCCAGGTCAAAGATGTACAGGTTAGATGGACTGGCCATGGTAAATTGCCCATAGTGTCCAGGGATATGCAGGCTAAGTCAATTGGTCATGGGAAATACAGGGTAACAGGGATAGGATGTAGTGGTGGGTCTGAGTGGGATGCTCTTTGGAGGGTTAGTGCAAACTCGATAGACTGAACGGCCTCCTTCAGCATTTCACGAATTCTTTGATTTACAATTCTATTCCCCTAGAATTTGATCCACCCAGGGGTGAAAAGAGACTTCAACTGTCCATGCCCCTCAAGATTTTCTATATCATCAATCACAGAACGTCTACAGTGTGGAAGCAGGCCATTTGGGCCATCTGGGCCATCAACACCAACCCTCCGAAGAGCATCCCACCCAGACTCACCCCCAGCCACACTAGTCCTGTAACCTCACAGTACACATGTGGTTAACTCACCTAGCGTGCACATCCCTGGACACCAAGGAATAATTTAGCATGGCCAATCCACCTAACCTGCACATCTTTGGACTGTGGGAAGAAACCACAGCACCCAGAGGAAGCCCATACAGACATGGGGAAATATGCAAACTCCACACAGACTGTCTAACGCAGGTGGAATTGAGCCCGGATCCCTGATGCTGCGAGGCAGCAGTACTATGCTGCCCCCTTGATATACTTCTACCAAGTCACCCATCATCCTCTGTCACTCTCGCAAAAATGATCCAAATTTGTCCATTCTCGCCTCAGGCTAAATCTAATCCAGGCAAAATCTTGGTAAACATCTTTTGCACCCGTCCAAAGGACCCAGCTCCTTCCCAACTGTGGCAACCAGAACTGCACACACTACTCTAAATGTTGCCAGCCATATAAGACTTTAGGCTACATGACTTGCCAGCGTTTATACTCAATGACCTGAGCAATGAAGGCAAGCATACCATATAACTTCTTTACCACCTTATTCACGTGTGTTGCCACTCTCAGGGAGCTATTGACTTAGACCAAGATCCTTCAGTCTATCAATGCTCCCAAGGTTCCTGCCATTTATTGTATACATTCCTCTTGTATTTTGGAAGGAAAAATATATCACCTCGTGTCTGGATCAAACTCCGATAGCTGTCTCTCCGCTCAATTTTCCACCTAATTTATATCCTGCTGTATTCTTGGTCAACCTTCCTCACTATCCACAACTCTACCAATTTCATCAAACCATCTACATATTACAAGCAAAGTTCCCAGCGCTGATCCTGACATAACACCATTGGTCACAAATCACTACAGCTACCCTCTTATGGTTTTAGCCAATTCTGTATCCAACTTACCATGGACCCAATGTGACTTAATCTTCTGGAGCAACCTAAAGAGAGGGACTTGGCAAATACCTTAGTCCACGTAGACAACATCTACTGCCAATCATCTTTATCGCATCCTCAAAAAACTCAATCCAATTTGTGAGACAAGACCATGCCCACATGAATCCATGCTGACTATTCTTAATAAGTCCATTTTTTTTCAATTGGAAATAAACAAACCGTCTCTAAGAAGCTTTTGCAATAATTTGCCGATCATGGAGGTGAAGCACAGTGGCCTATAATTTCCAGGAGCATTCTGCTGCCCTTCTTAAACAAAGGAACAACAATGGTTATTCTCCAGCTTTCTGGGACCTCACTTGTAGCAAAGAGGATACAAAGATCTGTCAAGGCCCCAGCAATCTCCTCCCTCAGCATCCTGGGGGTACATCTCATCATGCCTGGGGATTTGCCTTCATGTTTTTCCAAGATATCCAATACCACCTCCTCCTTAATATCAAAATGCCTGAGAATCAACAAACCCCTCTCCAAACTTGGCATCAGTATTCACAAAGGAGGATTTTTCAAACAACACCTCCTTCCTCCTGCTCCATATATCAATTCCCTCTTTTGCCCTTTAGTGGTCCTATCCTTTCCCTACCCACTTGCTCCTTAAATAAAATCCACTGGGATTGCACTTAATCCTACTTGCCGAGAACATTTCATGAGATTCTTGCAGACATTTTGCTTATGCTACTGGGAAATGTTTTAAACCAATTTAATGTAGGAACAGGCAGAGGCCATTCAGCCCATGGAACCTGTTCTGCCATTTAATGAGATCATGGCTAATATGTGGCCTAATTCCACACATCTGCCTTTGGCCCATACTCCTTAACACATTTCCTTAAACATTTATCCACCTTAGATTTAAACCTAATAACTGATCCAGCATCTACTGCCATTTGTGACAGAGTTTAAAATCTCAACTACCCTGTAGAGGTGCTTCCTACATGTCTTCTGAATGGTCTGGCCTAAATTCTCAGACTATACTTACTGCATCTAGCATTAGGACACTTGCTTTTCCTGATAAATACAATGAGTTGGATCTTGGTATACAGAAGTCAACTACAAAGTTCACAGATGACAGGAAACATAGGATAACTGTGTGGAACTCCGAAACGACATAAATAAGTTGACAGAGTGGGCAAATAATTGGCTACCGAGGTTCAACGTAAGGAAATGAGAGGTGAGGTACTGTGGTCAGAAAAACATGTAAAATATGAGAACAGCAGCAGGGGGTAAATCGGGTGTACAGATCATGGAAGGTGGCCTGGCAGGTGAAGGAGTAATTAATCAAGAATAGTGCTCTCAACATTATTAGCAGGGGCACAGAGTACAAGAGAAATAAGGTGATGTTAAACTTGTATAAGACACTTATTAGGCCTCAGCTGAAGAAGTCTATGCAGTTGTGGGTGCGGCATTAAAGGAAAGATGTAAATGTTTTGGAAAGAATGCAGAAGCAAATTTACTAGAATTGTTCCAGGAATGATAAACTTCAGCTTTGTGAACAGATTCAAATGGGTTAGGGCTGCTCTTCTTGGAGAGGAGATTTGAAAGAGATTAGTTTTCAAAATCCTGAGCAGACTGAACAGAATAGATAAGCTTGTAAAAGAAACAAGAACAAGACGGCATAGATTTAAAAGTGATGTGCAAAAGAAGCAATGGCAAATAGGAGAAAAACTGTTTTTACACAATGAACTGTTAGGGTATGGAATGCACTGCCTAGAAGTGTAGTAGAGGCAGGTTCAACTGAGGCATTCAAAAGGCGATTGGCAATGATTATTTGGACAAAAATATTTTGCAGCAATATGGTGCAAGGTTAAGACAATGCAAGTAGAAAGCAGAGCTGGTGCATACATGATAGGCCAAATGGCATACTTCTGAACTGTCATTCTTCTGTGATTCTGTCACCTCACCCACATCCAGGAAATATTTAAAGATTGTGCCCAGGGCCCCCGCAATTTCTACCTCACTTCCTTCAAAGTCCTTGGATGAATCCCACCCAGGCCCTGTGCCTTGTCAACTGTGTGTATCAGTCTATCCAAGACTGGAACCCTCCTAATGGCCAATTTTCCTCCCCTGTCCCCATCGCCTGGACAGCATCCACCACTTTTGTAAAGGCAGATGCAAAGTATTCATTTACACGTCAGCAATGCCTTGTCTCAATGTGTAAATCCTACTTATGGTCTCTGACCAGTTTTACTCCTCCTTTAACCACTGTATGTATACCACAAGAAGACCTTGTGCTGCTTGTCTTATCTCATAACTGGCATGCATATCCACTAGTCCCTTAAGGACAGGTCGATAAAGGGGTTGAGTCAGCATATACTATTCTTGCCTTTATTAGCCAAGGCATAGAGTTTAAAGAGCAGGGAGGCTATGCTGAAACAGTATGAAACTTTAAAACAAAAACTGAAATTGCTAGAGAAACTCAGCAGATCAGTAGATTTATGGGGAGACAAGAGGAATTTACTAAGATGTTGCCTGCGCTGGAAAGGTTTGGCTATTCAAAGAGTTTGGGTAGATTGGAGCTGTTTTCGTTGGAGCAGAGGAGACAGAGAGGCCATGATTGTGAGCGGAACAGACAGAGTACCAGGAAAAACTTGTCCCCTCGATGGAGGGATCACTGACCAGGGACCAGGGAACAGATTTAAAGGTTACGAGCAGAAGTTTTAGAGACGTGAGGAAAAGCTTCTTCACCCAGAGGGTGGTGGGAATCTGGAACACTGCCTAAGAGTGATAGAGGCAGAAACCCTCATAAGATTTAAGCAGCATTCAGATAAGCACTTGAGATGCCAAGGCACACAAGGTGATGGGCCAGGTGAAGGAAATAAGATTAAAATAGTTTTTGATTGACCCATTCAGTCTGTGCCAAAAGAAAAGCCTTTCTCTGTGCTGTGACCTTTGACTCGATAGTTCATCTAGTTCTCTTATTTCTAATTATTCAGTATTACTCTTGGTACTCAACTGCATTTTGTCTCACATCTGTCATTACTGTTGGTCTAGATCCACTTGTACTCCAGATCAGGTAAGGTTAGCAGATTTCCTTCCCTAAAAAAAAACACAGTGAACCAGCTGGGCTCTTGCAATAAGTAAGGATAGTTGTCTTGCGCACCATTACGGAGGACTCACTTTACACTCTAGAGTTATGAACAGAATTTAAGTACCACCAGCTGTCACTTTTATTCACTCGCGAGATATTGGTGTCACTATCTCAGCCAGCATTTACTACCCATCCCTAGTTACCCTTGAGAAAGTGGTGGTGAGCTGCCTTCTTGAACTGTTGCAGTCCTGTGCAGTAGGTAAACCTATAATTCTGTTAAGAAGGGAATTCCAGGATTTTGACCCAACAACAGTGAAGGAATGACAGTATATTTCCAACTCGGATGGGGAGTGGCTTGGAAGGGAAGTTGCAACTTGTAGTGTTCCCTTAGATCTGCTGTCCTTAGAATATAGAACACAGAACATTACAGCGCAGTACAGTCCCTTCGGCCCTCGATGTTGCGCTGACCTGTGAAACCAATCTGAAGCCCATCTAACCTACACTATTCCATTATCATCCATATGTTTATCCAATGACCATTTAAATGCCCTTAAAGTTGGCGACTCTACTACTGTTGCAGGCAAGGCATTCCACGCCCTTACTACTCTCTGAGTAAAGAATCTACCTCTGACATCTGTCATACCTATCACCCCTCAATTTAAAGCTATGTCCCCTCGTGCTAGCCGTCACCATCCGAGGAAAAAGGCTCTCACTGTCCACCCTATCTAATCCTCTGATCATCTTGTATGTCTCTATTAAGTCACCTCTTAACCTTCTTCTCTCTAATGAAAACAGCCTCAAGTCCCTCAGCCTTTCCTCATAAGACCTTCCCCCCCATACTAGGCAACATTCTGATAAATCTCCTCTGCACCCATTCCAATGCTTCCACATCCTTCCTATAATGAGACGACCAGAACTGCACGTAATACTCCAAGTGCGGCCGCACCAGAGTTTTGCACAGCTGCAACATGACCTCGTGGCTCCAAAACTCAATCCCTCTACCAATAAAACCTAACACACCGTACGCCTTCTTAACAACCCTATCAACCTGGGTGGCAACTTTCAGGGATCTACACACATGGACACAGATCTCTCTGCTCGTCCACGCTACCAAGAATCCTACCATTAGCCCACAACTCTCTATTCCTGTTACTCCTTCCAAAGTGAATCACCTCACACTTTTCCACATTTAACTCCATTTGCCACATCTCAGCCCAGTTCTGCAGCTTATCTGTGTCCCTCTGTAACGTGCAACATCCTTCCACACTATCCACAACTCCACCGACTTTAGTGTCATCCGCAAATTTACTAACCCATCCTTCTATGCCCTCATCCAGGTCATTTATAAAAATGACAAACAGCAGTGGCCCCAAACAGATCCCTGCAGTACACCAATAGTAACCGAACTCCAGGATGAACATTTCCCATCAACCACCACCCTCTGTCTTCTTACACCTAGCCAATTTCTGATCTAACCTGCTAAATCACCCCCAATCCCATGCCTCCGAATTTTCTGCAATAGCCTACCGTGGGGAACCTTATCAAACGCCTTACTGAAATCCATATACACCACATCAACCGCTTTACCCTCATCCACCTGTTTAGTCACCTTTTCAAAGAACTCAATAAAGGTTTGTGAGGCACGACCTACCCTTCACAAAACCGTGTTGACTATCCCTAATCAAATTATTTCTTTCTAGATGATTATAAATCCTATCTCTTATGATCCTTTCCAACACTTTACCCACAACTGAAGTAAGGCTCACCGGTCTATAATTACCAGGGTTGTCTCTACTCCCCTTCTTGAACAAGGGGACAACATTTGCTTCCCTCCAGTCTTCTGGCACTATTCCTGTAGACATTGACGACAAAGATCAAAGCCAAAGGCTCTGCAATCTCCTCCCTAGCTTCCCAGAGAATCCTAGGATAGATCCCATCCGGTCCATTGTCCTTCTAGATGGTACTGGTTATGGGTTTGGAAGGTGCCATCTGAGAAGCTTTGGTGAATTCCTGCTGTACATCTTGTAGATAGTACAGACTGCTGCTGAGTGTCAGTGGAGGGTGTAGATGCAATGCCAAATTAATCAAGCCAGCTGCTTTGTCCTGGACTGTAGCAAGTAGCTCGTGTTGTTTCAAAACTGAGGAAGGGTCACCAGACCCAAAACATGAACTCTGTTTTTTCTTTCACAGATGCTGCTAGACCCACTGAACTTTGCCGGCAACTTGGCTTTTGTTCATGTTTTACAGCGTCTGCAGTTCTTGCGGTTTCATTGAATAAGGCAACGTGGTTGTCATGGTTGAATTTGAACCTATGTTCCCAGAAAATTGCATTACTACCCAGGTGATCAAGGGTCTGCATTAATCTTCAAATATCTCTGTCATCACTTAGAGAGTTACTAGAGTTCACAAGCACATTCAATATTAGCACATCAGCCTAACAACATTGTTTGCATTCCGACAAAAAAAAAGGCTTATCGGGATTAAAGATGGTAGCTCATCACCACCATCGCAAAGGTCTTAGTAGAAACCAGCCACATACCCCATTAACAATTCTAAACAAAATTAGTATCCACCAACAGAATGCATGCACTCCTTAATTCTTCTGATCTTCACCTGGTTTATATCTGAAATAGTTGAAAGTTGGTCAAAAGTGGAAGAAAGGGGATCCAGAGGTCCCATAAGATATAAATATCAGACAATTGGCAAGGTGGTGACATAGTGACAACATCACTGGATTAATAATTCAAAACCCAATAGTAATGTTCTGGAGCTTCTGTTCAATTCCTACCTCGGTAGCCAAGTAAAATCTGACTTCGAATAAAAACCAGTTCTAATCACTACTGTGTGACTACTGACAATGGTACTGAAAGCCCATCTGGCTCACAAATATCCTTTGAGGGAGGAAAATTTATTATCCTTACCTGGTCTGTTCCACATGTGACTTGATACCCATAGCTGTGTGGTTGACTTATTACTTATCGCTGAAGCAATCAGGGATGGACAATAATTGCTGTCCATATCTCACAAATAAAGTCTAGAGAGCATTCTGCTGGAAGCTAACTTGATTTTTTTTTTGAAAAGGAAAGGTTAAAATAACACAAACCTTCTCTCCATTTACCGAAACACTAACAATTCGAAGAGAGACTTGCATCCATCGTTCAGTTGGATTAAACATGCTGAGAGATGTTTGTGATGCTATTCCAACACAACAGGAGTTCGGAAACTTCAATTCCTCTGGGACCAGCACTTGACCTAACAAAAACGTTATTTTTATTAAAAAAGTACAAAGAACAAATCTGCAAGAAATAAAAAGCACAAACTATATAAAAATACACACTTCATAAAAGTTCTAAAATAGATCAGAAATAATTTGGCTGATTTCTTGTAACTACCTTTTGAGAGGAAACAATATATTGGGACCTTGAATACGTCCTTGCCAAATTTATCACTTATTTCTCCTCGCCCTGACTCACTACAAAAGTGATACCTCGAACCAATCCAGTTAAATCATTGGCTGCATTGTTGAGCCAGTATATCATGAATTGAGGTCTTATTTCTCAGCAATTTGTCTTGGCAAGAACTCCAGATTTATTATTGAATTACCCTACCAAATTTCTCCCAGTTACCCTCAGGCTCATATTTACAAGTTGGTTTGAATGTCAATGAGAGAAAATAAATCCACCAGTCCTACACTATCCCTACACAACCTCTTTTGGTGGGGAGGTTTGAATATGTGGCACATAGAAGCAGAACAGAGAGAAGTGGGGGTGCGGGGGTGTTGACTGAGGGAGGGATTTGGAGGGCATGCATGAGAGAGAGGGGGGAGGGGCAAGGTGGAAACTGGATATGCCACAGCTTCAGATAAACTTCTGAAAAACTCAGGATGCTGTTTAGGCCCCTGATATGCAGCCTGCAGGCCTCAGTATGTGGGCATGCTCTGGAACTCATGAACCCACAAATCAAACTCCCAGCCATGGGTCAACACCCCCACTACCTCATGACTAGTTCTGGAGAAAGTAATGGTTTGGGAACCTAATACTACATCTCATCCTGTTGAGCTAGGGGCACAACTCCAGTTCAGCAACAGGTAACATATGAACCAAACCTTTAGCTGCAGAGAACGCGCCACAATGTTGTAGATTTTGCATGGGGCAAGATCACATGTGGTGCATTGCTCTTAACCCAATGAGGTAGCATAACATTTTCCTGTTGCTACTGAGCATATGGTTCTGTACAATATAGTCCTAATGCAATCAGAAGAGTGAGTGAAGCTATTTTTCTAGTGTGAAGATCTGAATTTTAAATGTTATTTGATTTTGCTTTGTTGTTTTCAAAACAAACCTATGAAAGTTTAGCTGCAATTTCATCTCAAAGAATATATTGGAACAAATTACTTACCAATATCTTTCAGTTGAAGTCCACCTGACCACTGATCAAACATGCTTATTCTCGACGGTTGGTAACCAACAGGCTGTGTTATAAAATTAGAATCCAAGGGTACAGCATGTGCACTGTAAAACTGCGCTGAGTTAAGCATTCTTGTCCCTAATTTAGGATCAAGTGGATGAATATTCTCCATGAGCACATGAGCACCAGGTAAACCAGCTGCAAGACTATGCAAATTTGATGACAAAGTGTTGCCCAAATAGCATGAAGCCAAAGGCACACTTAAACAATTGGCAGTAGAAGTCAGCGTTCCCAGATACTGTTGGGCCAACGGAGTCGTTAACAATGAATGCCCAGTAAGTAATGCTGGACCCGCCATGGGCACATCTGAAGACATTGCTGGAGGTTTAAAGCTCGAAATAGGTGTACATCTATAATTGGTATTTAACGGTGGGAGAACGCTTAATCCACTACTGGTTGCAGAGGGAGCATTCACTGATTCTACACAATGTGTTCTGTTAATCTTGTCCTGCCCAGACGCACAAACTTGATCAGCTTTTTCTAGTACAGATGGATTTTCATAAGCCATTGGCTTGCCCAATGCTGAAAGGAAAACATGTTTACTTGGTTGAATCTTTGCTTTCTCAGATTGTGGAGAAGATAGGTTATCAGCTCTTTGTGAAACACATGCTTTTTCAACCTGATTCTCAGGACTTCTGGCCTGATCACTTGGCTGTGCATCACAACCCAATCTTCTTTGTTGCGATCCTTGCTCACAATTTGTTTTATGTTCTTCCAGTGAGCTTGAAAAGGTCAAATCACTTGAATGAATTATAGTTTGATCTGGTGTTGGTGTGGGACTTGATCGAATAATTGTCGTGCTTAGCTCAATGGTTTGGTCATTCTGTGGAAGAAAATGACATTTTTAGAACATACAAATTGAATTGCAAGGTGTTGGCAGAATAGTTTCTTGGTAAAAATTGCTCAGAGGGCTGTATTAATGTGCAAATACAACAGATAGACTGGGGACTCCTGGAAAGCAGACAATCCACTGTTTTGAGAGATTTCACTAACCTTTGTGAGAAGCAGTTACTGGCCTAAAAAGCCTGGCTCCAACGTTCAGCCATTCTGCCTGGTTTCAGATTCCTCGGCCAGAGGAAATAATTTATCTACCTGAAACATCTCAATTTGATGAACTATTAATGCTCTAAAATCAGGGGAATGCATTAGCCAACTCTGTACAGGTAGTCTGCATCAATACCTCAGTTGAATGGGTTAAACTAAACTGATTTTTTGAAAAAAAAACATCTTTCATGGTATGGGAGCATTGCTGGATGAGCCAGCATTTATCGTCCATCTCTAATTGCCCTTGAGTAGGCGGAGATGAGCTGTCTTTTTGAACTGCTGCATTCCATGTGTTGTGGGTATACCCACAACGCCATTACGGAGGGAGTACAGGAATTTGACCCAGCAACAATGAAGGAATGGTGATATATTTCCAAGTCTAAATGGCAAACAGATCAGAAGGGAACCTATAGGTGCTCCCACATAGCTGCTGCCCTCGTCCTTTTATGTGACAGATATGCAGACAGATGATGGAAAGATGTAGGAGCAACAGGGTGGTGGTGATGGGAGATTTTAATTTTCCCAACATTGGGATTCACTGAGTGTTAGGGGTTTAGATGGAGCAGAATTTGTAAGGAGCATCCACGAGGGTTTTCTAGAGCAGTATGTAAATAGTCCAACTCGGAAAGGGGCCATACTGGACTTGGTGTTCGGGAATGAGCCCAGCCAGGCGGTTGAAGTTTCAACAGGGGATTACTTTGGGAATAGTGATCACAATTCCGTAAGTTTCAGAATACTCATGGACAAAGATGAGTGGTCCTAAAGGAAGAGTGCTAAATTGAGGGAAGGCCAACTATAGCAAAATTCGGGAGGAGCTGGGGAATGTGGATTGGGAGCAGCTGTTTGAGGGTAAATCCACATTTGATATGTGGGAGGCTTTTAAAAGAGAGGTTGATTAGAGTGCAGGACAGACATGTCCCTGTGAAAATGAGGGATAGAAAGAGCAAGATTAGGAAACCATGGATGACAGGTGAAATTGAGAGACGAGCAAAGAGGAAAAAGGAAGCATACATAAAAGGTCTAGGCGACTGAAAACAGACAAAGCTTTGGAAGAATATCAGGAAAGTAGGACCAATCTGAAACGAGGAATTAAGAGAGCTAAAAGGGATCATGAAATATCTTTAGCAAACAGGGTTAAGGAAAATCCCAAAGCCTTTTATTCGTACATAAGGAGCAAGAGGGTAACTAGACAAAGGGTTGGCCCACTCAAGGACAAAGGAGGGAATTTACGTGAGGAGTCAGAGAAAATATGAGTGAGATTCTTAATGAGTACTTGGCGTCGGTATTCACCGAGGAGGGGGACATGAAAGATATTGAGGTTAGGGATAGATGTTTGATTACTGTAGGTCAAGTTGGCATAAGGCGGGGGGGGGGGGGGGGGGCAGGGGAAGAGTGTTGCGTATTCTAAAAGGCATTAGGGTGGACAAGTCCCCAGGTCCAGATGGGATCTATCCCAGGTTACTGAGGGAGGCAAGACAGGAAATAGCTGGGGCCTTAACAGATAGCTTTGCAGCATCCTTGAGCACGGGTCAGGTCCCGGAGGACTGGAGAATTGCTAACGTTGCTACCCTTCTTAAACAAGGGGACAAGGATAATCCTGGTAATTATAGACCGGTGAGCCTGATTTCAGTGGTGGGGAAGCTGCTGGAGATGATACTGAGGGATAGGATCTATTTACATTTGGAATAAAATGGGCTTATTAGTGATAGGCAGCATGGTTTTGTGCAGCGAAGAACGTCATGTCTTACCAACTTGATGGAATTCTTTGAGGTTCACCAGGACGTTGCCTGGTATGGAGGGCACTAGCTTTGAAGAGAGGTTGAGTAGATTAGGATTATTTACATTAGAAAGACGGAGGTTGAGGGGGGACCTGATTGAGATGTACAAAATCGTGAGAGGAATAGACAGGGTGGAAAGTAAGAAGCTTCCCCCTTCGCCCCCAGAGTGGGGGACTCAATTACTAGAGGTCACGATTTCAAGGTGAGAGCGGTAAAGTTTAAGGGAGATATGCGTGGAATGTTCTTTACGCAGAGGGTGGTGGGTGCCCGGAATGCGTTGCCAGCAGAGGTGGTAGAGGCGGGCACGATAGCGTCATTTAAGATGTATCTAGACAGATACATGAATGGGCAGGGAGCAGAGGGATACAGATTCTTGGAAAATAGGTGACAGATTAAGAGAGAGGATCTGGATCGGCGCAGGCTTGAAGGGCCTGTTCCTGTGCTGTAATTTTTTGTTCTTTGTATATCATGGATTTGGCAAATGCTGTCTAATGAGTTTTGATGAATTTCTGCAGCACATCTTGTAGATGGCACACTGCTGCTGGGAGTCAGTGACAGAAGGAGTGAATGGTTATGTATCAAGCAGGCTACTCTCTCCAGAATGGTGACAAGCTTTCAGTGCTGTTTGAGCGTTACTACATTCCCTTCCAGCACCAATTTATTCAGCCTGAAGCAAAATGCTGAAAACAGACTGCAACATCATCTATGGGGTCAAATTGGTATTTATTTAAAATGACAAACAATTTCCATCTTACTGGAGATAAATATTAATTCCAGTAGCCTTTTTAATCAATTTTCCTACCAGACCAATAGCTTTTAACATTTTTCATACAGTATTTGGAAGGCTAAATCTGACTTCATCGATAATATTTTCTAAATGATGAAATAAGTATCATGATCTTGCTTGGGTTAAAATAATCTCAATTCTCAACACTGAATTGCATCTACCACAGTTTTCTGACTCATTAAGTCTACCAAAGCCCCCATTTGAAATTTCAGTTCCCACCAACATTATTTGTTATGTCACTAAAACGTTTAATGAACAAAATCTCAACAATAAGAAATTAACTCATTGACTATCTGGAATTCAGGTTTTCCCACTGAAGTGGGCCTGAGAGTTACAAGATCAAAGCGGTCAGTTCTTGGCTTTCCTTTGTATTTATAAATAGGACATTGGAGTCATCCCTTACTACACTAGTGGTGGTGATGAGCTGCTTTCTTCCAGCCGCTGCAGTTACTGGGATGAAGGAACACATACTGCTTGCAAAATGTTTTAAGATTATGATGCTGCGACAGCGAAGGAAAGGCAAACAAAATCTAGTCGGGATGGTTTGTGGCTTGGAAAGAGCATGTAAGTGGCTGCGTTCCTGCGCAGCTACCACCCTTATCTTTAACTAGACAAAATCGAAGGGGCCTTAGCGCGGTGCATTTTATGGATTACACACCGCCACCATGCATCAGAGAGTGTTCAAGGTGGTGAAAGGGATGCCAATCAAGCAGTCTGCCTTCAAACAAGTGGTGTCAATAGTTCAGAGATAATTAGGTACTGCAGATGCTGGAGAGTCCGAGATAACAAGGTGTGGAGCTGGATGAACACAGCAGGCCAAGCAGCATCATAGGAGCAGGAAAGCTTGACGTTTTGGGCCTAGACCCTTCATCAGAAATGAAGGGTCTAGATGAAGGGTCTGAAGGGTCTAGGCCCGAAACGTCAAGCTTTCCTGCTCCTATGATGCTGCTTGGCCTGCTGTGTTCATCCAGCTCCACACCTTGTTATCTTGGTGTCAATAGTTGAGTGTTGTTGGAGCTGAACACATCCAAACAAGGAGGGAGTTTTCCAATATACTCCTGACTTATGCTTTGTAGATGGTGTGCCGGCATCAAGAAGATAGGAGTAACTCACAACAGAATTTGTAGCTTCTGACGCACTTTTCACCACAGTATTAATTTGGCTAACCCAGTTCCAGTTTCTGGTTAATGGTAACCCCCCAGGATTTAGAGAAGGCAATGTTGTTTGATGTCAAGTGGCAATGGTTAGATACCTACTTGGAGATGGTCACTGCCTGGCAATTCATAGAATCATAGAATCCCTACAGTGTGGAAACAGGCCCTTCAGTCCAACAAGTCCACACTGACCCACAGAGTATCCCACCCAGAGCCCATCTAATCTACACATCCCTGAACACTACGGGCAATTTAGCATGGCCAATCCACCTAACCTGCAAATCTTTGGACTGTGGGAGGAAACCGGAGCATCTGGAGGAAACCCACGCAGACACAGGGAGAATGTGCAAACTCCCCATAGACAGTCACCAGAGGGTGGAATTGAACCGGGGTCCCTGGCGCTGTGAGGCAGCAGTGCTAACCACTGAGCCACCGTGCCACCCCAATTATGTGGCACAATGCCAAAACCTGGATGTTGTCTAGGTACGCACGAGTGGAAAATGGTGAACATTCACTATCATCAGCAAACATCCCCACTTCTCAATTCATGGTGGAGGGAAGTGCATTGAAGACAGTTGGGCTAAGGACACAACTGATGAAATTCCTGCAAGACATCTTCTCCATATCTATTCTATCCAGGCATCTCAGTATTCTTTAAGTTTCAATGAGATTACCCCCTCCATCCTTCTAAACTCCAGGTACAGACCCAGATTCCTCAACCACTCCTCACAGGACAGGCCCTTCATCCCCAGGATCATTATCCTTCGTACCACTTCCAAGGCCCGTACATCCTTCCTTAGATACAGATACCAAACACTGCTTACAATTATCCAGTGGTCTGACCGGAGCCTTGTGTATCAGCAGTACATCTTCGCTCTTGAAGTCCTCTTGAAATGAATGCTAACGTTGCATTTGTCTTCCCAACTGCCAAACAAATCTGCATATTAACCTAAATGAATCCTGAACTAGGACTGAATTTCTTTTGTACTTCAGATTTCAGAAGTCTTACCCCATTTAGAAAACAGACAACTCTCCCTACCAAAATGCATAATCTCAATTTCCCACATTGTATTCTGTTACTTCTTTGCCAACTCGCCCAGCCTGTCCAAGTCCCTCTGCAGCCTCCCTGCTTTCCACAGCACTACATGCCCCTCTACCTATCTTTGTCATCTACAAACTTGGCAAAAATGCCCTCTGCTCCTTCATCCAAATTGTTAATGTACAACCTCAATAACTGCAGTCCCAACACTGACCACTGCAGACCTCCACAAGCCAGCAATTTAATCCTAAAAATGACATCTTTATCCCCATACGGCCCTCTGCTAGTCTACCAATTCTTTATCCATGCCAGTATCTTGCCCCTAACACCAAGGACTCTTAATTACCAGCCTCTTGTGCGAAACTTGCCAAAGGCCTTCTGGAAATCCAAACATATCATGCTCTCCTTTGTGTAATTTGCTTGTTTCGTCCTCAAAAGAATTTTAATAAATTTGGCAGGCATGACTTCATCTTGATGCGGACTCAGCCCAATTTTACCAAAATCTTTGCAATCTCATCCTTAATAAGGGACTCTAAAATCTTAGCAAAAACTGAGGTCAGGCTAACCAACCTGTATCTGCCCATCTTCTGTCTGCGTTCCTGCTTTCAAAGACAGGGGTGTTATATTAACCATGTTCCAATCCTCTGGGACACTCCCTGATCCCAGTGATTCCTGAAAGATTACCAGCAATGCCTCCACAATCTCCTCAGGAACATTTTTTTTTTTTAAAAAAGAACGCTGAGGTCTAGTCTGCCTGGTCTGGATGACTTATCCATCTTCAGACCTTTCACCTTCCCTGTACCTTCTCCTGAGGTGGCCACTACGCTTACCTCTGCCCCTGATGCTACTTGTGTCTTCCACCATGAAAACTGATGCGAAGGACCGGAAATACCTCTTTGGAGGCCAGCATCCCATCAGCAATCCACCTTTTGCTAATGGATGCTTAGCCTTTGAGATTATTGGTGCCTCTCACAGGCATTCAGGCACTCAATATCCGTGAAATTCATTTTGTGTCTTCCCCCCCCCCGCCTTTATTCATTAACAGGAGGAGGGCATTTCTGGCTAGGCAGCATTCATTACCTATCCCTGATTGCCTAGAGGGCAGTTCAGAGTCAACTACATTACTGGGGTCTGGAATCACACATGTACCGATGTGATTCCCTATCCAATTAAGGATGGCATTTTCCTTTGCTAAAGGACATTAGTGAACCAGATGGGTTTTTCCAACAATCAGCAATGGTCATTATTAGACCATCAAATCCAGATGTCTTACGGAATTTAAATTCCAACATCTGCCACGGTGGGATTCGAACTCAGGTCCCCCACAACGTTATCTGGGTCTTAGGGTTAACAATCCAGCGATAAAAAGCAGTAGGCCATCGCCTCCCAATGCATTACCAGATTATCAGTCCACATTCCCAGAGCTCATCTTCTTTAAGGTCCAGCTGGCTGACCTCATTATATCACTACTGTACCTATTCAGTTCCTCCACCATTTCTTTGCTTCCCATTACTACTTTTCCCATCTTATTTTCTAGCAGTCTAATGTAGAGTCTTGCCTCTCTCTTACTGTTTAGATGTCTAAAGAAAATGCTTGCAATCTTGTTTCACATTACTAGATAGCTTGCACTCACATTTCACCTTCTCCCCACCTTATTCCTTTTTTTTTTTAAAAGTCATCATCTACTACATTTTAAAGGCTTCCCACTACTGTCCACAGTGTATGTTTTTGCTTTTGTTTTTATGTGGTCCCTAACTTCTCTCATTAGCCATGGCAGCCTCATTTTCCCTTTAGTATGCTTCTTCCTTGGAGAAGAATTTCTGCTACGCCTCTTGAATTACCCCCAGGAACTCCTGCTATCGCAGCTCCACTGTTTGTCCTGTTATGCTCCCCTTCCAATCAACTCTGGCCAGCTCCTTCCTCATATCTTTGTACTTGCTTTTATCCAATTGTAATACCATTTCACTGGATTTCACTTTTCCTTCTCAGACTGCAGGGTGAATTCTATCACATTATGATCACTACCAAAGGGGCTCCTTCACCTCAAGCTCCCTAATTAAGTCTGCCTCACTACACATCACCAAATCCATTACCCGTTACCTAGTGGAGTCCACCGTAAAATGCTTCCCAAAACAAAAAACAAAACCCAAAAACCATCTCGCAGTCATTCCAGAACCACAAACTAATTGGCACAGGATCAACCAGATTTAGAGGTGTGGGAGAAAGAAAGGGAGCTATTCCAATGGAACATGCTCCACTTGAATCATGCTGGGACTAACATCCTGGCAAATTGTGTAACGAATGTTCTGGATAGGTCTTTAAATTGTGAGGTGGTTTCAGTTGCATGGAAAATTCCCTACTTCCATTAAAGGGAGCGAGGGCTTGGCAGCCCAACTAGGAGATCCTGAAGCTGGGCACCAGGCAGGCAACACAGCCCTCAGGACTCTTGATCCTGGCTACCAAACGTGTCCATTCCCTTGGCTATACTATACCCGTTAAAAACTACATTTCTCTTTTCGTCCCCCACTTGAATTGGTCCTGTACCTGCAATGGTCAGTTTGCTCATCCTATCTATAGCCCCTGCTTTCAACCACACAAGGAGCAAGAGTTTCAAACCTGTTAGACAAGCTCAAGGTTGAGCTCCCTTCAGCACTACCTTCTGAATCCCTATAGCTGCTTGGCTTTTATATTACACTCACCTGTCTCTGACCACTGCCTGAATTCAAGTTAGTTAATTTAAGGGGTGTGACTGCCTCCTCAAAGACAGCGTCCAGGTAACTCTTCCCCTCCTCGATGTCTTGCAGCGTTCAAAGCTCAGACTCCAACTCAAACTCTGAACCAGAGTTCTTCAAACAACGAAACACTTATTACAGATGTGGTCACTCCAAACCACAATGACACCTACATAATTTGGTACAATACACTGCCTGGTCCTGCATCTCTATTTTATTTATTTCAGTTTTCATTTGATTTAAGAATTCCTATTGGCCATTTAGTTTTAAGCTGTCATCTTTTCCCTACTTATCTTCAATCTGAAAGTAACCTATACTAGATAGTCAAATTAGTAGCTATTATCAACTAATGAACTTATATGTACACACAAGTCCCTTTGCTCCCACACCCCCCTTAAGAATTGTACACCTTCTTTTATATGATCTTTCAATCTCCTACCTACCAAAATTCATCACCTCTCACTCCTTCACACACGGAGGCTCACCTGCCACCAACACATCCACTCCAACTTGTCAAAGTTTTTAATGTTACGGTCCTCATTGTTTACAATTCTAAGTTTCATGACACTTGCGAGATTTGAAATTGTCCCCTATACATCAAGATCTGGATTATTCACACGTAAATCAGGAAAAACCAAGGGCCCTGGGGAACTCCACTGCAAATCTTCCCATAGCCTGAAAAATATTCTTCTGCCATCATCCAATCTTCTATCACTCAGTCAAATTTTATATCGAAGTTGCTAGTGTCCCTTTTATTCTTCTACCTATGACATTCCTCAAGCCTGCTGTGTTGAACACGTTCTGGAAGTCCATGACTATCACATGGACAGCATTACTCTTACCAATGCTTAGTTACTACTTTAAAAAGAAAACCCCAGCACATTAGCTTAATACAATTTCCCCTTTAGATTCTGATTCTTCCTAACGTACCCATCTTTTTCCACATGATTACTAACGGTGTCTCGAATATTTGCTTTCAGTGCCTCCCGAGTGAAGTTAAACTGACTAGTCTGCAATTGTTGGGCTTACCCTTACAACCTGTCTTGATGACCATAAATGTTTGCCACTTCAGAGTCTCCTGGCACCTCCAAGATGGAAGATCATAGCGCTGCTGCAATTTTCACTCTCATTTCCTTCAAAATTCTTGGATACATCTCATCTGGTTTTCATGCCTTGTCAACTTAGAAATAGCAGCAGTCTGTCCAACATTTCTTTACTAAGACATTCTTGGAATGAGGTGACTAACTTTCACCAACCACCATTCTCTGTTAAGTTAGGTATGACTCCAACGACTTGAGACTTCAGCCCCAGCCAGATTCCAGTTTTGAGAAAGTTCTTGATACTTTATTCCAATCAAATGTAGTCTTGATATCAAGAGTTAACCTTAACCTCTGGGAATTCGGCTTTTTTTAAAATTTATATTTAAACCAAGGTTGGACTGAGGTCAAAACCCGAGTGACACTGGTGGAACCCAAACAGTGTCAATAAGCAAGTTATTGCGAAGTACTGCCCGATAACACGGTCGATGATCCTTACCATTACTTTGCAAACAGACGATCATAACCCACCGAGTGTAACTGACCAGGTTAGATGCAAACCTTTTTTGGACAGAACACATCTGAGCAATTTGTCACATTACCAGGCAAATGCCAGGCAAGTTCTGGAGCACTATTTTTCAATACCACTACAGATAATAGGAACTGCAGATGCTGGAGAATCCGAGATAACAAGGTGTAGAGCTGGATGAACACAGCAGGCCAAGCAGCATCAGAAGAGCAGGAAAGCTGATATTTCAGGCCCAGACCCTTCTTCAGAAATGGGGGAGGGGAAGGGGGTTCTGAAATAAATAGGGAGAGAGGGGGAGGCGGATACAAGATGGATAAAGGAAAAGATAGGTGGAGAGGAGACAGCCAGGTCAAAGAGGCGGGCATGGAGCCAGTAAAGGTGAGTGTAGGTGGGGAGTCAGGGAGGACGGACAGGTCAAGGGAGCGGGATGAGGTTAGTAGGTAGGAAATGGGGATGCGGCTTGAGGTGGGAGGAAGGACAGGTTAGGGAGGCGGGAACGAGCTGGGCTGGTTTTGGGATGCAGTAGGGGGAGGGGAGATTTTGAAGCTTGTGAAGTCCACATTGATACCATTAGGCTGCAGAGAAATTGTTGAGGGTGAGGACGAGTTTGGCTAAGCGGACGAGGGGGTCAGTGGAGGGGGACTGGTAAGGCCTGTGGGACAGGAAGAAGCAGAGGGCCTTTAGGCCCTCTGCACGGGGAATGCAGGTGTATAGGGACTGGATGTCCATAGCAAAAATGGAGGTATTGGGGACTCGTCCTCACCCTCAACAAGTTCTCTTTCAATTCCTCCCGCTTCCTACAGACAAAAGGGGATGGCCATGGTACCCGCATGGCCCGAAACTATGCCTGCCTCTTTGTAGGTTACATGGAACAATCCCTCTTCCATAGCTACACTGGCCCTAAACCCCTCACTTCCTCTGTTACATTGATACTGTGTCGGCACCGCCTTGTGCTCCCACGAGGACATCGAACAGTTCATCCACTTCACCAACACCTTCCACCCCAACCTGAAGTTCACCTGGACCATCTCTGACACCTCTCTCACCTTCCTGGACCTCTCTGACTCCATCTCGGGCAACCACCTAGAAACTGATATCCATTTCAAGCCCACCGACTCCCACAGCCACCTAGAATACACCTCCTCCCACCCACCTCCCTGCAAAAATACCATCCCCTATTCCCAATTCCTTCGCCTCTGCCGCATCTGCTCCCAGGATGAGGCATTCCACTCCCGTACATCTCAGATGTCCTCGTTCTTCCAGGACCGCAACATCCCCCCACCACAGTGGTCGAGAATGCCCTCGACCGTGTCTCCCACATTTCCCGCATCTCATCCCTCATACCCCCTTCCCGCAATAACAACCAAAACAGAATCCCCCTCGTCCTCACATACCACCCCACCAACCTCCGGATCCAACGCATCATCCTCCGACACTTCCGCCATCTGCAATCCGACCCCACCACCAAAGACATTTTTCCCTCTCCACCCTTGTCTGCTTTCCAGAGGGACCACTCTCTCCGTGACTCCCTTGTCCGCTCCACACTCCCCTCCAGCCCCACCACACCTGGCAGTTTTCCCTACAACCGCAGGAAGTGCTGCACCTGCCCCCACACCTCCTCCCTCACCCCCATCCCAGGCCCCAAGACGACTTTCCACATCAAGCAGATGTTCACCTGCACATCTGCTAATGTGGTATACTGCATCCGCTGTACCCGTTGTGGCCTCCTCTACATCGGGGAAACCAAGCGGAGGCTTGGGGACCGCTTTGCGGAACACCTGCACTCAGTTCGCAATAAACAACTGCACCTCCCAGTCGCGAACCATTTTAACGCCCCCTCCCATTCCTCAGACAACATGTCCATCCTGGGCCGCCTGCAGTGCCACAATGATACCAACTGAAGGCTGCAGGAACAGCAACTCATATTCAGCTTGGGAACCCTGCAGCCCAATGGTATCAATGTGGATTTCACAAGCTTCAAAATCTCACCTCCCCCAACCGCATCCCAAAACCAGCCCAGCTTGTCCCCGCCTCCCTAGCCTGTTTTTCCTCCCACCTATCCCCTCCTCCCACCTCAAGCCACACCCCCATTTCCTACCGACTAACCTCATCCCGCTCCCTTGACCTGTCCGTCCTCCCTGGACTGACCTATTTCCTCCCTACCCCCCCACCTACACTCACCTTTACTGGCTCCATCCCTGCCTCTGACTTGTCTGTCTCCTCTCCACCTATATTCTCCTCTATCCATCTTCTATCCGCCTCCCCCCTCTCCCTATTTATTTCAGAACCCCCTTCCCCTCCCCCATTTCTGAAGAAGGGTCTAGGCCTGAAATGTCACCCTTTTCAATACCGTTGCTGGGCTGATGTCAGGGCTCACAGCATTTTGTATAATGGGTCTGAAAGAGTTAGTTTCAAGCTATACCCAAACCGATGACATCTCAGTCCTTGGTCGGAGAAAATGTTGGTCTTGCACCAGATCCCGATTAGGTCACCTACAACATAGCTGGCAGGAGTTGAGTGTGCAGAAAACAAAACTAACTGTAGCACAAGTTAAGATGACTTTCAGACACCGCTTCCCTGACTGTTGATTTCAAAGTTTTTTCTCCTTCAGTTGCAGTCAGATTTTGCTACGCATGTGCTAATTGTTTCTTCAAGCCAGTGACTATAATTGAATGTTTGTGCAATGATCAGAAGTTGTAACCTTCAAATCCTTTGTTTGTGAAATGTCTTCGTAACAGGCACCTGTAAGTAGTACACCAGTAGCATTTCTATGTTGGGCTACGTTCACTTGTAATCTAAAGATGCCTCTTCACCTTGCTTCAGATCTTCTCCTGTTGAAATACTCATTCATGTACCGCTAAAATGGAATTCTATCACTCACCTGTCCAGTCTTCTACACAGTACTCAAACAAGAGCTCACCCAAAACTCTGTTGCCCGTGCACTAACTCACACCCATTTGTACTTCAGTGTATTCATAAACCTGTTCTTGGAAATATAGTTATAAAATCAAGGCATTGCATGACCAAATATTTCAAAGATTCATCTTTACTTTTTTAAACTCCAGCTATCCAAACTCTTGCCAAAATATATGCACATTTCCAACCAACTTCTTGCACATTTCAAATTTTCACTTTTTCTCCACGTGCAAATGCCTCTCCAGCTTCTATTTTCCAAGATCTGAAATTTTCCCCCTTAAAACATCCCCCTTGATTTTGGGCACCTCCCAACTTATCTCATGGCTCAGTTCAATTTTTTTTTGCAGTATCATTCCAGTAAAGTATCCTGAGAAATTTTACTGAGTTGAAATTGCTTATATAAAATCTAAGCTACTTCAGTGAAGACACATTTATTAAGTGCAAGTTTATGCAACTTTCTCCTACCTTGGAATTCACTGGACTTCCAATAGCAGTGCTGTTTTGTAGTGTTGCATCAATACCAGATATGTAGCTCAATCTAGTAAGGTTTGCATTGGAGTGTGTCAATGAGGAGGAACTGCTGGAAAAGGCAAGATGTATTTTAAACGTAACAGAACAAAATCAACAATACAGTCAGAGATAAAAGGTACTGCAGATGCTGGAGAATCCGAGATAACAAGCATGGGGCTGGATGAACACAGCAGGTCAAGCAGCATCATAGGAGCAGGAAAACTTGACGTTTCGGGCCTAGGGTTTAGGCCCGAAACGTCAAGTTTTCC
>JAHRHZ010000053.1:16651472-16725304 GCA_024137785.1 Ginglymostoma cirratum
GGAAAACTTGACGTTTCGGGCCTAAACCCTAGGCCCGAAACGTCAAGTTTTCCTGCTCCTATGATGCTGCTTGACCTGCTGTGTTCATCCAGCCCCATGCTTGTTATCTCAACAATACAGTCAACACTTTAAAGATACCAAACAGAAAACAGAAGAATTGTGATACTTTGTTCCCCTCTTTTTTTTAATCCTTTCCTGAAGGCCCCAAGATCTATGGTTTCTTCAATTCTGGAAAATCTCCATTACTCACAATTTTCTGTTCTTCAGAGCCTTAGTAGAGAACATTCATAAAAATTTAACATCAACAGGGCACTGTAACCTTCCTCAGTCTGATGCACATCCATGAACAAACTGAACACTATACAGGCAGTCAGCAGAAGCACTTGCTGACCCATTGGAGATCAGATTTCAGATCAAAAATTAAGCAGGGCCACAGCTCTTTAGGACTTAAATTCTGCACTGTTTTAATGAACAAACCATTAAGAGAGCAGGTATTCAATAGATGGCATAAAGTTTACCTTCTAGTCACCTCAGGCTATTATGACTAACAAGTTATTTTGCTCAAGATAGAAACACGTGATAGATTCAGGAGTAGGCAGTCAACGAGTTTGTGACTCATCTACTTGAGCACAAGTTTTCTATTCTTCCCACAAACCATTGCTTTCTCATTTTAAAGGCAACGACATCTATTAATCTGAGTCTTGAACATACTCAACCAATTACCTTCCAACATCCTCTGCAGCAGAAGCTTCTACAAGATTCCTTGGAGCAAAGAAATGCCTCCTTATCTCAATCCTGCCATTACCCACAGAATAGGTCCCTTGCTCTCGGCACTCCTAGTCAAGTGAAACTTCCTTCCACCATTCAGTCTGTTGACCCCTCGAAGAATGTTCTACATTTTACTGAGTTGAAGAGGATGAAGGCAGGCTCAGGCCATTTTAAAAATCTTTCCTCAAAGCACAATCTTTCTGCCACAGCAATCAGCTTGGGGAGGCTTTGTTGCACTCCCTCTGAAACAAGTACAATATTCCTTGGACAAGGAGATCAAAACTATACGTAACAATCTTGGTGTGAGCTAACCAAGACTCCATATAATTGCACTAAGACATCTTACCTGGTATACTCAAATCACCTTGTAATAAAAAGGTTACATCACATTCACCTGAACTGCGCTTGCTATTTGACTCCATTCAAAAGGCTCAGTTCTAATTACTTACAAAATTTGTAGGTTCACTTCATTTCTTAAAGGGATGTGGGCCAGCATTTATTGCCCATCCTTAACATGAAGAATGAGCTGGTGAGCTGCCTTCTTGAACTCCAGTCATTGGAGTGTGCGTACACCAACAGTACTGTTAAGAAGAGAGTTCCACTATTTTGGCCCAGCAACAATGAAGAAATTACAATACAGTTCCATGTCCAGTTGGGGTGCAACCTGGAGTGGAACCAGCAGGTCATTGTCCTGCGGTGCATCTGCTGCCCGCCATTGTAGATGGTTGAGGTCTCGGATTTGGAAGGTGCAATCAAAAGAGTGTTGGAGAATTAACTGGCAAGTTATCATAATTTTTGAATCATTGGCTGTACTGCTTGAAAGAATTGTTTTTAGGAATCTGACACCTTTCTGCTCAGTCTGGATTGGCTTCAAAGAACAAAAAAGGGTACAAAAGTGTAGTGATCCATGACAATCACAAGTGGGACATAATTCAAAAGATAAGGAATTCTTCTGTTACTGTAACCACGTTCATCCTTCCTTTCCTGTAGGCTGCGTTTCTACAGAAACTGGTCAAGTTTCAGAACTTGACTCTGTAGATACTTTTCATTTTTGATGTAAACACAGTATATAACCAAACTATTTAACTGTTGGAAATGGAGAAGGGAAAAACAAAATGATGGCTGAGCTGGATCTCATCCTCATCCAAAGATCACTGCCCTACACTTTTCAGCATGGAACCTTGGATAGTAATCATGAAGTTTTTCTGGTCAACTTTTCCGTTTCTGACAGCTACAAGAATGGGTACCTATTGGCACCACAGCCAAGGTCACTCAACCAAAAACAGAATCTGGTGTTTGCTAATTGTGTATGTACATTTGGTGCAGTTTTATGTAGAGAGTTGAATTCGTTAGCTGAACCACCAGGAGGAGAGAGGGTTCTTCATGTTTCAAGGGTGCTTCCTAAGTTAAAGAGTACATGAACAAATACCGCTAATCAAAAATGGTTAAGTAGTTCCTATCCGAAGAACTCTCCGACCCCATTTCCTATAAAAGCATGGATCCTTTTATGACCTCACTGGCAAGACAATAAGCATCTGAGAGTAGTTCCATTGTCAGGGGAGCAGACAATTTAGTACAGTTGGACAGCTAACTCCTAGCTGGCCATCCTAGAACTTGTATTCATGGCAAAGCAAAAGATGAAAGTACCTTGGTCTTTGGAATGGAAAGGCATCCAATTGATTAGGAATGGCCATAGTTACCTGCCACTTGCAGTGGATGCAAAAATAAAACAAAAAAAAAATTATCATTAAATTACACTGGGACTTCTTTTCTCTTCATTCTTACATGTGATGTGTCAAGGTCAGCATTTGATGCACTCCCTCAATTGCCCTCAAACTGATTGGCATACTCAGCCACTTCAGAGGGTTGTTAATAGTTAACCACATCTGTGGGGATCTGGAGTCACATGCAGGCAAGGATGATAGATCTTCTTCCCTGAAGGACATCACTGAATAAGATGGGTTCTTAAGCAACAACAATCGACAATGGTTACGCAGTCACCATTACGCTAGCTTTTTCTGTGCGACAACAATTTACCTTGTGGAAGTTTGGAAATCTGATACTTGGCCTGGTGACGAATGAGTCAAGGGCCTCAAATTTAGTTGGTCTGCTGCACAGCCATGATCTATAATGAAAAAAAAACTATGAATTTCAGTTTAGAGTTATGTATTTAATACATTTAAATATTTATACTACTGATTGGGCTAAAAAAAAAAAAAACCAATGCACAGGTCTACAAGAGGTAAATGTATTTTAAATCAGTTTATTATTTGTCTCACTTCATCAAGTGAACTCAGAAGCAATTAAATTTACTCAGCAGACACACGGTTTCTTATATTTCGCTATACATGTTGCTCACTGCAATTATTTACAGAAAGAAACAAAGTATTTTTCGTCTTAAAAAGATGTATTGTCAGCAAATTTCTCAACTACTAAAAATCATCTGCATTAGCTGCACATCACCATACACTTGATATCATGTTAAAATTGCACACAAGATCATCACTTGGCAATTTGGATTTTGAAGTTGAGGTAAAATAGGTGTGTGATTGCAGTTCTGAGAAGGCTTTTTTTAAAAATTCTGATGGTTCAGAAAGTAGTTTGTAACAGTGAACTATAGGCATGATTTTCACGAAGACATAGGCACTTGAATTAAGTCACAAAAATCTGTGTTGTTAATTGCGTAACTAGTTATAAAATCGAACTTTTACGGCAGTCAAAACAGATCGGGGCCACTAGGTTCGAGTTCAGTTCAAGAGAAAAGTTTCACTCTAGCAGAAAGATTTCAGTTTGTGAAGTTTCCAAGCTGAAAGAGTTGACAAACATTTTCAAGCAGTCAGATCTGAAGAGATTTATGTCAGAAGATGACTCTCAGCCATCAAATCTGCAAAGTCTCAGTTAAGAAAGAAATTCAGAACTAAGATAGCGGTAGCATTCCTTTGGGATCGAATATCTTTTAAAAAATTAGTTCAAACTCTGCTTTGCTCTTTATATAAAGACCTTTCTGAACGGAGCTTTTAGATTTTATTTCCTGTAATAAACTTGCACTTCTTAAAAAACACCGACAGCTGCAAGAACGTGTTCAGGCGACAAAACACCAGTGATGAACTACAAAAATTTAAACACACGATCTATCAAATCAGGTTTCACCCTGGGATCTTGCCCAACCTGAAATCATCAGCTGGGATCATTTAATTTACAATTGAGTGTATTCCCAAGTGATTTACTCAATTTTGATTTACGTAACACCTTTTATCGTTTGCAGAAGCATTATAAAAATGCCAGCCACCTATCAAGGCATTAGGTCAGATTAACAAAAGACTATGTCAAAGAGGCAGGCTTTAAAAGATCATTTTAAAAAGGCACAAAGTCAGGGAATGAAAGCCGACCCTAGAGCTTGAAGCCCAAACAACTGAAGGCATGACCAAATGGAGGTATGACAAATTTGGGTATTTGCAAAAGGCCAGAATCAGAAGATCACAACGCACCGTAGCACGCAAGAGACTGTAGAAATTGGGAGGAACATGACCACGGAGGAATTTGAAACCAAGAATGAGAATTTCAGCATGATGTTCAGCAAGAACTCTATGTCCACTGACAGACAAAAGGGCTGCTGAAGCAAATAGGATATTTTGCAAATTAAGACTTGATAGCTTATAGGCTAATCTAAAATCTACAGTTCAATGCTGCATAGTTTTTAAAAGATAGCCCAAAAAACTGACCATATTTTTTATTTAAAATGACAGTAATATATCATTCAAAAGCAAAGAACACAATTGTTGAGTGACTGCTTACCAGCAGTGTGGTTTTTTGGTGCAACTGGTGCCAGATCATATTGGTGAAAGTTGACACTTTCTTCCTCATTGTTGAAATTGGAGCTCTCTCGTTCATCTCTCCCTTCTTGGAGCTTTGAAGCTACATGTATCTCTTTGTTGTTTTCACCCATTGCCTCGCTTGTCAATTCCCGAAATCTTTGCTCCACTGATCCAGTGGTATGCAATTTTGGACGATGCAAACTGGAATTATTCAGTGTCACACCACGAACAGCAGTAGGTTCTGGAGAAACAGGGACTTTGAAATCTTTATGTTCTATTCTTAACACACTCTCACAAGCTTCTGAAGACATTTTCTCAACATTTTTTTGTGCCATCTCAGATAAACTTTCAACCTTTGCTTTATAAAGCACTTTATCCAAGCAAGCTTCATTCTCTCTCTTCTGGACAGAAAGTTTCTCCGAAGCAGCTGAAGGAGATTCTTCGTCTTTCTCCACCACAGAAATAGTATGGTTTATATTTGGCATGTCAGTGGTTGTATTTCCGTTTGAAAAAGCTCTGTTGTTAACAAATCCCTCTTCTGTCATCCACTTGACATCAGTGAACTGGCTGTTGGCACATTTGGAATCAGGTAATCTATTTGACTCAAATACACAGGTTTCTGTGATTTCATTTTGACCATGTGGTCGGTTCACATCCTCAACTAATTTGACTGACAGACAAGTATTTTCTGATTTGCAACAGCAAATGTTACTTATTGGATTAATTTGGCACAACTCTTCATTTGAAAGCACCGATTTCTTATTTTCCTCCTTGCTGGTTCTCCTTAAGGAAGATTTTTCTGAAGATGAATTCAACATGCTATGAGAATTCCTGCAGTTTTCACAAAAACCAACAGAATCTGAACTGCAAGTAAAAGCAGATTCTGGCGCTGGTTTAAATTCAGGTTTTAGAACTTTACTTTCATTGGTTTCAGATCTTTCATGACCCTTGTCCAACATCACACCCAAATCTTTCATATTGCTTTTCTGGTCCTGTAATTGCACATTTGGTTTTCTGCTTATAGCTGCAGGCTCACTTTTCTTCCTTATTAGGTTCTTATTAGAAAGTTCCAAAATCATTGCAGCTAACTGAGCAGGATCAGCACTCACAGAAGCATCAGCTATGGCTGAAGCAATTGTACTTATACTTAAAACAGAATCTGTACCATTGTATGCTCTAGGTTCTTCAGCTTTCACAGGCGAACTCGAACACTGTATATTCTATGAAAGAAAAGTAACTTTGAGCTACATTTTAGCTGCACAATTTAAAGCAAATACTTGAATATTGCTCTGAATGCAAGCTTTTACTCAGCACATGAACATGGAAGCATATAAAACAGAAAATAGGAGTACAAGTAGGCCATTCAATGCCTTGAGCTCACTCCACCATTCATCACAATCATGGCTGATCTTCCAACTCAATACCCTGCTCCTGCTATCGCCTCAACCTTTCATGCCTTTAAGCCCAACTCCTTTTTGAAATCATACAATATATTTTGGCTTCAAATCCATTCTATGCTAGCAAATTCCACAGGTTCACCACTCTGGGTGAAGAGAAAGTGCAGAAAGCCTATGGAAATTTCTTCTTGTCTCAGTCCTAAATGGGGTACCCAGTTTCCATACAGCCCTGGTTCTGGGACTTAGCCATCATTGGGAACATCCTTCCTGCATCTACTCTCTCTAGTCCTGTAGAATCTCCCCATTTTATTCTGAACTCTGGCGACTATAATCCTAATTGATCGAGTCTCTCTTTATAAGTCAGTCTTGCCATTCCTGGATTCAGTCTGATGAACCTTCATTGTACTTCCTCCATAACCAGAAAATCCTTCCTCAGCTAAGAGAGCACAACTGAACACAATATTGTACGTTTGGTCTCACCAAGGTGCTGTACAGCTGCAGCATAGCATCCCTGCTCCTATACCAGAATCCCCTCTCAATGAAGGCCAACATACAATTTGCCTTCTTTGTTGCCAGGTGGACCTGCATGCTTACTTGTAGCGACTGGTGTACGAAGACAACCAGGTCTCATTGCACATTCCCCTCTCAATTTAAGGCCAGATGATAATGTGCCTTCCTGTTTTTCACTACCAAAGTAATAACCTCATTCTTATTCACATTATACTGCAGCGGCCATGCATTTGCCCAAAAACTCAACTTGTACAAATCTCACTGGAGCATCTTTGCAATCTCCTAACAGTTCACTCTCCCACCCAGCTTTAACGCAGATCAATTACATTTCATCCCCTAAAATCTTAAATATATATTGTGAATAACTGGGGTCCTAGCACAGATTCTTCTTGCACCTCATTAGTCATTGGCTGCCATTCAGAAAAAGACCAGTTTATTCCTACAGTTTCCGGTCTGCCAACTAGCACTCGATCCATCTCAATACGCTAATCCCCAATCCCGCACATTTTAATTTTTACACACACATTTCTTACGCAGGACTTTGTCGAAAGCCTTCCGAGTCCAAATACAGTACATCCTTGGCTCACCCACATCAACTCTACTAGTTACGTTCTCCAAGAATTCCAGTACAGTTGAAGATAATCAGAAATCCTTTGCTTAAATTCATGCTGACTCCAATCTTGCCACTGTTTTCCAAGTGCTCTATTTTTATAGTGAATTCTAATGTTTTCCCCACCACCTTCAATGTGACCGAACTGTAAATTCCCAATTTTCTCTCTGCCTCTGTTCTTAGAGAGATCACATTAACTGTAGGAACTGTTCCACCCTATTGGAAGATAACCAACAATCTCTAGAGACGTGTTAAGTACTCTTGGATATAGGTTATCAGGTCCTGAGGCTTTATCAGCTTCCAATCCCAAAAATCTCTAAACACTATTTCCCTATTAATTCTGATTTTCCTTAAGTTCCTCCCTCTCACTGGAGTTCCCCAACATTTCTAGTATCTTATTGGTGCCCTCCTTGGTGAGGACAGAACCAAAGTGTTTGTTTCGTTGGTCAGTAATTTCTGTGTTTCCTAGTACAAAGTCTCCCTTCTCTGACTGTATGGGACTTACATTTGTCTTAAATCTCAGTTATCCCAACTCACTGTAAAAGTTGCTACATTGCCCACAAGCTTACTCTGCTACTTTATTTTCTCTTTTCATAAATCAATCTCTTTGTCCCCCTCAATTTTAAACTGCTACTACTCTTTGGTCTGTTTTTGTTTTCAGCTGATTTTTATCCCATTTCTTTCCTTGGGATGAATACTCTCTCTAATTTTTCATACAGGCCATGTCTTGACCACCTTTTGGGTTTTACTTTTGTGCCAGGTAGGAACGAACATTTGTTCCAGTTAATCCATGTGCTCTTTGAACGTTTGCACTGTCCTTCCATCATCATCCCTTTAAGTAACATTCCCAAATCTATCATAGCCAACTCACACCTCAAACTATTATCATTTCCTCTTAGCAGATTCAGGACCAAAGTCTCAGAATCAACTATGTTACCCTCCATCTTGAAGAATCCTGCCATATAATGGTCACTCATAGCTAGTGTTACTGGATAGTTTAATGAGCAGTTTAACTGGCCACGAACAGAACTTAAATTTAAATCTCAAAACATTCAATTCACATATCAAGCAAATAATTAAAATAAAAAAAAAGTGTACTGACCTCACTTCCATTCGTGTGAATTCTTGAACTTACTTCCTGGTCAATTTGAAATTTGTCATTTTCAGTTTGCTTATCAGTTAGAAATGCAGCTGAAATTTCTGCAGTAGTTTCTTGATCCGTGCATCTCAGCGCGGCTGGCAAAAACAAAGTCCTTGATGTTTTATAATTTAAACTGTATAGCAAAGGACTCAAAATTGTTGCAGTGCAGCAGTAAACCATTCAGATCATGTCTGCATAAACACTTCAGCTTAGACCAATTCTCCTTCCTTCACCCCACAACTCTGGATATTATTTACTTCTAAATAAACTTAACTCCCTTCTCAATGCCTCTACCACACACTGACCTTAATCACACATTGCATGCAAAAGATTTTCCCCGCCTCATGAGCCCAGCTGATGTTATCACTGGCTAAGTCAAATTTCAGACTGAAATCTGACTCGGTAGATCATATTGTACTTTTTGGTTTTTAACAAGGTAGTCTCTCATTGACAAGCACACAATGCTGCAGATTTAGTTTTAACAGTAAGAAAGTAAAAGGGAATAAACCAAACTATTCGCACACAAACCAGGGTAAAAACTGAATGGCAAAAAATATCCCATTCCGGTACCATAGACAATGGCCTTCACTCTTTCACGCTGGGTTTGACTTAGCTGTGGCTTCAATTCCCAGTACTGACAATCTCAGTTACAAAGAATCAAGGAAAAGGCAAACTCTCTCAGCTTTAAGCAACTCCTTCCGGGTTTGAGCCAAGCACTCCTGGTCTGGAATATCTATGAACTCCTGAATAAATCGGTTTTTTAAACAATTTTAAACTGTCCTCTCCCCCGCTCAGGAACAACTGCTTTACAGATCTACGTTCAGCTAAAATCCTGCAGAAGCCAAAAAACCAAAAAAAACCTTTTTTTCTCCCCCAAGCCATGGGTGTTTACTCTAAGTCCCACCAAATTTCAGAATCTGAAATCACCGTCTGCTGATAAACTTGTCCAAATGTAAACAAATTTCAATTAGCCTCCAAAACACTGACTTTAAACAAGAAATGACCATGGCCTCAGAAATATCGATGAGTTAACTATTAAATCCCTTCAGTTACATAGACAACTTACATGCTACCACTTTCAAAATGACAAAGTAACAATTCCAAGTAACTATGAATTAAATTTACCCTAAACAAGAATTTATTGGCATAGATCTTTGGTCTGACTCCGTCTTTAATACCATATACAGTTTCGGTCTCTGAAGGAAGGCCTGAAATACAATTGAAGCACCTCAGAGGAGGTTCACTTGACTGATACCAGAGATGAAGGAGTTAAGCTTACAAGGAAAGGTTGGTCAGAATGGGCCCAAATCCACTGGAATTTAGGTGAAGAAGTCACTGAAACATGAGCTTCTGAGGAAATCAACAAGGTGTGTTCTGAAAGGATGCCCGAGGGAGAGCGGAACTCAAAGGCACTATTTTAAAATAAAAAGAGGAATCCCCCATTTAAAACAGAAATGAGGAGAACGTATTTCCCTCAGAGGATTTGTTCTTTAGAATCTGCTACCCCAGAGAGCAGTGAAGGCAGGGTCATTGAATACTTTTAAGGCAGAGACAGAAACAAACATTCTTGACCAACAAGGGAGTCAGACAGTTTTGGGGCATATGGAATGGAGACAATCAGATCAGCCACATAAAAGCCAAAGACTGCAGATGCTGGAGATTTGAAATAAAAATAAATGATGGGAGAAACTCAGCACTTTTGGAAACATCCACTGCCAACAGAACAGAGTGAATATTTCATAGTCCAGCGACTCTCTTTTGAAGTTCCAAAGACAAACAATTGGACTTGAAAAGGTAGAGCTGTTTCTCTATCCACAAATTCTGCTAGACCTGCCAATTTTCCAACATTGTTTTCAAATTTGATCAGCCAATCTCTCAATGAACATTAGAGAAGACTCAGGTGGCAGAATGGTCTATCTTGCTCCTAATTCCTGCATTTTCAAGTTTTAATTTTGTAGGCACCCTAATAGTTCAGAACGTATCAACATTTCAGCCAACTTAATGGATGTCTCCAAAATAATGGCACCATTGACCAAGAGAATAACAACATAAATACATAAGAAACAGGAGCAGAAGTAGGCCATTTGGCCCCTGAAACCAGCCCCAATATTCAGCAAGATTCCGGCCGATTTCTCCCAGGCTTTAATTCCTGGAGGTGCACATAATGATGAGGTCTAACCAAGACTTGATACAGCTGTAATGCAATTTCCACTCCTTTGAATCGTAGCCTGCCCACCCGTTCAAATAAAGGCAACCATTCCAAAAATAAATCTATGACCATGACATCTTGGTTGTGTTTGGGCAGAATGGCCAAGTGGTAATATTATACTTCGATACTTCTCTCAAGGTGGTAAGCTGCCTTCTTGGACCACTGGATAAGCACACTTTCAATGTCACCAGGAGGGAGCTCCAGTACTTTGGCCCAGCAAGCAAGGTATTATGCTGGTCTACAGCAAACAAATCTGTTCAACAATTTTCTATTAGTGAATTCTCTATCCATGCTAATATACTACCCCCATGGGGATCGAGGTAGTGTATCAGCATGGACACAGGATTGACTAACCAACAGAAGACAGAGTTGGGATAAAGTGGGGGCCGAGAGTGGATTTTAGCATAGCAATCTGTAAGTTGTGGAATGCCACAGGGATCGGTGCTGAGACAACATTTATTTACAATTTATATGAATGACTTGGATATGAACATATTAGAGCCAAAGTCAGAGTGGATGACCAAAATAGGTGGGAAGCCAAGTGATAAGGAAGATACAAACAAAGTCTGCAGAGGGATATAGACAGGTTAAGCAAGTGGGCAAAAACTTGGAAAACAGAATACAATGTGGCTAAATGTCAGACTATGCACTTTGGCAGAAAGAATAAAAAGCGCTGAATATTATATAAATGGAGAAAGCCTGCAAAAAGCTACAGAAGAGACAAGAGGAATTTGGGAGTCGTTGCCCATGATCCACTAAAAGCTAGCATCCAAGTCCAGTGGGTAATAGGATAAAAGAAATGCTCATCTTTGTTTCAAAAGGGAATGGAATCTAAAAGTAGAAGAAAAAAAAACCCAAAAGAACTGCAGATAGTGTCTCAGAGTCACAACTGTTCAGTAAAGAAACAGACCCTTTGGTCCAACTCATCCATACTTACCAGATATCCTAAATTAGTATAGTCCCATTTGCCAGCGTTCGGCCCATATCCCTCTAACCTCTTCCTATTCATGTACCCATCCAGATGCCTTTTAAAATGTTGAAATTGTACCTGCCTCCAACACCACCTCTGGCAGGTCACTCCATACACACATTACCCTGTGTGGAAAAGTTGCCTGAGGGCTCTTTTAAATCTTCCCCTCTCACCTTAAACCTATGCCCTCTAGCTCTGGACTCCCTAACCCTGGGAAAAGGAACTTGGCTATTAACCCTATCCAAGCCCCTCATGATTTAATAAACCTCTAAGGTCAGCCTTCAGCTTCTGATGCTCCAGGGAAAATAGCCCCAGCCTATTCACCCTCTCCCTTCAGCTCAAATCTTCCAACCCTGGCAACATTCTTGTAAATCTTTTCTGTACCCTTTCAAGTTTCACAACATCCTTTCTGTAGCAGGGAGACCAGAAATGAACACAGTATTCCACAAGTGGCTTAGCCAATGTTCTATACAGCCACATATGAAGGACTCCTGCACTCAATGCAATGACAAATAAAGGGAAATGTACCAAACACCTTCTTCACAACCCTATCTAACTGCAACTCCACTTCCAAGAAACTTAACTGCTGGATGTCTGAAACACAAGCAAATATTTGTGAAAACTCAACATGCCTGGCAACATCTGGGGACAGAATGCAAAGTTAATGTTTCAGGTCCAGTGATGCTTCTTCAGAGCTGATTGCAGCTGGGAAAAGGTTTACATACATGATGAATAGATAAAATAGGTGGAGATGAAGCTCAGAGAAGTCTCGCGCAAGAGAGTGACAACAGCAGTTGGACGAAGATATGGATGAAGGTCAGCCTGTGAAATCAATAGTTGCTAACTGGGATGGCTGTGATAGCAGCCCATGTGAATGACAAGGTTTGGTATTTGGTGGGTTGGGATAAAAAGGAAACAGAAGAAGGCACTTATGCCACAATATTGTTGAATTACAATACTGAGTCCCAAAGGCTTCACAGTCCCCAAACAGAAAATGAGATGCTGTTCTTGCTTGCACTAAGCTTCACTTGAGCACCTCAAACCTGAGACAGATGTTGGCCAGGGAACATGGTGGTGCATTGAAGTGGTAGGCAACAGGAAGTTCAGGGTTATTTTTGTGGACAGAACTTGGGTCTTCTGCAAAGCAGTCACCCAGTCTGCGTTTTGTCTCCCCAATGTAGTAGGGGGAATACAGTAGACTAAATTGAGTGAGGTGCTGGTAAATTGCTGCTTCGCCTGGTAGGATGTGTCTGGGGCCTTGGATACCGAGGAGACAAGTAGTAAAATGGACACCTTCCATGACTGCCTGAAAAGGTGCCAGAGGAGCATCAGGTGGTGTTGGGAATGAAGAGGAGTGGACCAAGGTGTCCCAGAGGGAACGCCCCCTGTGAAAAGCTGACAAGGGAGGGGAATGCGTGTCTAATGGTAGCATCTCTTTGGAGGTAGTGGAAATGACAGCTAATGATCCTTCAGAAGTGGCTGCTGGTGGGGTGGTAATGAATAGCAAGGGGACCCTATCGCTGTTGCAAGAGGGAAAAGAGTGGCTGAAATGGGAAGGACACAGTTGAGAGCCCTATCTACTATGATGCTGGAGAATCCTTGGTTGAGGAAAAAGGTAGACATTTCGAAGGCTTGCTTGTAGAAGCTGGCATCATGTGAACAAATGTGATGGAGACAGAAAATGGGAAAAGAGAATAGTGTCCTTACAGGAAGCAGTGAGTGAGGATGTGCTACCAAAGTAACTGTGGAAATCAGTGGGTTTGTAGTGGATATTGGTAGCCAGCCTATCTTCAGAAATAGAAGCAGAGATGCTGAAGAAGGGAAGTAAAAAGTCAGTGTTGGACCAGGTGAAGGAGTGACCAGGATAAAAATCAGCCATGATCATATTAAATTGCAGACTGGGCTCAAAGGGTTGAATTGCCTGTTCCCTCTCCCACTTCTCTGTTCTTAACAGAGGTTAAGCAGGGTGGAAATTGGAAGCACAATGGATAAAACTTTTCCAATTTCAGGAGAGGGGGAAGCAGCACTGATGATGTCATCAACGTACCAGTGGAAGACAGAGTAGGACCAGAACAAGGAACATTTCACATACCCAACAAAGGAGACAGGCACAATTGTGCTCCATGTGGGTACCCTCAGCCACCCTTTTGAACTGAAGAAAGTGAGGAGCTAAAACAGAAGAAGTTGTTCAAAGTGAGGACAAGCTCAGCCAGGCAGAGGAGGTTGATGGTAGAGGGTGATGATGTAGACCTTTTTCCAGAAGAAGCACAGAGCACTGAGACCATCTTGACGGGGGATGGACACATAAAAGGGATTGCACGTCTACGGTGAAGAGGTGGTGGCTGAAGCCTGTGAACTGGAAATTTGGAAACTGACATAAAAGCATCAGAAGACTCGCGGATGAATCTTTGAAGACACATCTAGATTCGAAATGTTAGCTTTCTATCTCCATGGTTGCTGTCTGACTTGCTATGATCTGCAGCATTTGTTGCTTTCAGAAGAAACACAAAATGTAAGTGGGAAGGGACTGGACAAGGGGAGGGGAGAAACAAAGAAGTCGAGTTGAGGAAGGAAGAGATGAGCTCTGTGGGACAGTAGGCAGAAACAAAAAAAAGTTTTACTTGTGGATTTTAGGGAAGGAGGTAGAAGCGGGCTCTGCAGGGTTTGGAGACTATGACCTTGGAGACAGAAATCACCAGGTGAAAAGAGATTAGTGACAGTGATGGATACAATAGCCTGGTGTTCAAAAGGTGTTGTCATGGCCCCGGGAGATAGGAGGTGTTGCCTGACAACTGAAGTTTTGCCTGTGCGACGTAGAGGTCAGCATGCCAAATGACACCACCCTTGCTGGCAGGCTCAACTGCAAAGTCAGGATAGGATCTGAGCTGAGTGCAGTCAGTTCAGAGGCAGATAGGGTGGAATGGGGCATTGGTGGTTAGGAAGAGAAATTAAGGCAACCAATGTCACGTAGGACATGAAAGTAGGAAGTTTTGCCGAAACTATACAAACGCACTAGGCAGATCACAGCTGGAATACTGTGAATTCATGATTGGGCTCCTTATCGAAGGGAAGATAGACTAGCATTGGTGGCAGTCCAGAGAAGGCTCACTAGGCTGATACCAGCTATGGTGGGACTGTCTTGTGAGGAGAAACTAACCAAGTTGGGGCTTGAACAGAGTGAGACGTGAGCTTATTTGAAACACACAAGATTCCTGGGGGACTTGACAGGGTAGATGCAGAAAGTTTATTTCCCATCTGGAAACAGTCTAAGACCAGATGCCAGAATAAAAAAAAAGAGTCACACATTTAAAGACCAATATGAAGAAAAATTTCCCCATTCAATCTGAAATTCTTTACCACACAGGTCTTTGATGTTGGAACATGAAGTATATTCAAGTCTAAGACAGATACAAACTTTCAAATCAGTAAAGGGAATCGAGAGTTTATTGGGGGGAAAGACAGGAGAACGGGGTTAAAGATTATTCGATCAGCAATGATCTCATTGAATGGTGGAGCAGACTTAATGGGCTGAATGGCCCACTTCTGCTCCTACATTACAGTCTTCCTCCAACACTACAAACTGTACATTAGCAACTGATCAATGTATATTGCAGATATCACAATCATAGAACTGACATGGCACAGGATACCACTATTCAGCCCATCATGCTTGGACAGACTCTAAATGAGTATCATTACCTACTGCTTTCTCTCCCGTACCCATGCATACTACTTCTGTCCAAATAATCATCCAATTCCCTCGAATGCCCAGTTGAACCTACCCTCACCACATTTCCAGGCAGAGTATTCCATATCTTAACTACTGGCTGTATTAAAACATCTTTGTTGCATCACTGTTACTACTTTAGCATATCACTTTATATCTATGCCCTCTCATTCTTGTTCCTTTTACGACTGGGAAAGGCAACTCCCCATCTATTCCACCCAGTCCACTTGTGATTTTGCAAATCTCCTCACAGCCTTCTCTCCCAGAGCAGAAGTAAATTCTGCTCTCCAACACACTCACATTTCCTAAAGATGTGGCATCTACAACTATACACAATACTCCCAGCTAAGTGCCTTCCACAGTTCAATATAAACTCCTTGCTCCTGTATACTATGCCCCTATTGATAAAGATCCCCTTTTTCCATGTGACTTATTTTTTTTTAAGTAATTATCTCCAGAAGCTTCCAGACCACTAAAGTTAAACTGACCGATCTGTAATTGTTGGAATAAATCATGTTTGCAATTCTCCAGTCTTTTGTCACCTCCCCTAGATCCAGGAAGGAGTGAGTGAAAGATTAAGATGGTGGCCAAATTACTCCACTGTTTCCATTCCCACAGTAAAAAGAAACCATACCAATTCTACTCTCACTCGATTGCTCTTTGCCCATAATCCTATCAAGTTTTCCGTTTGAAAAATGCTTCCAATTCCTTTTTGAAGTTAGTTTTCAATCTTGTATAACATCTCAAGCAGTGGATTCCAGATTATAAAGCATAAATATCCTGATCTCCCTCCTCCCTCTTCCTGGTTGCAAGGGATTGCTAACTGAAGGACACAATTTAATAAGATTCTGAAACAAACCAGTTTCTTTCATTAACTTAAAATTATTTTGATCACATTCACACTTAAGGAATAGTTAACTTTGTTGCAAAAAAAAAGTTTTAGGTTGTCGTTTACCTGAATGAAGTGCATTGTCATTGCAAAGCTCAGGAGTTTCACTGTGGTCTTTTGACACATCAGGTTCAAATAAAGCAACAGGTGCTCTCTGCTCTGGTGATGTTATGGAATATCCAAACGAAGGCTAACACAGATTTAGGAATAGTCTGCATTAATACCAATGTAAAAAATCTTACAGAAAATAAAACTTATGGTATATTTCTAATTTTTAAATCCCCACTTTGGAGCATCTCTTAGTTACTCAAAGATTCAGACTTTTAACTGATGCACTGGTTTTTAAATGGTTAAGAAATTAAATGCATCTATTTTAACCTTGAACTAACCCGTTTTATATCACTGTTTTGTTCTCCAAGACATCCAAGAGCCTCTGATCTCTCACCAAAGAATTCTCCCAGAGTGAGACGGAGATAACTCTGACTGCCTTGCATAAAGTCAGACCCCGCCTGTGATGCTCTCAACATCAAGTAGCTATTAGCTGGAAGCTGCCAGGAATCATTTCCAAGCAATCCTTCAGTAAAGGTGGCTTCCATTTTGTCATCCTATTCAAAAGATGAGCAGACACTTCGAATTAGGAACTTTGAGCGATGACTAATATGTCAAATGTAAACGTAAAATAAATTTAGGCAGCACCTGAAGAGAACTATGAATTAAAAACAGCAAAAAGTTTGAAGTCACTCATTTCACAATGCAATTTTTAAACTGAATCCTTTTGCACTGACATTTATATTTGCTGGTGGACCACTCGTCACTGTAGTTGAAGTTGGCTTCCAGGATTTGAGGAGATGGTGCTGAATAGATAGACTTATAATACACCCTAAACAACTAAAACTTGCGAAGATATTTATAGCTCCACATTCAACAGAGCTAGCAAAAGTACTCCACACTATCACTTGAACAGCATAATTTTCACTTGGATTTTAATAAAATCAATATACTTAACAGCATGGAATGCACTTGGCTACCCCAAGTTATTCCCAAATTACAGTTTTCAGGAACTTAGGTGAAAGATACTTCGGGCATTTGTGATGGTCAGAAGGCTAACTTTGCTTAACTAACTGATTTATCTCCAGGATTAACAATACAAACAAATTGGTGATGAAGGTGGCTCAAATTCATCCCTCAGGTTAAATACACCAGTGAATCATCGGTCGGAGAGCAGCCCATGGTCCTGTGGGACTATAATGACTTTCACTGCACTAGAAATCAAAAAGGCTTTATTACTTATGTATGACAATCATTGACAAAAAATGTGGTACAGTTTGGCTGTTATTTACTAGTCTCACAGCATAGTCACTCCTGAGGCCAGAATTCGTATGGCTCCAAGTTTTAACAAAATCAAGGCAGGCAAAAGACAATAACCAAAGATAACAAGCATGGGGCTGGATGAACACAGCAGGTCAAGCAGCATCATAGGAGCAGGAAAACTTGACGTTTCGGGCCTAAACCCTTCATCAGAAAGGGGGGAGGGGAAGAGGCTTCTGAAATAAATAGGGAGAGAGGGGGAGGCGGATAGAGGAGAGGATAGAGGAGAGGATAGGTGGAGAGGAGGCAGACGTCAAGTTTTCCTGCTCCTATGATGCTGCTTGACCTGCTGTGTTCATCCAGCCCCATGCTTGTTATCTCGGATTCTCCAGCATCTGCAGTACCTTTTATCTCAAAAGACAATAACCATCTTACTTTCATTGCTGAGAAGTTACTGCAACAGTAGAAGAGGCTTCAAAATTCATTTTAACTGATTCACCAATTAAGAGTTACAGATGAGAGGGTAGGTTAATGGAGGATAATAATGTGACACTTCTGTTTAAGATTTAGGTTGTCGGTGATTTCAATTCCACTATGGTACATAAAGGCGCTTTAAAAAGTAGTCTTAAAATAAACACTATGCCTCAACTTGATTCAGAACATTGTTGCAATTATTCAAGAGATAAAAGTCACTTAGGTCAAAAACAAAAAAATGTCATTCAGACCGATGAATTATACAAGTAAGGAGGACTAGGCATTCAGCTCCTCAAACACTGTGCTGTTTACTAAGAAAATGGCTAAGTGGACTGTACCATCTACTTTGCCATCTATCCTTTTAATCTTGAACTCCACATGCTTTTAGAACTGAATTAGGCAACAACCCAGCCTCCAACACGTGAATATGCACTATTTATATCCCATTTTGTGAATTTAACAGTTACTTAGATTCTCTGCTTGACTGCCTTTTTTTTCCCCCCAGGAAGTGACCATTGATATTCTAAATCACATTTCCAGTGAGTTTCCTACAAAATCCTAACTTCACCAGACACCTCCAAAGCTGCTGAATTTCCAAACTTTATTATCCTTCACCCACCTCTATTAAGCCTACCAATTTTGGAGGTGCAAGCATTATTTTTCATCCAACCTACAACATCTGGCAATTTTTGGAATGATGTTGAGGTGACAAGACAGCCAGATACTTCGAATTCCCTATGCGCACTACAGAAGAAAAATCAATTCAGTTTACTGTTTAAAAAAACAATGAGATTACTGAACTCCTGCTCCAGCAGGCATTCTTGAAATTTAAGAGGGAAAAGTACAATTCAGAGCCAACACGATTGGCGGCGTCATAGCATGATACATAATTTCATCAAATGAGAACTACTGCTGTATGGACTTGCTTAAAATTGCATTGAGTAGTGCAGACATATAATGGGTATGGTTATTAAACAGTAATGGTAGTAGTGAGTGAATTACTAAAGTTGATTATCATGCCAAATGGCCAGGAGAATAAAGCAGTCTTTTTCATTGCTCGACATGTATATGAGCTAACAAAACATTTTTTATAAAGTCAGTATGAACACTATCAACGAGATTCTGAGCTTTGAATTCTCAGACGAATGCAGAATCATCATAAATCCTCTAATTGCTGCAGTGTAAAACTGTCTTGGGTTTCTTAAGTTTGAGAAAACTGTTGCAATTACTATTTTTGCAAGTTGAACAAAATTTATTTAACTATGAACCTTACTTTTGCTTCAGTTTTTAATTTTACTTCAGGAATTCTAAATGTTATCTACAAAGAAATAAATACAGTATCTTTTGTCAAAGTTACATTCTTATGAGAAATTTTAGGCTTTTGAGAAAAAAAATCTGTTGAGGTATGTCTCAATTCCCAAGATCTTCAAAATGCACATTCACGTTCAAGTCAAGATCTCTTCATTAAAAGTACACAAGGACAGACAACAAAATTTTCTCAGACCTGAATGAACTTGTTTTCTTCCTCAAACTCCTCCTGATCTTCTTCAATCAATGCAACAGCTTTGTCTGCAAAGTTTAATGGGTTTTACATGAAAAACAGTGAAATCTTTGAGCCAAGCAAACCTCAAGCTATTTCTTTAAAATATTACAGAGTAACTGAAATCTTACTGCCAGTTATAAATGCTTCTTCTTGAATACTATTGACTAAATCAGTTGGTAGATTGAACTGATCCTGTTCTTTGTCCAATGAATAATAATAAGCCAGATCTGTCACCCAGTTTCCTTCTTCATTTTGGTAAACCACACTTTGTCTCTCACCTGAAGACAAAAGGGAAAAAAAAATAAAAGAGTATGCACTTAGCAGGAGTCTTATGCCCAGTTTTCTTCTTTCTTGAAGATACCATACAAATATTTGTTCAACTCTCCATTACGGCACACATTCCACATGTGCAATCTGTAAGAGGGGAAAAGAAAGGAGACAGGTTTTTGCCACTCAAATCTCAGAACTAAAGGGGACAATGTAATATATACTTGCTAATCCAACACATTTTTATATAAAACTGGGAAGTTCTGGGAAAAGCTCCAAAGAAAAAAAGAGAAATGGCAGGAATGGACTGAAGTTTGGACTGTCAACTAAATCCACAGGCAAAGCAGGGAAGAGGAAGACCAAATACATTGTGCACTTGTTTGATTTTTGGTTTGATTTAATTATTGTCACATGTACCCAGATACAGAGAAAAGTATTGTGTGCGCTAACCAGACAAATCAGAATATAGTGTTTCAGCTACAGAAAAGGTGCAGAGAAAGATAACTCAGAGGTCAGTTCATAAGTCTGATAACAGCAGAGAAGCTGTACTTGAATATGTTGGTACAGGTTTTCAAACTTTTGTATCTTCTGCACGATAAAAGAGGATGGAAGAGAGTACAACCAGGGTGGAAGGGGTCTTTGATTATGTTGGCTTCTTTCCTGAGGGAGCAACAGACACAGGGTCAGTGGAAGGAAGGCTGGTTTTCATGATGGGCTAGGACTGGAAGTGATGCCATCTATTCAAAACAGCATCACAATTCAACAAGATTTTGTTTTATTTACTGGTGGCAGTTAGCCAATTCCATAATATTCAGAACAGCAGAAGTGACAAATCCAGTGTTCTCAGTAGCTTTTAAAAATAATCTACTTTATGAACAATTACTCCTTTGTACCTTTTATTTGAAGGCCAACATATGAAGTAGGAGTAAGCCACATGGCTCCTCAAGCCTCTTCTGCCATTCATCAACATAACGGCTGCTCTGATTGCACCACATTCTTGCTGATCCCTAATAACTTTCACTCCCTTGCTTATTCAGAATCTACCTACCTCTGTCTTTAATTTTCAAAAACTGCTGCAGCGCCTTCGGAGGAAGTGAATTTCAAAGAATCACGACCCTGCGCGGGAAAAGAATTCTCATCTGTTTTTAGCGGATAACCCCTTATTTTCCCCACAAGCGAAAACATCCTTTCCGCATCTATCCACATAATCTGATGTGTTCAGATCAAATCACCTCGTGCTCTTCCAAACTTCCACTGAAGCAAGCCTAACCTGTTCAACCTTTCCTCTTAAGACCACACACCTATGCTAGGTACTATTTCAGCTAACCTTCTCTGAACAGCTCCCAATGCAATATCCTTCCTGTAAGAAAACAAAAAATGCCCAATATTGCACATCTTACCAATGCCCCATAAAACTAAACACAACCTCCCACTTTTGTACTCAATTACCTTCACAAAACTTTCCTAATTACTTGCTGTATCTGCACACTAAACTTGCATTTCATGTACAAGGACAAACAGATCTCTTTGCAGAGAGAATTCTGCAATCTCTCCCTATGTAGACGATAGGCTTTATTCTCTGACAAAAATCAGCAATTTCACATTTTCCCACTCTACACACCACTGCCAATTTTTTTTGTCCATTTAACTGTCTGTATCCCCTTGCAGGCTCAACTCACTTTCCTAATTATTTTGGTCATCAGCAAATTTAGCACCCTTGCCTTCAGTCCCTTCATTCAAGTCATTTACAGAAATTGGGAAAAAGTTCTAGATCCAGCACTGATCCCTGAGGCACATCACTCTCACCAGCCAGAAAAGAACGCATTCATGCCATGTTTCTCTTTGCTAGATAATTTTCCATCCATGCCTATGTTACCCACTACATTGACTGGCTTTAAAAACTTTCCTCTACAATCTTTGCCGCACACCTTATCAAATACTATCTGGAAGTCTAAGCACACAGCACACCCACCAGTTCTCTGTAATCACAACAACCATTTTCTCAAAGTTTTCCAATAAATTAGTTGAACATAAATTCCATTTCACACACCATATTGACTCGAGTAAATTACCTTGAACTTCTCAATTCTCTTCTATAGCAGCTTCAATAATAGTAGAAAGATTGTCGAAACGGTCATTAAACTAAACTAGCTAATAGTGCTATTATAACTAACTGGCCACCTGTAGCTTCTTGCTTTCAGTCTCCTTCCTTAGCAAGAGTTATCTGTTAAGCTAGAAGTCAGCTGCAGAACAACTGTAGTACTTATTAGATCAGTCAGTCTACATGACTATGGAAACCTGAATTTTCAACTATATAGGGTGGTACCTTTCTCATCATCCCACTCGGAACACCCAGCGTTCCAATCAGCCTTCTGCTGCTTATGAAAAGGAGAGCTTTTTGAAGAGTCGGTCCACGTCTCACTTGTACTTCCATCTGGATTCACAGGTGATAAGTAGGCAGCAGCAAGAGGTGGACCTGAATCAGCACTTAAGGTCTCATCAGCATCATCTCTTCCTCTGGCTGCCATGTGGCCTATTGTGTCTCCAGAAGGTCCATCTCTCAGATCCATGACGTCATTTCCGGAAGATGTGCAGGTAATCTGTGAAAGACGAAAGGGTGTGCCTTGGACTGTAGAAAATAACTGGTCATCTGTGGTAACATTGCCACTTACAGGACGAAAATATACAGAATCCAGCTTCGGTTCATCATATACACTGGTATTCATAGCATCCTGTGGATCCAAAACAGAAATTTAGGCCACCTACGGCTCTGTTTCACAGATCTTTTTAAAAAGAGGACAACAGCACTGAAATCATATCGGAGATCAAATAATGCCAGTTAGCTTTTAGCCAAATAAAGCTAATTACGTATGAACCATTTTTCTGAAAATTAAAAGCAAGTAACATTTCCATAACATCTACAACTTCAAATTTTCATCATTCAGTAAAATCAATCACACTAAATTATGGCGGTTTCCCGTGAGCAATTGAATAGAATTGAGCAGCAATAATTTTAACCCACTGCACTTGTACTTCTCCTGGCTCAGTTGAATCTATCTGGACCATTGTGGTCAGTATCACTTCTCCTTTGTGAAATTACTTCAGTCTTTATTGCAGTTCCAAGGCTCTTAAATTTGCAGCACAGTTAATTACTCAGAAGTTCATTACTAAATCTTAAAAGCAATGTGCTTTAAGAGGTTCAGGTCATAGCACAGATGTGGAAACAGTGTTAGAACCCTAGCTGATTTTTCACCATTTTTATTTCATTGTTTCACCAGTTTTGGTTAGGAGCTGTAAACTGAGAACTGTGAGTTGAAGATGACCTTTGGACTGACAGCAGCAGCTCATGTTCAAAAAACATACACAAAACAAGCAAGCTGTTGTGAAATCTTGAAAATACCACCAATTCTAAAAAGCAGTAGCTCATGAGAATTTTAATCCTATAAAACAAACAAAATCCATGTTTCAAATTAAAGCTAACTAGTTCCCACATGTATTGCTTCCTTGCCTCACCCAACACCTTCACCCATACTACTCTCTCACCATACAAGAGACACCCTGGCTGGTTTCTCTAGCAATTTCCCTGACATTCTTCTGTCCATTTTCCACAATTCAAAGAAAGTTTCAGCTAAGTGTCTCCAAACTTGAAACACCTCCTTTCTGTCCTTCTGTCTCAGACAAGAATCAGACATTACAGTGAAGGGAACTGACTAATGGCTGTACATGTAGAAATAATGATGCACACAAGTATAGGCAAACAACTTTAAGTTCATTATCAGAAAACCTAAGTATAAAAGTTCACTTTAGATTTGGAAGACAATTTCTGACATTTGGTTTGAATAATGAGCCAATAAAAATTTAATCATAGGCTATGACTGACTTATTGTGTTCCTGCTACCTAGAATAAATCTGGTTACTTCATAAAAGATCGATGTTAATGAGATTTGCTGATAGAGGACAGAATCAAAATAAAAATCCAGTTTTTAAGTTATTCTTAAACTATTCAAAAACGGTAACAGAGACTTTTCACTGCAAAACACATGACAAAAAAAAAAAAAAAAAAAAAAAAATCAATCACCCAGAAATGATCTAATGAAACGGTAGGAAATCAGAACTTGGAACATAATCTGGTAGAATTAGGAAAAAAAAAAAACAGGAAAAATTGTATTGTAAACTGACAGCTGAACATAATGAGTAAAAGAACAAAACTGGGTACCTTTCTCAGAATGTCAGAAGCATTAGCAATAAATGCTCAGGTTGAAAGCAAGTGTGCTAGAAAAAGAAACTTAAATTATGGAATACTGAGGCTAGACATCTATTTACGTATTTATTTCGATTGTTCAGGAAAAATGTGGGATACAAGATGTAGCTTTTGTTTTTGCAAGCATTACTACTTCCTGTAAAGCATGCAACTCTAAACCTACCATCATCCTAACTACAGCATGGACAACCACTTACTATCCAAGTAATTTCACCAGCTGCAAGTATGAAGCTTCATGAGCATGTGCTTATTCCTCTGACAGCAGCTGATTTGAGAGTCTAATCCTAGCTTGGAGTTCAGATTTTGAAAATAAAAGGAAGCCGAAGCACCAAAACACAAATAAGAGAGCATAATCTCAAATCTGAGCCTGCAGCAACAACTTTTATGCAGCTGAACAAGGGACTGCAGAGGAAGGACTTCTGCTGTGCAGCTTTTGACATACTGGTGGTATTAGTAACCCAGCATCCAAAACCGACCTAATCAAGTTCTTAGTTCAGCTCCTCACATAATACGTCTATGACAAGGAAAGGCTTTGAACCTTTTTTTCACTGCAAGAGACACCAGTGGCCCAGAGCCCTCCCTCCCTGCAACTATTTCCACATTCTAGCATAAATTATCTGTCAAGGCGCATCTTCAAGAGTGGCCATGAGTTATCATCCCATCCCCACTCCCCCTCCTGTTGTCAAATATTGATGTTACTTCAGGTAGGTAGAAATTCCAATAAGTGATTTAAACATTAGAGCAATCATCTTTGAACAGACTTCACTTACTGAAGCTTCCTGGTGGTGTCGCGTTGAACTTCTTCTGGAGGATAAATTGAGAGGTATTCCCGGAACCGCAGTGATGACTTTTCCATTGCCTACAGGATCTAACCGACCCGCTGCCTAAAAAGAGGAGGTAACTCCAATATTTAAAGCAGCATGTAAATGAAGATACACATTCCCCAATTCCGCACATGTAATTATTGCAACTCAAATCCACAGATGCAGTCTAAGAGTACGAGAGTTTGGAAAGCAGATCAAAAACTCTAAACTTGTTTTGTTTTGTTTTGCTTTCTTACCTCATTTTGAGCAGCAATAAATTCCCTATTCCCTCCTGATGGGGGCACACTGTGTGGTTCATCTTGACCAGCAACATTTCTGTCCATTATTCTGAGGCCTCGCAAATTTTCAAGTGTTGCAGCATTGGAAGAAACAGTCACTGTACTGTCATGGTCACCTTCTTCGCCAGCTACATTTCTGTTCACCATTTCACGTCCCCATCGATCACCATAGATTGTAGAATTAGAAAGACGAGCTGATACACCAATGTTTCCATCATCTTCACTTCCACTACTACCATCCCCTCCACCACCTCCATCACCTGTAACACCAGAGTTACAAAGATATACTTAGTACAAAATTCATAATGCAAACACGGTGTACAAGTAAGATCTATAAAGGATCTATTATGCCAGAACTGTCCAAGATACTGCTCGTCACTTGGCATTTCTATACATTTTAAAACAATTAAAAGTTTATTTGCAAGTTCATGTGTACATGTACAAATTGCGATGGGAATTGAAAGGAACATTAATCAAAATCCATCTGACTAACGCTGATAGAGGGAGCAAGTTTCAGCAAGGCTTCCTGCTTCAAGTGTGGACATGAAAAAGAGTGGTGACATCTGTGATTGTCTCAGGCTACTCACCTTTCCCAAATCATGACAGAATAAAAACATCTACTTTTGGAACATACAACGAGTTACTTTGGGAGGACCAAACATTTGTGGAGCAGAAAGGAAGGTTTGGCCTTTTGAGCCTGCTTCACTATTATCATGGCCAATCATCCCGCTTTCTCCTCACACACTTTCCTGTCTCGAGCCTGAAGAACGTATCTAACTCGGCCTAGCCACTGTCAAGAAACATTTAAGTATGTATTCCCAAATGCATCATGACCAGCTCACGCCTTGATTACCATCATATTGTTTCCTTTTTAATATTCAGGACCCTAATCTCAGCATCAGGTACTTGGCTCACTTTCATAATGAAGAATTCAATCATATTATGATCACACTTTCCCAAAGGGTCCTGTACAGCTAGATTGCCAATTATTCCCTTCCTCAATACACAATATCCAGTCTAGGATGGCCTGTTCTCCAGTTGATTCCTCAACTTATTGATCCAGAAAATCATCCCATACACACTCCAGCAATTACTCCTCAAATGGTATTGTCACCAATTTTAAATTTACTCAAATTTATTTGCAGGTTAACATCGTCCATAATTACAACTGCACCTTCATTGCTACTGTCTCAAATTTTCTGTCTAATGCTTCCTCGAACATTACCACTACAGAAGGTGTCACTAAAAGTGACTCCAACAAAATGAGTGACCAAATTTTCTCAGCCCGGTTTCAATGACTATGGAATGTGAATCTCTGAAGGGCAGCATTTGGAAAAAAGAAAGATTTAAAATTTATGACCTGAACCAACCTTCTGCAAATGCCCAGCAGAACAACAAACTTCATCATTGAAGGATCAGTTCAATGTGTGGAGACAAACAACAGGGAATGAATATTGAAGGACTAGCATCAGGATCTATGGGATTTTATCTACTTAAGCTAAAACAAAATCAGAGCCCGATAAACTATAGTCAGTCATATAGCAAGCAAACAGGCCATTCGGCCCAACTCATCCATGACGACCAGGTTTCCTGAATTGAATTAGACCCGCTTGCCTGCGTTTGGCACGTATCCCTCTAAACCCTTCCTATCCATTTATCCAGAGTCTTTTAAATGTTGTTAACTGTACGTGAATCCACCACTTCCCTGATCATTCATTCCACGTCCAAATCACGTGTGTGAAAAAGTTGCCGAAGTCCTTTTAAATCTTTCTCCTCTCACCTTCAACCTACGCCATCCAGTTTTGGGCTCCCCCGTCTTGGGGAAAAGAACTTAGCTACTCATCTTATCTATGCCCCTCATGATTTCATAAAAAGTCACTCCTCAAACTTACACTCGGCAAGGGTTGGGGGGGGGGAGAAAGAGTCGCAGCCTATCCAGCCTTTCCCTGTGACTCCAAACCCTCCAATCTCCGCAAAATCCTCGTAAATCTTTTCTGCACCCTTTCCAGTTAATAACATCTTTCCTCTAACAGGGTGACCAGAATTGTACGCAATACTCCAGATGTGGCCTTATCAATGTTTTGTACAGCTGTAACATGACATCCCACCTCAATGCTCTGATTGACGAAGTGGAAGGCAAGCACGTCTTCAAGAGGAGAACAGTGGCCAACTGGCAATGTCACTGGGCAAGTAATGTAGGACGCCAATGCCTTAGGGGGACATAGGTTCAAAGCCCACCACAAAAATTAGCTAATTCAATTCATAAATCTGGAATTAAAGGCTAGCTGCTAGCTAGAGTCATAAAAGCCCACATGGTTCACTAATGCTTGTCAGGGAGAGAAAAATTGGCAGTCCTCATCCAGTTTGACCTACAGGTGACTGCAGACCCACTGCTGTTGACTCTTAACCACCCTCTGAAACGGCCGAGCAAGCCTCTCAGCTCCAGGAGGGCGATTAGGGATGCAAACAACGACACCCATGTCCCTTGAATGAATTAAGAGGGGAAAAAATAAGGCTGAATGCCCTCATCCCATTCCCCTTGTAGAACTGATTCAGGTATGGGAGGAGTTCTAGTACAAACTCAGGGAAGGAGGGCTCCCTGAGAAGTTGGGATTGTCTAGAGATTGAGGAGACTGGGCCTGTTTTCTCCTTGGACTCATAGAAGTTTGCCTACAGTATGGAAACAGGCCCTTCGGCCCAACAAGTCCACACTGACCCTGAAAGCATCCCACCCAGACCCTTACCCCTAATCTCCACATCCCTGAACACTACAGGCAATTTACCATGGCCAATCCATCTAATCTGCACATCTTTGGACTGTAGGAGGAAACCAGAGCGCCTGGAGGAAACCCACGCAGACCACGGGGAGAATGTGCAAGTTCCACACAGACAGTCACCCGAGGGTGGAATCGAACCCAGGTCCCTGGCACTGAGGCAGTCGTGCTCAAACTCCTATTTTGGGGAAACTAGCCTTTGATATGGTTTAATGCACAGTAAAAAGCCCTTTAGCCCACTGAGTCTGCACCAGTCCAAAACTAACCCCTAATGATTCTAATCCTATTCAAAACGATTCTAAGTCCCAGGCCCAATTATTTATTAATTGCCTACACTTGCACAACAACCTCACACTTGGGTCTTGTCAGACGACTACATCATTGTTGCAACGTTAAAGGTAAGCAGCAATTTTCTACTGGGATGTGAACCTGGTCTGAGAATTGCAGGAGCTGATCCTTCCCCACCCTGTGATTCACCATGTAAAGGGCAGGTCACTGCTGGCTGTACCTGCTCCAGGATTGCCAAATGTTGCAAACAGGACAAGTCCATTGAGCCCCAAGCTCGAGGGAATAGAGCTTGTCGTAAAATCTAAAGATGGGACAAATCACTGAACAATGCTAAAGCTGGAGCAAGCTGTTAAAGACCTCTTTATACTAACTTTTCATCTGAAATAATACAATGCACATAACTTCTTGAACACAAGAAAATGCGAAGAATAAAGACATGCATCTGAATTTATCTAGAAATAAAAAGTCCTTGGATCAACTGGAGGCCAAAGGTTTTCAAACATAACTTAGCTCAACAAAACATGCCAACTCTCACCGAACCTTGCATCAAGATTCAAAAACACATCTTGAAAAAAAAAGGTCAGGTGTTCATCTGAAAGAAAGTTCTGGTTAGCCAGTGAATCATTAAGTTAACATGTTCAGTGCAAAAAAGCTTTTTCCAAGCTGAAACTCTACCAAAAAAAAATCATCATAAGTTAAATGCACAAGAAGGCGGTGACTGAAACAAGTTTTAAAAACAAAATGACAGCCAGCACAAAAGCTCCTGCAGTTTTGGCTGGGTATCATTTGTATGAAAGTTGATTACATAGCAGTCCTGCACACAGTAGTATTGTGCTTACCCACAACTGGTGAGTTTATGACCTGACCCTCTGCTCTTCTTCTAAATTCAAATCCAACATCATTTATTTCATCAAGTGGTCCAATAGACTCGTCAGAACTACCACCTTCCAGTCCTGGTCTAAAGCTGGGATGATTGCTCTCTCCAAGCTGCATTATAAATTAATATAGTAAGTTGATAATTCATATTGAAAATTCATACATTGCCATGATGTAGTAGTATACAATTGAAAAATTCAAGTTCAATCTTGGCTGTGTTAAAGTAACTTACCTCGACCAGGACGGCAAGTTTGCAAATATCTAGTTTACAGCTTACTCATTTTAGAATACAAAAATAAGTTACATGCCCTAAACTAAAAAACTGCAGGCTTAAGAACACAGTCAGAATAGAGACAGAGCTATTAAACAGTCAGCAGACTGACTTGGCTAAAAACTTAAAAAAAGACCATACCTGTACTCCTTGCAGAAATAGCAGCTCAAAGAAATATTTGTCAGTTTGACAATAACCCATAACAGACTACATTGTCATGGAGGCAGGTGGAACTTAGGAAAGTTCTCTGGTTGTTTCCAAATTAAAAAAACCAAAAGTTTATAAATGACAATTTGTAACTAGTATGGTTTGCAGTTCAGAGAAACATCAATCAAAATGAGTTACTTCAGACTCAAGTTCTAAGCAGAGCAAACCATGAGGTGTATCATTAATGTGAAAGACAGGTGAGGCTTATATTTAAGTTTGGATCAGAAGGAACAGAAGCTGAAAATAAAAGGCTGCTCTGGTTGAAGCTGTTGAAAAATCTACTGTGATCCTTGCAGCATCTTAATGCTAACTCAACTGAATTCAGTTGTGAATGGTCATGACAAACAAATAACGGAGATGAGGCTCCACAATTATCCCCATTCTTAAGTATGCAGAAAGGCATACACAATGTAAAAAGTCTGAAGTCATGCAACACCAGGTTATAGTCCAACAGGTTCATTAAAAATCACAAGCTTTCGGAACGATGTTCCTTCCTCAGGTGAAGTACTTCACCACGCTCTGAAATTTCTTCTGAGGATGGCAACCCTTAGCAATTCACTCAAGTGCAAAGTGGATTATCTACCTTGACCTCAAACAGTTTCTCAGAATCCACTCTTCAACTAATTAGTTTCACTCCTATGGTATTAAGCAATGGCTGAAGGTCCTGGATACCACAAAATTTACTAGCACAACATCATCCTGGCCTATAACCTTTTAGTACTGAAGCCTTGTGTGCCAGAACTAGTTGAGCCCCAAGCCAAGCTGTTCCAGTGCAGCTACAACACTAGCATCTACCCAATAGAAACTACCCAGGTTTGACCTGTACGCAAAAAGCAGGATGAATACAACTCAGCTAATTATGGCCGCAGCCTACTCTTTGACAAATTGATAAAACACTTTTTCAACAGCACTCTCAAAGGACACTTGCAGAGGAAAACTTGCTTACTTTCAGATTCCACCAGGGGGACTTGGCTCCTGACCTCACACTTTTGGTTCAAAAAAAAGAGAAAGGACAAAAGAACTGAACCCCACAAGCCAGGGGAGCGTAACTGCACTGGCTATCAAGGCAGCTTTCAAACATGTCAAGTCATCCTGGTAAAACTGGAGTCAATGAAAATTGGGGGAAAATCTCCACTGGGTGGTGACATCAATCCTGGCACAGAACGAAAATCATTGTGGTCGGAAGTTTATCATCTTACTTCAGGGTTATCACTGTAGGAGTTTTTCAGAGCAGCATTCCCAGCCCAACTGAAAGTAGTAGGAGCAGGAACAGGAACAGGCCTTTGAGTCCACTGCGCCATTCAACATGACCAATGCTGCTCCTCAATATGTTCCTGCTCTTTGCCCCTACCCTTGAACGCCTTTAGTTAGAAATCTATTTTTTTCTTAAAACAGTGACCACACTTCTATAGTGTTTGTAACAGAATTCCACAGCATTGTCATCCGGAGAAGAAATTTCTCCTTGTCTCAGTTGGAAGTGGCCTACTACATATTGAGATTGTTCTGGATCCTTTGGTCAGGGGAATCATCATCTTTGACAGGGTTTGACATAATAGACACAGTACTTTATGTTTCAATGAGGTCCTATATCATTCTTCTAAACTTCAAGTGAGTACAGGCCCAGTTGATGCAACCATCTTAATGAGGAACCTGCCATCGCAGCAATTGGTCTGGTGAACATTTGCTGAATTTTCTCTACAGCAAGTATACTTTTTCTTAGACAAAGCTGTGGTCTCAACAAGGCCGTGGTCTCTAAGACCCTGTACAGCTGCATTAAGACTTCCTTACTTCTGTATTCAAACCATTTCGCAAAGGCCAATATGTCATTTGCCTTCCTAACTGCTCGATACAGCTGCATGTTTGCATTCAAATGATCTTTGTGCAAAAACACCCATATCTTTTTGAAAAAAGTTGATATACAAACTCATGGAATAATATTCTGGCATTCTGTATTCCCAGGCAAGTGCCAGGCCATGACCACCTCCAAGAAGAACAAACTTAACTATAACCCATTGACATTCAATGTCATTATCATAAATGAACCCCTTCAGCAAATGCATTACATGGATCAATCTAGTAAACTTTCACTGCACTGCCTTCAAAGAAATATAACAATGGGTGAAAACAGTCATGTCGTGGTAAAGTGACTGTACTAATAATCCAGACACCTCCCCCCGCCCCCCCACCCCGACACCCGCCAAGCTAATATTTTGGGAATGTGGATTTAAATTCCAACATGGCAGATGAATAAACATGAAATAATCAGGAATTTTAAAAAAGATACGCTAATGGCAAAAGATAACCACTATTTACTGTTCTGAAAAGAAATCTGGTTCAGTTCAGGAAAAGAAAACCACCATCCTTACTTGGTCTGGCCGACAAGAGATTCCAGACCCTTTGGGCGACCAGACATGGACAATACTGGCCTTGCCAGCAATGCCCACATCCCGTAAACACATAGAGGGCAAGATAGAAAAAAAAAAAGACACCCCAAATGAGGAGACCTGGTCTCACCAAAATCCTGCACAACTGTAACAAGATGTCCATATTCTTACATGCCAAGTCCTGTAGAATAAAGGTGCTCGTCATATTTAATGTACTTTGCTCAACAATTTTCTCTTGAAAAAGTGAGATACAAGTACCAACAGGTTGCAACAAAGAGCCAGGTCCCAGATGGTTCTTAGTCAGTGTCATACATGCCTCATTTCGAGCAAAGACTAGCGAACAATTACAGTTGGGAAATGCAGCTATTTCACTGCATGCTTAAACTCACGGTACTATGACGATAATTGTAGCACTTTACTCTTGCTGAGCTAAAATAGCCTGGATTGTAGATCAAAACCAGTTTCTTCTTGAACTGTAATGCTTTGCTACTTACTGGTAAAGTTAAGAAACCTTTGGCATTTACTCAATGGATATTTAGAGTAACACTACCACCAAAGAGCATGCAACTCACTACAGCGAATTTAATATTTTAGGCTACAGGTAAATTGAAGGTAGAGTCAGTCTTTATGCCATTATTTTTATATTTAAAAGATAGCTAAATACCAGAAGAGAGTTCACAGATTATGTTAACCTTAGTCTTTAATTACCCTATATTCTGGTTAGCTTATTTGTTTCAACCATCCACTTCAATACACTAACCCTAACGTTATGGAATTGTTACCTTATTAAAATGGGATAGTTATCTCAGAATACCTACAGTGTGGGAAAAGGCTATTTGGCCCAATCGAGTCCAGACCCAAGCCCTACCCTATCCCTGTAACCCTGCATTTCCCATGGGTAGTCCACCTAGCGTGCACATCTTTGGATTGTGGGAGGAAATGCAAGCAGACGTGGGGAGAACATGTAAACTTCACACAGACAGTCACCCAAGGGTGGAATCAAAGCTAGGTCCCTGGTGCTGTGAGGCAGCAGTCTGACCATTCAGCCATCATGCCATCATCAACGGTTTCTAAAGCTTTGTAGACTGACAGGGTCATACCAAAGTCCTGTGTATAGAATGACAAAATTCAGTGGTGATGACTTGCAGATGTAAGAAAAGGTTGAGCAATTAATTTTCAAGCAATTTCATAGATATTGCACATTCAAAATGTGTGCACAAAGCACTTAGAGTTTTACTTCTCTGTAATAAATCTAGAAAGCAAGAATAATATACATACCAATTGCCTTGCTGAACTAGAGCTCAACAACTGTCCTTGCAAAGTACTCTGTTGGACAGCCTCCAATTCATCTTCTGTATCTGCACCACTTGATGGTGCAGAATCCATTCCAGTAGCTGCTTGTCGAACAGGAGGCATCTGAAAATTATCCTACAACATGACAAACAATCCTTCAAAAGTACGATTTTAACCAGAAAAATGGTTTAATAATTATTTCAAGCAAAATAGCTCATTTTCACTCACACATCATAAGGTTTGAAGACTTTAGAACTAAATGACATTACTGCAACACCAGACAATTAGAAGATACCAAGCAATGTGGCCAAGGGTGAGGACAGTACAATTTCAATAGTCCACTCAGCAAATTGGGGGAGTGGGGGTTCTGGTTCTGGTTCTGGTGGTGGTGTCACTGAAGAAGTGCTTAAAACAAGTATGAATGAAAGGTGCAGCAGTCAGAATAACTGTGAAGTGAACTGAAAAGGGTGCAGCAAGTCAATGTCACTGTGAAGCAGACAGGGAACGCAGATGCAAGTGGGGCTCAGAACATGAACAAGGATAATGTTTTCTAGTCTATGGGCTACTGATGACTTCAAGAGTAGCTAAAGGGAGTGCAGCAGAGCAAATGTTGCAGAGATTCTCAATAAAAACCTGAGAGTCAAGGTCCAGAAAGAGCTCAACAGCAGCTAAATCCCAACAGGAAACCAGCCAGACCTGAAAAGCCTGACTAAAATGACATCAGCACAAAGCAATAAACTAATTAGTAGGTACTGGGCAAGTTGTTTTTACCTATGTTAAAGCAACATGTGTGGCACAGTGTGTATGAAATCTTGTGTCCGAAGATTCAGACATCCTGCAGGCTATGCATCTCCACGTCTGGTCAGCATGAGCACCAGATTTTGGAGCGCGAGTGCAAGTGGAGGCACTTCACTGCATCCACAAGGCTGTGTTACACTGGTAGCACGTGGTTAGGTGTGGTCACCCTACAGCTTAAGAAAGTGTAGTCAGGAAGCAATGGGTGACCGTCAGTCATACTAAGGGAGGCAAGGAGTCAGGAAAGCCCCAGAATGCATCACACTTGGGCAGCATGATGGCTCAGTAATTAGCACTGCTGCCTCACAGCGCCAAGAACCGGGGTTCCATTCCACCCTTGGGTGACTGTCTGTGTGGACATTCTCCCTGTGCCCGAGTATAGTTTCCTCCCACAGTCCAAAGACGCGCAGGTTAGGTGGATTGGCCATGCTAAACTGCCCATAGTGTTCAGGGATGTGTAGGTTAGGTGGGTTATCGGGGGATGAGTCTGAGTGGGATGCTCTGGGGGTCGGTGTGGGCTTGTTGGGCCGATGGGCCTGTTTCCACACTGTAGGAAATCCAAAAACTTAAGAACAGATTTTGTTCTACATTGGAAAATGCTATGTGAAGGTTCCTCTGGGAGTGTAGTCGGAGCTCAGCAACACAAGCAGAGAATAGACAAAAGGAAGAGCTGTATACTTGTAGGACACTCAGTTGCAAGGTGCACCAACAGGGATTTCTCAGATGACTTCATGATAGCGTGTTGCCTCCCTGGGGTCGGGGTCAAGAATGTTTCTGACAGCTGCAAAGCATTCAGTAGCAGAGGGGAGGGAGAATTATCACAGGTCATGGTACTAATGACAGACAGTAAAAAGGAGGAGGTTCTACAACAAGAATTTGGATTGAAAAGTAAAATCAAGGCTGTCATCGCTGGATTATTCGCAATGCCACATGTTACACGGCATGGAAAGATATCGATAGGGCACATGAATGTATAGTTAGTGCAGAAGGCTTTAGATTACTAATTCACAGGGTCAGTTCCTGAACCACAAATGGTGTGTGCATGCGTTTTGGGTTTTTGTTTGGGAGGGTAGGGGTGGTGGTGGGGTCATGAATTTGTGCTATTAGTGGGGCTTTATACTAGTTTGCCAGCTGAAATGAAACAGAGAACCATAAGGTAAAACGTGGTGAGACTGTTGATTAGCTTGGAGATATGACACCACTTCTATCAAGGATAGATTGTTGAGGGAGGGACAGGACTGAGAGCTCAATATTCTGGGGTATGGCAAGGGGTTAAACAAAAAAGAGAGGAAGTGGTGACGCTATTAACTGTAATAAAGGAGATATAGTATCTTAGAAGGCTCCTCAACTTGGGCCATTAGGTAAAACTTAAGACAAAGGGTCAAAATTGGTGGGAGCCACATTTCTTAGGTACAAAAGTAATAGGATAATCATGGCAGGAAATTTCAACTTTCCCAACATTAATAAGTGAGAATTGTTTAGAGGCAGGGTGAAAAAATCTTAAAATGTATCCAGCCTGCAGAAAGTCCCACAAGTAGTTGGGTAGCGCTGAACCTAATTTTATGGCAGAGCATTTCAGTGAGAGTGACTGTATCTCAGCAAGATTTAAAAAAAGTAGTAAGGGAAATGGTCAAAGATGGACCAGAAAACAAACAAAAAAGTCTTGAACTGGGAGCAGGTTGATTTCAAACTGATAAAACAGAATGTGGCCAAAAGTGAACAGGGAGCAGCTACCTGTAGCACAGACTATATCATAAGAACTAGGAGCAGGAGTAGGCCGTCCGGCCCTTCAAGCCTGCTCCGCCATTCAACAAGATCATGGCTGATCTTTTTGTGGACTCGGATCCACTTACCCGCGCTCTCACCGTATCCCTTAATTCCTTTATTGTTCAAAAAAGTATCTACCTTAGCTTTAAAAACGTTTACTGAAGTAGCGCCAACTACTTCACTGGGCAAGGAATTCCATAGATTAACAACCGTCTGGGTGAAGAAGTTCCTTCTCAATTCTGTCCGAAATCTGCTCCCTCTAATCTTGAGGCTATGGCCTCTTGTCCTAGCCTCACCTGCCAGTGGAAACATCCTCTGTACTTCTATCTTATCTATTCCCTTCATAATTTTACGTTTCTATAAGATCCCCCCCTCCTCAATCTTCTGAATTCCAATGAATATAATCCTAATCTACTCAGTCTCTCCTCATAAGCCAACCCCCTCAACTCCGGAATCAACCTAGTGAACCTCCTCTGCACCCCCTCCAGTGCCAGTACATCCTTTCTCAAGTAAGGAGACCAAAACTGCACACAGTACTCCAGGTGTGACCTCACCAGCACCTTGTACAGCTGCAACATAATCTCTCTGCCGTTAAACTCAATCCCTTCAGCAATGAAGGACAAAATTCCATTTGCCTTCCTAATTACTTGTTGTACCTGCAGACCAACCTTCTGTGATTCATGCACAAGGACACCCAGGTCCCTATGCATAGCAGCATGCTGCAACTTTTTACCATTCAAGTAATAATCCTTTTTACTATTACTCCTACCAAAATGTATGACTTTACATTTATTTACATTGTATTCCATCTGCCAGACCTTTGCCCACTCACTCAATGTATCTGTGTTCCTCTGCAAAGTTTCACAGTCCTCTGCACACTTTGCTCTGCCACTCATCTTAGTGCCATCTGCAAACTTTGACACCCTACACGTGGTCCCCAACTCCAAATCATCTATATAAATTGTAAATAATTGCGGTCCCAACACCGATCCCTGAGGCACACCACTAGTCATGGATTGCCAGCCAGTATAGCACTCATTTATCCCCACTCTTTGCTTCCTGTTAGTCAACCAATCCTCTATCCATGCTAATACATTACCCCTAACGCCATGCATCCTTATCTCATGCAGCAGCCTTTTGTGCGGCACCTTGTCAAAGGCCTTTTGGAAATCCAGGTACACCATATCCACTGGGTCCCCATTGTCCACCTTGCTCGTAATGTCTTCATAGAATTCCAAAAGATTTGTCAAGCATGACTGGCCCTTCATGAACCCATGCTGCGTCTGCCCAACGGGACAATTTCTATCGAGATGCCTTGCTATTTCTTCCTTGATAATAGACTCAAGCATCTTCCCCACTACAGAGGTTAAGCTAACCAGTATATAATTTCCCATCTTTTGTCTACCTCCTTTTATAAACAGTGGTGTCACATTTGCTGTTTTCCAATCTGCTGGGACTGCCCCAGAGTCCAGCGAATTTTGGAAAATTACCACCAGCGCACCTGCTATTTCTCCCGCCATCTCTTTTAGTACCCTGGGATGCATTCCATCAGGGCCAGGAGACTTATCAATCCTTAGCTCCATTAGCTTGCCCAACACTACCTCTTCCACAATAATGATTGTTTCCAGGTCCTCACCCACCTTCGTCTCTTTGTCAATTACTGGCATATTATTAGTGTCCTCCACTGTGAAGACCGATACAAAATACCTGTTCAATGCCTCGGCCATTTCATCATATCCCATAACTAAATTCCTCTCATCCTCTAAAGGGCCAATGCTTACTTTAGCCACTCTTTCTCGTTTTATATATTTATAGACACTTTTGCTATCTGTCTTGATATTCTGGGCTAGTTTTTTCTCATGTTCTATCTTACTTTTCTTTATAGCTGTTTTTGTGGCTTTCTGTTGACCTTTAAAGTTTTCCCAATCTTCTAGTTTCATGCTGTTTTTGGCCACTTTGTATGCCTTGTCTTTCAATTTGATAGCCTCCCTTATTTCCTTAGACACCCATGGCAGATTACCCCTTTTCTGACAGTCCTTCCTTTTCAGTGGAGTATAGTTATGCTGAGCGCTTTGAAAAACTGCTTTGAAAGTCCTCCACTGCTCGTCAACTGTCCCACCATAAAATCTTTGTTTCCAGTCTACTTTAGCCAAGTCCTCCCTCATTCTATTGTAGTCCCCCTTGTTCAAGCACAGGGCCCTGGTATTGGATTTTATCTTCACACTCTCCATCTCTATTCTAAATTCAACCATACTGTGATCACTCCTTCCAAGAGGATCCCTAACTATGAGGTCATTAATTATTCCTGTCTCATTACACAGGACCAGATCTAGGATAGCTTGCTCGCTCGTCAGTTCCGTTATATACTGTTCAAGAAAACTATCACGGATACATTCAACGAACTCCTCCTCGAGGCTATGCTGGCTGAGCTGGTTCGACCAATCTACATGTAGATTAAAATCCCCCATGATAATTGCCGTACCATTTTTACAGGCATTAGTTATTTCTTTGTTTATTGCCCACCCCAATGTGATGTTATTATTTGGTGGCCTATAGGCTATGCCTATCAGTGACCTTTTCCTCTTAGAATTTCCAATTTCCACCTAACTCGATTCAACCTCATTCTCCGTAGAACCTATATCATCTCTCAGTACCGCCCTGATGTCGTCCTTGAATATCAGAGCTACACCACCTCCCTTACCTTCCTGTCTGTCCTTCCGAATAGTCTGGTACCCCTGGATATTTAACTCCCAGTCGTGACCATCCTGTAACCTCGCCTCCGTAATGGCTACCAAATCATATTCATTCGCGATGATTTGTGCTGTCAACTCATCAACCTTGTTACGAACGCTACGAGCATTCAGGTAAAGTGCCTTTATGCTAGCTTTCTTACGCTTATGGTTTCCAACATCTCTAATAATATCTCCCGAGTTATCCTTCCTTTTTGCTTCTTTCATAGTCTGCCTTGAACTTAAACCCTCCTGCACACATGCTAACCTGCTGCTTACCTTTTTATTTACCATCATACTCCCTGTCGTTTTCCCTTTTCCCTTCCCCCCAACCCACTAGTTTAAAGTCCTAGTGACCACCCTATTTATCCTTTTCGCCAGAACACCGGTTCCAGATCGGGTCAGGTGGAGACCGTCCCATCGGTACAGATCCCCCAGGTTCCAAAACTGATGCCAATGCCCCGTGAAATGGAACCCCTCTTTCCCACACCACTCCCTTAGCCACATATTTACTTCCCTAATTTTCTTATCCCTAAGCCAATTTGCATGTGCCTCGGGCAGTAATCCGGAGATTATGACCCTCAAGCACCTGTTCCTTAATTTCGTTCCTAGGGATCAGAAATCAGAAATTGGGATTCTTTCAAAAAAGGAAATAACGCAAATGCAAGGCCAAGTGTTCTTTTAAAAATGGAACAAAAAAAACGTAAAGAACTCCACACAGAGGGGCGTACAGGATTGAAGGAGGAAAGAAAAAAGGTTTTTGTTGATAAAGGACTCAGAACACCAGAAGCCCTCGAACCACAAAGTCCAGTGGTTACTTTAAAACAAAAAAAAAATTTAAAAAATCAAAGAAAGGAGAGCGCATTACAAAAAAAAAAAAAAAAAACACACCGTCAAGTTAGATACAAGAAAATCCAAAAGCATATTAGGGACACGAAAATAGCCAGGCAAAAACAGTGAGGACCATTAGAGATATGAAGGCATAGTTGAGGCTTTAAATGAGAACTTCACATCTATATTCTTAATAGAAAACAGTTTAGGTATAGGAATCAGGGAAGAGGACTATGATATACTTGAACAAATTATAACAATTGACGGACGAGATATTAGCAGTTTAAACAGGCCTTTAGTTGGTTTAGGTCCCAGACCCAAATGAGATGAGGCCCAATCTCTTGTGGGAGGCAAGGTTAGAGACTGCAGGAGTCTCTGACATTATTTTTCAACTCCTGGACAAAGGGGAGTGGAGTGCAGCTAACCTGGCACCATCATTCTTCCCACCTTTCTTGAATAAGCTAGGGAACGAGAAGCCAGTGAGTGTAACATTACTTTTAGAAAGACAACTGAGGAAAAAAGATCTGAGGGACAGAATCAAGCACCTAGGAGAGGCACAAGTTAAAATCAAGAATAGTCAGCATGGCTTCACCAGAGGATCATGATATCAGACAGTTTTGATTCCAAAGTTTTAAGAGAAGGTATCTAAATGTTTGGAAGATTGCAGTGCATTGGATACAGGCTACAGGGACTTTAGTAAGGCTTTTGACAACATCTCACATGGGATCTTAACTTCTTGGTGAGTCTCCCATAAGATCCAAGATAATTTGGCAAATTAATTCCAAAACTGGCTTCGTAGCAAGAGGCAGAGGGTGATGTATTTTTATTTTCGTGCCTTTCAAAAAAACCTAAATTCCTAAGGAGAAAGAGCAGTTTTTAAAAAACAGGAATCACCAGGATAGATGCATAATTGCACAGCAAGGAAGTCAATACTTATTACAAACTCTGTTTTTGAGGCCATAGGTTCCTGCAACATGCAGTCAGTCAGGAGCTGAGGACTTGTTTAGTGAAAACTGATTTGTTCTCAATGAGCAAGTTGAAACTGGAATTACCAACTGGATTAAGTGAATGCTACCCCAGTGGATTCGCAACATTGCCTGAAAAGCTAGCAAAAGCAGTAACTAAAAAACACTTAAGTCGTATTTAGGTGATCACTTGAAATTGTACAGTATACAACAAACAAAAAGGGACCAGATAGGTGCTTGACAACTGGCACAGATACAATCAGCCGAAGGACCTTTCTATTCTTTAAGACTCAGATGTTGGCTCCATGTTCGGGAGTGCTAATTTTAGCAATACTACTGGCAAGAAAATCGTGGAAGGGACTTGAGAAGTCAAAAGTAGTTAGTAACTAGTGAAACTCAAGATGGTGACAGAGTAAGACGCTCCCGCCACAGCTCCTCTGGTTGCCAGTTCCTTTTTCTTTTCTCCCCCGACTTCTTTGATGCAGTTTTTCTCCCACCCACCAATCCAACTTTTAACTTCTTAAATTTTGCCACCTGGAGAGAATGGGGAACACAGTGCAAGACCAGCCAGGCTTAGGAGAGGAGTTGGAGACCAGGCCAGCTTGGGAAGCAAGCCGTGGGGCAGAGCCCAGAGCGGGAGCGGGAGCAGGAGCAGAGCGAACGCAGGCTGGCCAGGCAGACAAGTCCTGGAGGCGAGTCCATGGTAGAGGTCAGTGCACGGAAGAAGCATGGCCTCATGTTCTGAAGCCCATCATCAGGCACATACTCTGTGAAAATGGCCTATAACTTGAGTACTTTAAAGATAGTTTTAAAAAAATATAAAAATACAGAATGATAATAAAAATTATTTCAATTCTGTAACAACAAAGTATCTGTACCTAAGACAGCACCATAAAGTGCAATGAACAAAACTTTTCATTGCACTCATTCAAGTGCACGTGACAATAAAGGCTATTCTCATTCTAAATCACTCTACACTATTTGAGCTCAGGAACTAGTTCCAGATATTATGAGGCAACCAAGTGTTGGTGTCAGGGCTCAAGAAACGTTCTGGGTACTTTGGGAGCTCTAGTTTAATCTAGCTCTTGGAAAGAATCATAGAATCCCTACGGTGTGGGAGCAGGCCCATTGGTCCGCCCCAAACCTCTGAACAACATTTCATCCAGACCCATCCCACTATATCATATCCCTGTAATCCTGCATTTCCCATGGCTAACTGGACATTACGGGCAACTTAGCATGGCCGATGCACTTAACCTGCACATCTGTGCTGTGGGATGAAACCAGAGCACCCAGAGGAAACCCAAAAAGAAACAGGCAGAAAGCGCAAAACGCCACACAGTCACCTAAGGGTGGAATTGAACCTAAGTCCTTGACACTGAAGCAGCAGTGCTAACCACTGAGCCACCTTGTTGCCCTAAAAGGGTGAAGGAAAAACCACAAGCAGTATTAGTTTCATTCTACATAGCCAGATTAGATCGATGGTGAAGCTGATGGTCAGTGAAAAGCTAGAATTGTGCTGATACATAAATTATGGAATGCAGTTTCCAGAGTCCAAGGGAACACAGGTCTATGAAAAAAAAGTTATCAAGCAGAAAGGAAACAAACAGTCATTGAGGCAGATCCTTATGAAAGCAACTGATAGGGAGTTCCCACAAGTGAAAAAAGCTGATCCCTTAACATTTAATGTGATTGGATGACAACTGTGTGGGGGCAGGGATTTGCTCACAGAGCAATGGGATCTGTCTAGACTGCATTTGCTCTGAACTGTGAGGTGTACAATCACAAGCTGTTACTCATATTGACACCATTAATACTGGCTGTCAAAATACAAGTTGTACAAGTATCGTAGATTGTATTGCTGTTCTGGTGTTCTTTTGTAAAGGATTTTTTTGGCTCCTCAGAACCATGAAATCTTATGACTTTTAGCTCTTCGGTTTCCTGAAAAATCACACTTTGTCTGCTTGCAAAAAAAAAGTGAGGTACTCTCCCGATTCAGACCGAAACGAGTACGGGCAGTCTGGTACAGGATACCAACAAGTGCAGAGGAACATGCAGTTTGACAACAATTTATGGCATTAGTAGAGTCCACCAACACGATGCAATGATGTTCAATGATAGTAAACCCATACATGTTTAATCTGAAAAGCAAATTCAAGATTTTACTAGTTAACTGTGCTTCATTAGCGGGATTTAAAAACAAAACATTTCATTAAGGATAGCCCAGAAAACTTGGCAATTGAAATGTTAGGTGCATCTAATTGTATCAAGTATCAAATTGCATATTGGATTTCTATTCAAGATGTTGTAGCCTGTGAAAAATAGAAGTTATTCCAGTTACCAATAGGATTGATCATAAGATATTTTAGGACAGACTAAACATCTTATCACAGCCAAGCTCAAGTACTTACTTTGAAATACATACAGATTTAGCTCACTATTTAAAATGGCTAACATGCAAGTAATTATGCTGCAGGGTTGGATCATTATGAATCCTTATATGTACAAAAAGCAAACTGGCAACACAAAATACATAGGGTGCACCCAAATGTTTACAGAATCAGAGTAGCGTTCTTTAGAGATTAGAATGCTCCTTTTGATTCACACAAACCTAAATAAAGATGGGTGCTGTCATACCGCATCATGAACGAAATTAAACTTTTATTTGTATTGTAATAATCAAACCTTAGAGACAGGGTGTGAAATTACCTGGTGCCATCTGGTTGGATTATTACTGGGTACTCGAAGTGCAGCATGGACTTCGGGGAGTTCTTGTCCTTCAGTATGACCCCTCTGTACTCCTGGTGGGACCAACTGTTTGAAATAAACGTCCAGCCTCTCATCACCAAACGCTTCAGCATCAAACTCATCATCTGTTAGAATTGAAGTATTATTAATATTTGGAATTATGTTTATACAGCATCTTTACTGTAATGAACCATTCCAAAGCTGCGGCGTTACAAAATAAAATGCAACACTAAACCATGTGAACATATTAATCCAGGTGCACAACAGCTTACAATCATAGAATCCCTACATTGGGGAAAGGAGCTATTGAGTCAGCACCAACACGCTAAAGAGCATCCCAGCACCCTATCTCTGTCAGCCATTTACTTTGGCTAAACCAACTAGCCTACACATCCCTGGGTACTATAGGCGATTTAGCATGGCTAATCCACTTAAGCTGCACTTCCTTATGGGAGGAAACTGGTGGTGGTAGTAGTTTTGGGGCAGGGGGGTGGAAAGGGTGAAAGAAACCTAGTGAAAACCCACACAAACACAGAGAGAATGTGTAAACTCCACACAGTCACCAGAGGACGGAATCAAACTCGGGTCCCCAGTGCTGTAAGTCAGCAGCCCTAACCACTGTTCCACCATGCTGCCTACAGCTTGGTTTTACACAGTTGTCTGAATAGGAAGAAAGTGAGGCAGATGGGCTATGCACTTCGACCTTAATGAGCAATGATTGTCTGAGTAAAGAAAAACAAAGAACTAGAATCATAAACAGTTATGGTTACAGTCAAACTGTTACCATTTGCAAAAGGGACAGTAGTATCGGGGTGGGGTCATAGATTTACAATAATTGTCAAAAAAAGCCAGTCGTGAGAAGAGCCTTTGTTCAATGCAATTAGTTATTATAATCTACAATGCAATGCCTTAAAAAAAACAGTGCAAGCAGGTGCAACAGCAAACAGGAACAATATTTTCACTTGGTAAAGAACATCATTGCAAGGCTACAGAGGCAAAAAGGGACTAAACAAAAACAGCTTTCAACAAGTGCTAGAGGTCTGATGGGCCAATTGGACAACTTCTCTGCCGCAAGATTCTACACTATTTTACTTTAGATTGAAAAAAAATAGGAATTTATTAGAAAACATGGAAGTAAGCTCATGCCATTCAAAAATATTTTTGGTGCAGTGAACAAAAATTACTTTGGATACTGCAAACATTTTGAAAACTCAGGAGTAAACTACAGGTTCATCTGTTCTTCCCGTTAAATGATTCATACTGCATAGTTTATGTACAATGTAAAAAGTGAACATTTCCAATCACGAGAAAAACAGGAAACCATCATGTTGCACTGTACCTGTGGACTGGTCTTCTAAACTAGCCAGTGACAGCAGCCTTTCATCTTCTAACAAACTAGCTAGACTGTCGCTGTATCGTCTAATGCCCAAATCCTCATCTGTTTGCGTCGTAGCAGGGGACGTTCCAGGGTCCTTTGGGTCATCAACCTAATGACATACAAGTCAACTATTACAAATTCAGGATAAGATATAACTAAGTGTGAAACGTTGAGCAATTTGCTCTGACAAACTGGCTATCATGCTCATTCAAAATGGATTTTTGCCGGTAACCATACAAATGCACGTTCCAGGGTTACATTAGACATGCATAAAGACATTAAAATTTCATCTCAAGGAAACTGTTGTCATGGACCCAGCGAGTCAGATTGCGGAAAGAAACCTGGCTTTATGGTGGAAGAAAACTTAAATGGTCTACTTGCCGACTATGATGATCAGTCACTGAACATATTCCATACAAGACTGCCACTGTACTATCAAAGGAACAATGAAGTTTAGTACACTCAAAAAAGGTGGACAGAACTATTTTACACTATACAACTATTTTCTTACAAGTATCAGAAATAGACACTCAGCTCTTATCCTCAAAAATGTAACTACAAAAAAAACCTTAGTGGAAGTGGTATCCTACTTCCACTTCAAAAAGTTCTATATTTAATAAGCACAATTGTACTTCACCTTTCTGACAAACCTCTGCACTCACTCAATGCTATCTTTGGTTAATGTCTTATCTCAAGACCCTTTAATCAAACTTCTATCAACTTACTTTCTGCTTAGCTTTGATTGCTTTGGAGAATGCTAACGGCACTGCTGTTGTTACAATCCTTTTCCTTAATTTCTTGGAAAGAAGCCTGTGCTCACCAATCTTATGGATGGTTCTGCCTTTCTAAAAGGTAGCTTTATTCCGTTTGCCTCCCTGTATCATTGGGCATACCGATGGGCCATAGGCCATTTCTTTCCTCTCTGTCCACCCCTTTTTTCTAAAGCACAGAACTGTTGACTGAGGGTTTCTTTTGCAACATCTTGTGTAAAACATAAACAAAGTTTCCAGACAACCCAGTATGACTCAAAAGAAACTGAAACTAATGTCCTGCCCATAGCTCTCAACATCGAAATACAAAATCAAAGCTATACCTGGTTCTCATTAGTTGAAATAAAACAATTTATGACAAATACAAAAATATTATAAATAACAGAAGTTAATGTGATAATTATTATTCTCAGTATTCTTGATCCATCTCATTCAGTTCAGCATCATCAACCTCAAGTAAAGCTGGCTGAACTAAAACACAAATTCCCCTGTATCACTATTTAAGCCTGTTGAAAATGTATCTTTCATGGTAATTACTCTTGGAAATACTCATTGAATCTCTCTGGTCACTATGCATAAATCCCTGGTTTGATTCCTAATTGGACTTTTTTTTTAAAAAATAATCACAATAGAGGCTTTTAGATGTACTTCTATTAGCCATCAACTACTTCACATACTCTTTGTTTCAAGTTATTTTTAAAAGTTACTAAAGGGCACTGGTGAGACCACATCATAGACTCAAACAGTGCAGACAAGGCCCATCGAGTCTGGACCAACATTGCTGCCGCTGAAGGTGTGCTAATCCCAGTTTCCTGCACTCCTCCCATATCCTTCAATATATATTATATTTGAAGTGCTCATCCAAATGTTTTTTTTTAAAAGAAATGTTTCTAAGGTTCCAGCCTCCAGCCTCCACTACCTTCCCAGACAGTGCATTCCAGATTCCCACCACATGCTGAAGTGAAAAATTCTCTCTCCCCCAAATCCCCTCAGAATCGCCTGTCTCACTCTTGTGATTGACCCCACAACCAAGGGGGAACAGCTGCTCTTTATTCACCCTACCCATACCCTCGATCTTATACACCTCAAGTACAACCTCCTCAGCCTTTTCTGCTCTAGAGAAAACAATCCAAGCCTATCCAGTCTGTCCTTTTCACTCAATTGTTCCATTCCAGGCAACATGCTGGTGAACTTCCTCTGTCCCCCAGGAGTCAGGTGCATCCTTACAATATTGATCAACCTATTTAAAGGAAGCGTGTAAATGCATTATTAGTAGTTCAGAGAAGGTTTATCAGACTAATACCTGGAATCAATGAGCTCTCTTATAATTAAAGATTGGGCGGCATAGGTTTGTATCTACCAGAGATTACAAGCAAGAGAAGCAACTTTTTGATAGTCCTGACAGACCTATTTAACAGAATCAGTCCCAGTCCCCAGAAAATCCTTGCCTGCTACCCTGCATCATTCCAGCCATGTACTAAATCAGCTCTATCCTCCTGTTTCTTTAGGAGCTATTTCACTGGAGTGTCAGAGATGGAAGGGCGACCTTATAGAGGTTTATAAAATCATGATGGGCATAAATAAAGTGAATAGCAAAAGGTCTTTTCCCCAGGTTAGGGGAGTTCAGAACTAGAGGCCATTTTTTTTTCAAAAAAAAAATGAAAGGCAAGAGGAGAAAGATTTAAAAGGGACCTGAGGCAACTGGTCAGCATGGACGATTTGGACTGAAGGACATGTTTCTGTGCTGTATGACTATGACAATGCGGCCCCTGGACAAACTTAGAAATTACCTTCGTGTCATTATTAGTTTTCGCCACACCTCAGTTGCCTAATTTCTACCCCCTTGACTACAATACTCTCCCTTTCCATGTCAAGTGGTGTGGATATGAAACATGATCTCTAGCGATCCAACTTCTGAATATAACTAACAACCTCACTTCTGATAATATGTTGGATGACAAATTCATAGATGAATCATCCAGGATACTACCACCAGAGGAACTGGAGTTTAGCAAAGCAACTTGCTTATTCATTTACACTTCAAATATTGGTAAACATGCTTTAAGAAGCAAAACAATTTCAAAGGTATTTATTTAGTTCTATAAATACATTTTGTAAAATCTTTGGTACACATTAAAATAATGCAAATAGATGTTTACTGATCAAAAACATTTGATATGATTAGATTATTTTAGTTTATAAACTTTGGCTTGAAATAAGTTGTAGCTCAATAAAACATTCAATATTTTGGTTCCAAATACCTTATTTCCTTTCTCATTATCAGTCAGACAATCCAACACAGGAGAACTCTCTGCCAAAAGAAAATAAAAGCAGTTAATTTAAAAGAAAATTCTTAACAAATAACCAATATTCTGGATTAGCTGGCAACAACAGTCCATTTCCACTCGTTCCAAGAAGCAGCAATGGAACAGCTTCTTGAGGTCATGCAGCCTGTCTAACAAGATGTGTTCCATAACGCCAATAGCTGTTGAAGTACTTTTATACAACTATACCTTGGGTTATATAGGGCAATTGTGTTGGTGGGGGAAATCACATGTTCCAATGACAACTGGTTTCTTTTGTTGAGGACACTGGTGAAGCAACTTGTTGTTTTCCATTTCTTCATTTTTTTTTAAGAATGATTCTCATGCCACATCTTTACACAAATTTAAGTTATTTATATTTTTATCCACTGGCAAGAGTGCATTTCAAATATGCAATGAAATGAATAACTTAAAGTTCATTTGAAATTGACCAAAATCCATTTTTCTCCTTTAATTCAGATCAAAAACTCTATTACAATGGCATGCTCAACTTTAACTGATTTTATTTGATCATTTAAATCCAGTACCTATTTTCAAGCGAATGGTTTGCACATAGCATTATTCTGTCAAACTAATGTCTGATGGGTAACTTTACTGAGATTCAGACTGGATGCACATACATGCCATCCAGTTTGCCAACAGAAAAAGATCCCAATTTGGTACCTTGTGCATTGCTGTGTTGCCTTGGTAATGCACGTTGCGGATTTACTTTTGAGAGCAAGGAACCAAATTCATCCAAGTGCTTTTCCATCACATCAGGAATACAGTGAGCATCAAGAAAGTCATCAACATGTTCTCTGTAAAAAGAAACAACTTTCAACAGGGGAAAACGATAGCCAAGGTTCCAACACAGATCCGTGGCACTCCAGTTATTAAAATTTGCCAACCTTAAGGAAACCAAACACATTGAATTCATTTCCTGTTAACATAACTACCAAAACCATTAACACATCTTATGTCATAAGATCTTTAATACCACACTTTATCGACTGAATGTATTTTCAAAGTTCAAATACACCACATCTACTTCAGTTCCCCTTTATTCATCATTCACATTACATCCTCAAAAAGAACTAACAAATTTTGTCAAATACTATTTTGACTTTTCCTTTCAAGAGCAAAACAAAGAAAAATCACTGACTCTACCTGCTTAAATGATTTTCTAAAAGGGGTTGCTAATACATCCTTAATAATCTATTCAGGAAATTTTCCAATGACTGATTTTCGCAGCTTTCCATCTCTCCTTCCTTGATTAAAAACGTTAGATTTCTGTTTTTCCCAATCCACCAGGACCTTTCCAAAATATAGTAAACATTTAAAATATGCTCCAAGCTCTGGGATTTCGTTACTAAACCTCTCTAAATTTTAAACAGCATCTTCAAAATGGGGGTAACTTTCGCCATCAACACATCATTTCTGCAGCTGATGTTTCCCAAAACCAGAGAATGACCAGATACTTACAACTCATCTTTGAAACTAAGCGCAAACTTTTGACAGGTTTCAGAGTTCAAAACATTAGACGAATATGTATCCACTGCAGAAAACCTTCCTTCTTCCAAGTATGAAGATTGAACATCTGGTGCTCTGCATGAAATTTGTGGAAATTACATAAAATAAAAATTAATTTGCTTAAAAATAATGCTATTCCATTGTCTCAAAAAAGAAGGTAATGGTTTACGACAAGCTTCCAGATTCAATTACACTTGCAGCATTTGTTATTAATTCCCAAAAAAGATGTTGCCATCTTGTGCGTTATTTCACACAGCACTGACTCAAAGCCCAAGGTTCCATTATATTAGTAAAATACTTGGTACTCTCAGCCTTAACCTAGACAACTTCAAGAAATATGGGTCTCATACAAATTTTAAGCATCTTCTTGATGGTGCTGCAGTCCAACTATGACAGCATGCTGGAATGACAGTCACCGAAGATTTATGACAATACTCAAATCTTCTGAATGGCATGATCATTTTCACAAGATTGTAAACTGTTTGAATAGAATTTTCTTAAAAGAAGAAAAATAAATGTACATGGTAATGTTGCTCACCTGTTCCCCAAGTCAGATTTATTTTTAGCAACTGTTGAAGCAGCCACAGGCAGTCCAAAATTTGATGAGACAGTAACATTTCCCAGCATTTCACTGCTATTGCCCCTCTCAGACTGCAACAGAAAGCTTGGAAATGTTTCATCTTCCAGATTTCTAACACTTTCCATGTTATAAGCATTTGATCCTTATCTACAAAAGATTGAAGTAAATGAATTTAAACAACAAACAACATTTTCCTGCTCACCTTGGTTCTGCCACAATATTAGTGTTCAAGTCAGAACATCATCGATTCAAACTCTCCAATAAGCAATTCTAAAGAAACACGGTACTGTCTGAGGTGCCTTTTCAGACTAGCTTTTAAAAAGTAGCTAAAAAAGGGCTTCAGATTAAAAACAGCAAAAAGAAAAAATTCCATTTTCAAAATGTGAACAATACAACTTAAATTCCTTTTAGGCTCACTGAATAAAGCATACATTACCTCGAATACCCATTTGGTGATACATGGACAAGTAATTACAGTGTGTTCCTGCTACAAGTTTGGTTTAATCCTGAAAAAAACAATCTGAAAAACCTATTTGACAAAGCTTTTCATCTAGCACTCAAGAAGAAAAACCAACATTCATACTACATGGAGAAAGAGTGCTGATTCGCTGGCAAGTGGACTCTAATTGGTAGAAGTGCTGACAGAGAATGCACCAGATAATTGTGACTGACCATTAACTGTTAACCTGCCTGCTTTAAAATTTAAAACCAGGCTTATCGGTCTTGTAGGGAAGTGGTAGTGCCCCTACCTTATAGCTATGAAGCATGGGTTCAAGTACTACCTGCTCCAGTGGTGGGAAACAGCACCTCTGAACAAGTTGATTAGGAAAATATTAAAAACCAGTCAAGTTAACTCTTTCATCTCTCAGGTAAATGGCTGTCATTGCCAGTAATAAAAGAAAATTGCCAGAGTTTTCTTTTAAGAAAGATATATAGAAAGGTAAAAGAGAGGGAAGAAAGAGGGGACATTGGATTGGTGGAAAGTGAGGCTGGAAGTAGTAGTAGTAGTAATGGGGAACAAAGAAATGCGTACTTTGCATCAGAATTCATGATGAAAGACACCAGTAGAATACCACAACTTCAAGACAAGCAGGAGGGCAGAGGTGAGTGTAGTGGCCATCACTGGTGATGTGGAAAAGGTCTGATGGTGGGTAAATCATCCGGACCAGAGGGATGACACCCCAGACTTATGAAAGAGATAACAGAGGAATTGGTAATGATCTTTCAGGAATAAATGGAATCAGGAAGGGTCCCAGCAACTGGAGAAGGGCTAATGTAATCTAAGAAGGGAGGGAGACAGAAGACAGGAAACAATTGGTCAATTCGCCTGACCTCAGCCATTAGTAAGATTTGAGAGTCCATTATGAAGGATTAGATTGCAGATTATGGCCATTGTCGTCTGAAAACGTTCAATCTTGTCTGATCTCAGAAGCTAAGCACACTCAGGCCTGGTTAGTTGCTGGATTGGAGACCACCAGGTGCCGTAGACTGGTGGCCCCTTCTTGTGCTGCAGGGGTAATGTCCCTAACCCAGACCAGGAGACCTACACAAGTCCCATCTGCTCCAATGGCATGGAGTAACATCGCTGAACAAGTTGATTAGAAAAATAGGTTTGTCCAGTTCTGGTCACCCAGTTACAGGAAGGATATTACCAAGCTGGAGAGGGCTCAGAAAAGATTTACCAAGATGCTGCCGAGTATGGAAGGTTTGAGTTTTAAAGAAAGGGTGGGATTTTTTTTTCCACTAAAGCCTAGGAGATGGAGAGATGATGCAACAGATGTTTATAAAATACTGAGAAGTTTTGATAGAGTTGATGGTAGTAGTCGTTTCCCTAAGATGTGAAATTTCAAGACTAGGGGCACATTTTAAAAGGTGACAGGAGAAAGACTTAGAAAAGACACGAGGCAATTTTTTTTTATATACAGAGGGTGGTTCACATGTGGAATGAACTGCCTAATGAAGTGGTGGATGCAGGTACAATTACAACGTTTAAAAGACATTTGGATGGATACATGAACAGGAAAGGTTTGGAGGGATACGGGCCTGGAGCAAGCAGGTGGGACTAGCTTAGTTTGGGATTATGTTGAACCGAAGGGCCATGTGTCCGCGCTCTATGATTCTGAAAAAAAAGAAAACAAAATCAAAAATATACTTGAGAGTGCATGGCAAAATAGGCCTGAATCAGAAGGTTCTACCAACAAGAAGAGGTCATGTCCGACAAATCTGTTAGAATTCTTTTGAGATAATGAGCTACGTAGACAAAGGTGAGCTAGTTTACATGATATATATGGATTTCCAGAAGACCTTTGACAAGTTGCCACACAGGAGATTGCTAAATAAGATACGAGGCCATTATATTAGGTACCATCATGAATCGAGGATTAGCTGACTGGCAGAAGGCAGACTGGGGAGAAAAGGGTCTTTTTCACGATGGCAGACAGTGACTAGTGAAGTTCCATATGGGTCAGCATTAGGACAACAACAATTCATGTTATACATTAACAATCTGGACAAAGGAATTTAAAGCATTGGTGATAAGTTTGCAGATGGCATAAAGATAAGTGGAGGTGCATATAGTAGGGAGGCTGCAGGAGGACTTGGACAGGTTAGGAGAGGAAGCAAAGAAGTGACAGGTGGAATACAATGTGGGAAAGTGTGAGATTATACATTTTTGGTTGTAAGAATAGAGCTGTAGACTGTTTTCTAAATGGGGAAAGGCTTCAGCAATCTGAAGCACATAGGGACTCTGGAGATCTAGCTCTGGATTCCATTTAGGTTAACATGCAGGTTCATCTGGCAGTTTGGAAAGTAAATGCAATGTTAGCATTCATTTCATGAGGGCTACAAGAGCAACAGTGTACTGTCTGGGCTGCCTAAGGCTGCATTTGGAATACTGTGATCAATTTTGGATTCAGTATTTAAGGAAGACATGTTGGGGGGGGTCCAGACAAGGCGCACAAGAATGACCCTGGGGATGAAGGGTTTATCCTATGGAGGAGTTGTTGAGGACACTGGGTCTGTACTCGAAGGACGTTGGGGCATGGCAGTGGGAGGTGAATCTGTTTGAAACTTAGAGAATACTGAGAGATCCGGACAGAGTGAATGTGGAAATGATGTTTACACGAGTGAGAGAGACTAGGACCAGAGGGCACACACTCAGAATGAAGGGACAACCCTTTAAAGCCGAGATGAGAAGCAATTTCCTCAGCCAGAAGGTGGTGACTCTGTGGAGGTGATGTCTTTGAGCATATTTAAATACAGAAAGCTAGTTCCTGATTAGTAAGGAGATCAAGGGTTATGGGGTGAAGTCAGGAAAATGGGGTTGAGAAACATATCAGCCATGATAGAATGGCAGAGCAGACCCGATGGGCGAAACATATCTTATGGTCTTACGCTAATGTCAATGTCATCTATTTTGTTGAGTTGATACAGTTGCAGCATGTGTATACACATTCTGTCTACAAGGAACTGGGCCCCTATGTATTATCACATGCAACGTCCACTCCTAAACCGATTATCAGTGTAATGTTATGTGCATTCAGGAAAATCCAGCAATTGCCTAGTTGCACAATGACAACTCATGTTGGAAAATGTATTGACATTTCTGCAAGCCTACGCTGTTTGGTTAGTCAGAAACTTGTTTGATGCAAACAGCCAAAGGGATATTTGGCCGTTTGATATGATTTGCAAGTCTTCAGGACTTAAGGCATATACACCTAGCATCACACGAGCACTGAAATTAAACCAATGTTTTTGGATTGATGGCTGCATCAAATACATGACAAACACCAATCACGTTGGAACTGCACAGCGACAGCATACCAAGACCATAAAATATGAAGCTGAATAAAAAGCCGAACAACTTTTTTTATATTACAAGTATTAATGACCTGAAATACATTGCATAAAACAGGTGAAAGAAGAGACAATGCATGATTTCAAAAGGAAACTGGATTGGCACATGAGCTATGTAAATCTACAAGGCTACATGATACAGCAGGCATTGGAACAGATGGGCTTTGTCAATCTACCAAACCACCATCTTCTGTGCAAGGACTCTGATGGATCTACCCTCAAATTCCAATGAATACCAGATATCTTAGAGACATTGACAGACTAGATACTAAAGAGCTAGTTGCCTAACAGAGAGGCTAGAACTAGGGCTCAAAGTCTTACGATAACGCAAACTGGTCATTCAGGACTTATTCCTTCACTCAAAAGGTCGCAAGTCTTCAGAATTCTTTACTCGGAGCTACAAATGCTCAATGTTGGGTACTGAAAGCCAAGACTGATAATCTTTTGGCCCTTACGGGAATCAAAGAATACAGGAATAGAATAAAAATCAGGAGTGAGGCAAATAGTCAGCCATGACCTTGTTGAATGGCTGAGCAAGTGCTCGCCCCATATGACTGACTCAATTTCTTCTATTAAGTTCTTGCTCTAAAAAGGCATGTAGCAAGTTGGAGCCCTGTTCAACCACAGTCAAGATTCAAAAGACTGGGCAACAAGAATAACATAACATAATATGAAGTTATGTTCAATTATTCCATACATTTCAAAACTCTTGATTGCAAGAATTACAAGGTCACAGCATTTTACTTGGCAAAATAGTCAAAGAAACTATTGCACTTAATACAAATGCTGTAGTAACGCACTTAAAATTAAACAGGATCAGCCATTAGTTTTCTACCTGTAGAAATTAGTTACAACAGTTTACATTAATTACATTGAGGTTTTTTTTTTAAGGGATGTAGTTTTTTGTTGTTAAAAAGGTATCTTGTCTTTTCCCGACATCGCAACAATTTACTCCATCCAGAGAAGTACCATTCCTTATTTCTTAAATATAAAATTCAGACTTTTATAACTCAAAAGCAGCCGTTCAACCCTATCATGTTCATGCTGAACAAGATCTTTCTACATAGCTCAGACTCCGAGCCAGGCAACATTCTGCTAAATCTCTACACCCTCTCTAGTGCAATCACATCTTCCTACAATGTCATAACCAGAACAGCATGCAAAACTCCAGTTATGGCCCAAGGCATTCTATGCAGTTTTAACATAACCTCCACACATGTATTCTATGCCTCAGTGAATCAAGGCAAGTCAAGACTTCTTAACAAGCTTACCTACCACCCCGCTAGCTTCAGGGCTCTCTGGATATGTACAAGTTCCTTTTGATTTTCAGTACTTTCCTCAGGTTTACCATTCAATATGAATCCATGGCCCTGTTAGCTTTCCCCAAGTACATCACCGCATTTCTCAAGGTTGAATTATATTTGCCACTGCTCTGTCCAAGTGAGCAGTCCTTTGATATCCTCTGCAGCTAACAGCTATCCTCCCACACTACCAATTTGTGTGTCATCCATAAATTTATTGATCATAAGTGCACAGATTAAGTCATTAAATGATCATCCAAACAACAAGCACCAAGTCCTGCAGAACGCCACTGGAAACAGACTTCTAGTCAAAGAAAAATCTCTCTACCATCACCCTCAGCTTCATGCCTCTCATCCAATTTTGGATCCAACCTGACATGCTACCTTGAATCCGAGGGTTCTTACTTTCTTGACTGGTCTACCATGAAGAACCTTATCAAAAGCCTTGCTAAAGTCTACGTACACCACAAATGCTTATCGATACTCTTGTTTACCCTACCAAAGATGACTGAATTTGTCAGACATGATCTTCCCCTAAATCCATACTGACCATGCCCAATTTAATCTGTCTCTTTCCAAGAGCACATGTATACTACCCATCAGAATTCCTTTCGCAAATTACCCACCACCCAGGTCATACTGACTGGCCTCTAATTTCCTGGTTGATCCTTCCTCCCTGTTACGTTTCCTTTCAAAAAAAAAAAAGGACAAGATTAGAAGTCCTCTGCCAACTCACCTGTGGCCAGACAGGATCTGAAAACTTATTGCCAAGGCCTCAACATTGCCTCCATTGCTTCCCTCAGCAGTATGGGATATGTTTAACCAGAGTCGACAGATTTATCAACTTTTGAAGCATATCAGCTAGTGCCTCTTCTCTGTTGATTTCTGATGTCTATAACTACGTCATTTTTCGTTGTGAAGACTGATGTAAATTTTGGTGAGCACTAAGCCCATGCCCTGCAGGTGCTCAAAGATTCCCTGCATGGTCCTTAAAAGGGCCCTCTTTACATAGTTGTTTTATTGCTCTTTATAGAATTCAAAAACATCCCTTCAGGTTCTCCTACATACTACCTATGCTTAGTTTTTGCTTTCCTAATTTCCTTCTTAAAACTCACCCCTCCAGCTTTTATATTCCTTTACAGATTCTGCTGTACTGATCCCTCTATGTGCCATAAACTTCCCTTCTTCATAATCCTAACCTTTAAGCCCCTTGACATCCAGGGTTCTTAAGTCTTGATCCTATACCCTTTGTAAAACAGTACTGCTTGGCATTCTCACTGTTTCCTCCTTAATTGTCCCCCACTACTCTGGCAACCTTCATCTGCAAGTAGCTGCTCCCAGTCCACTTGAGCCAAATCATGTATCATCTTGGTAAAATTATCTTTCTCCTGTTTAGAATTTATATCCCCATTCCCAACCCCATCCTCATATACACCTTTCCATAACGATCATAAATCTCACTAGGTTATAGTCATCATCTCCTAATGCTTCCACACTGATACATCTTTGAGATGCCCAGACGTATTGCAGAATGTTAGGGCCAGCAGCACAACATCCCCCCCAGGCCTACAGTACAGACCAGCAGCATTTGACATTGGTGTTTTCCACTCCTACCCACATGATCACTAACAGTTTTCTTCCTTCGGCTGCTGAAATGACCTAAGCCTTCTTTCCAGTTCTGATGGCTTGACCGTCTCTTTGCAAACTCTCATCATGTAGACACTTTACAAGTTAACCTGGCTATCTGCTAGACTTCAATGCTCTCCTGAACTGAAAACCTTATTTTTCTGCTGAAACCAAAACCTGATTCTTCTGAACTGAACTAAAACTAAATTACCAATGATCCCCAGTCATTTGTTTTTCTGTCATAAACTCAACAACGTAAAACACTTCTTTAATAAACACCACAGGTATATGACTAGGCACAGAGTCACACGTTTTCAGAAAGTGATGTATTTCAAGTCACTTTTCCAAAATTACTTCCTGACCTCAAAGAAAAATTTAACCTTCACAGAACCGAAACCAAAATTCAGCTGTCTCCATTTTGAAAATCTAAATTCCAAATGATAGCATAAGCCGTACACCTTTGTTATACTAGTCTTCGAAGTGGGATCAACTCTTAACCTTCAGATTTAAATTGATAAGGACATAGCACTAACTAACACTGCTTGAACAACATGAAGTGCTACATGCTGTTACGGCTGGCCCTCCATTCACAAGCAATCAACTTCAAGAAAAAAACATGACCAAAATGCAGGCTTCTATTTAAAATCACATTGGTCTTCGCCGTTTCTCAAACCACAACCCTCTATCTCCAACACCCCATCCCATTAGTAGGTCCACTGATAGCTGCCTGAAAACCTTCAAGTGGACCACAACTGACTACATAGAACCCCTCCACAAGTGCAAGTTACAAGAGATAGATATAACAAACATTACAATAGCCACATACAGCTTGTATTATCAGATACTCGCTACAGCTTCATGACTTTAACCAACCAAAATTATTCTAATGCTTTAAGTAATTACTTGCTTTGCATCTGTTCCCAGATATACTATAAATTACCTGAACATTATAACAATGTTGTGAAGAGAACATGCTGCCTACAAATTGCCTGCTTATAAATCAATCATCAGCTGTAACAGGCTTTGAGGCATCTACACAAACTCCACATTTCATTCTTTCAACCTTCCCACTTCCAAGACATTCCTTAAAACCTACCTTTTGGCATAGGCTTTTGGGGAGTCCTACCTTCTGGGCTTGACATCCACTCAATTTCGCATCTGAAGCAACTGCAACAATGTCACGTTGAATGGATTACATAAAGTTTATTCTTAATACAACAGGAACACAGCTTACTTGAGTAAAGGAACAAGGACAGAGGGAGTTCAGCCATGCTGGGTTTCAAGGGAGTAAAGTGGGGCTGGATGGCCTTAACTTTAATGCTAGGGGTATTATAGGAAACAGATGAGTTAAGAACATGGGATTACGGTGGTGCTGCCATCACACAGACATGCTTGAGGTAGAAGGGCTGGTGACTCAGCGTTTCAGGGTATAGGATTTTCAAGCAGGACAGGGGAAGATGTAAGTGAGGTGGTGTCACACTGGTAATAAGTCAGCTACTGCCGTAGGGAGGGAACAATATCTTGGAAGGAGCTTCAAATGAGGTTTTGTGGGTATAATTTAGGAATAAACCTGAATCAATTACACTGCTTGAAAAGTGTTACAGCCCTCACAAACAAAGTCAGCAGGCAACAGAGCAACAGATACGTAATTCACTGAACTATGTAAAAACAATAATAGGATAATTAGGGATTTCAACTTCCCCAACATTAATTGGAATAGTCATAGTGTGAAGAGTTTACAGTGGGCATTTTGTTTTTTATTCATTCACGGGATGAGGGCATCGCTGGCTGAGCAGCATTTATTGTCATCCCTCATTGCCCAGTGGGCAGTTAAGAATCAACCACATTGCTATGGATCTGGAATCACATGTAAACCAAACCAGGTAAGGATGGCAGCTTCCTTCCCTAAAGGACAGTAGTGAGCCAGATCAGTTTTTCCGACAATCCACAATGGATTCTTGGTCATCATTAGATTCTTAATTCCAGATTTTTTTTTTTTATTGATTTCAAATTCTACCATCTGCCATGGCAGGATTCAAACCCGGGTCCCCAGAATGTTATCAGGATCTCTGGATTAACAGCCCAGCGATAATACAACTAGGCCATTGCCTCCCCATTTCTTGAAATGAATTCAGAAGAGCTTTTATATCAACACGGAGAAGGTCAATAAGGGATGGTTCAAAGCTGGACCAAATTCTGGTGATCAAGGCCAGACAAGTGTTCAAGATGGCAGTGGGAGAGCATTTTAATACTAGCAATGACAATACCACACATTCATTTTAAGTTTGAATTGGAAAAGAAAAAGAATGGTCTGCAAAAACAATAAAAAAGTGTTTTGCATTTTTTTGTGGTGGGGGGGGGCAGACTTCATTAAAATGAGAAAGGATCTGACCAAAGACTAGGAACAGCGACTTCAGAGTATATCTATGGTCAACAGTGGGGCATTCACAACGGAAGTGGCAGCAGCGTACAGGCGTAACATATTTCCTCTGAGACAAAATGTAGTAGCAGCAACCTCAGAGAATCTCAGATCTTTAAATATTCAGGACTGGCTAAGAGGAGAAAGAGAGACTTAGCAGTACATAAGTAGCAAAGCAACAGGCACTCGTGCAGTGTAGAAAGCATAGGGAGAGAAGAGATCTTAAGAAAGTAACAAGGACAGCAAAAAGGAGACATGAAAAAAAACACTGGATTGGGATACTCCAAAATATTCTACAAGTATATCAAGGGGAAAGAGGATAAGCAGAGAAAGAGTAGGGACTAGTAGGGATCAAAGGAGCAATTAGTGCATGGAGCCAGAGTACATTGGTAGAGTGTTAAGTGAGTAGTTCACATCTGGCTTTACTCAGGAGGAGGATGTAGATACAAAATTCAGGATGAGGGACTTGGAGTTGTGGAGCAGTTCGACATAGGGAGTGAGATGGTATTGGAGGTTTTGGCAGGTTTAATAACAGGCAAATACCAGGTTGTTACCCATGCTGCTATTTTGCTGAGGGAAGAAATAACAGTGGCTCTAACCCAAATTCTAAATTCCTCTTTGACCACAGGGGCAGTACCAGAGGACTGGAGCCTGGCTAATGTGGTTCCACTTTTCAAGACAGATGCTTGAGATATGGACATAAGATAGGGAATTACAGAGCGGTTGGCCTTACATTGGTAGAAAAACTATTGGAGAAAATTCTGAAGAAGAGAATTAATTTCCATTTAGATAGGCATAGTTTGATCAGAGATAAGCAGCAATGTCTTTGGAAGGAGAAGGTTATGCCTAACAAATGATTTAACTTTAAGGAGGTTATCAGGCGAGTAGATGAGAATGAGACAACTGATTTAGAAGATGGTCAAAGACTGTGTGACCAAGCACCAGCATCCAGTGGGTAGCACAGGGGTCCCTCATTATATTCATACATCTGTGTGACAAACAAACAAACAACACAGAAGAAAAATATGGGGGAGGGTGTGCAATAAATTAGTTTGAGGATGAAAAAATTGATCACGTGGTTAACATTGAGGAAGGAGGTCTTAAGTTACAGAACAATACAGACAATTGTACAGAAAGGCAGATAGAATTTAACCCTTATGAATATGAAGTGATGCACTTTGGAAGAAGTAATAAGACAATGGATTAACGAATGTGTGACAAGACATTTGGAAGGTCAGAGGAACAGAGGTATTATTTCCACAAATTCCCCAGAAGGCAACAGGATAGTATATTGGGGTAGTTAAGGCAGCAAACAGGGCACTTGCCTATATATTTGTTTAGGACACAGCTGAAGTACTGAGTACAGTTCTGGTCACAAGTATAGGAAAGATGTGAGGGGCTGCAGAGGAGATTCACCAGAAATATACAAGACGGTAGCAGGAGGAGGCCATTCAGCCCTTCAAGCCTGCTCCGCCATTCATCACGATCATGGTTGATCTTCCAACTCAACAGCCTGATCCTGCTTTCTCCACATAACCTTTGATCCACTTTGCTCCAAGTGCTATATCTAGCCACCTCCTGAATACATTCATTGTTGTGGCATGAATTACTTCCTGTGGTGATGAATTCCACAGGCTCACCACTCTTTGGGTGAAGAAATGTCTCCTCATCTCCATCCTAAATAGTCTACCCCCAATCCTCAGACTGTGACCCCCTGGTTCTGGACACTCCCAACATCAGGAACATCCTCCCTGCATCTACACTGTCTAGTCCTATTAGAGATATAAGGTACTGCAGATGCTGGAGAATCCGAGATAACACGGTGTGGGGCTGGATGAACACAGCAGGCCAAATATGATGCTGCTTGGCCTGCTGTGTTCATCCAGCCCCGCACCATGTTATCTCACATAATTTGACATCTATTATATGAAAATTAAAAGATATAATATATTTTGTGTTGTATAGTTACAAGTAATATTTAAATAGAATTTTACATTAGGTGTTGAAACCCCTGAGTTATAATGTTTAAAAGCTACTAGGAAGTTTTATGTTGAAATGAATGTTTGAATCACGCAGCATTACTTTCACAATTAAGGATTCATCATTGAACACAACTTTTAAACAGCATGACTACTGAACACAGCACAAATAGAATCAGACTCTGCAAGAGGAATGCAGTCATCCCCAGCCCGCTTCCCCACGTCTTCACAATGGTTGTTTCCTCTCAAGAATTCATCTGAATCCGTTTATCGGACACAACATGCACTCCAGATCTTAACCACGATTAAGAAGTTCCTACACTTTACAACGCAGTTACTCCTGCCATCTAGTCTTCAACTTTAGAGGCAAGGAAATGTAACCCAAAACTTTTTCAGCAGATTGACTGAGACAGAATACAACACGTCAATAACTCCAGCGCCGATGAAACAGAACCTAAAACCGTGAGCCAGCTCGAGGTATACTCACCCTACATTAAAAACATTGACAAGTGCCTGCAATAGGGTAAACCCTCCCAATAACAGATAAAATTCTATCTGCCGGCCGGGATTTACGGTTAAGGCCCACTCCAATAACGTCGGCGGGCACTCGGTTCCCGAGACCCAAAGGGGCGGGGTTTTCAATCCACGCGCTTGCGCCGCCGCGGCTCCTCGGAAACCCCCTCCCCCACACCGTTCACAGAGCAACAGGAGGTTACCCCCACCCAAGTTCCCGATGAAAAAGGATCTTGTTGCCCCCGCCACCTGGTGTGAAGGCGCGAGACTCCCACGAGCTGAGCGCTTCGTGTTTGTTGCTCGGCCTGAAGGCGGTTAGAATTCGAACGGGGGCGTCCGTTATTGGCGCGCGCGGTGGCTGAACCGCCAAAACAGTTACCCCACACGTGGAACAGACTTCATCATAAGGCGTGGGAACCACCGCTGAAAATGTTCAACAAAAGTTTGTTCGAATTGAACGTGTTCCCAGCCACTACTGAACCAATACTTAGGACAGAAGGTCTCACAGACCTGAAACGCTAACCGATCTTCTCTTTCTGTCCCAGGTGCTGCCTCACATGATGAGGGTTTTCAGCATTTTCCGATTTTTTAGTTAGGAATGAGCGCAGCGTTTTATTCACCGTAGACTGAGACATAATCACGATAAATCGTGCAAAGTTGAAGCTTTGAGGGCCGGCTTGTTACGCGGTGCGGTGTCAGGGATATGGCTGACGCACAGGAGAAGAATAAACAGACGTTTTTGGTGACAATGGAAGTTTGTGGCCGGTTGAAGTGGAGGTCATGAAGCAGATGTCAGATCAGATGTGGCCCCCGTTACTGCAAACCAGTATATTGCCTTGAAAAACCAACGCCAAACCCGAACCTTAACGATGAATTCCTAAACGTTGGCCCCATACCCCTTATCCCAGAGTAAATTTAAAATCTAAGTCGAAACAGTAAATCTTAACAACGTATGCATTTAATTTGTTGGCAAGGGAAATCAATAAAAATTATTTTGACAGTCAACCTCAAAGGACAAATCAGGAACTTGCACTGAAAACAATGGCCAAAAATTCTTTGTAGAATCTTAAAGGAGAGTTTTAGAGAATAAATACAGCAGCTTAGAGCGGCCACTACCGATTATTGGCCACAGGAAGCCAGGACCCCCGGGTTCCCCAATAGGTACATCTTGTCTCATAGTTGTTCTTATTGATTGGATTTTTCGCTGTTTTAGTGGTTGCCATTAAAGTTTTAACCTCAACACGTGGTGTCGCGATCGTGTGTGTGCTGTCTGACGACAGCTTACACTGATGTTGTGCCAGTGATGGAATATTTTTATGCACTTCAGTTGTTTGGCACTCAATCCGATATTAACCGCTAGTTAGTCCACAATATTGCAATGTACAATGATGGCACTGAAGTGTGTTTATAAAAAATCAAAACAACTGTCAATACATTTGAGCCTTGGTGTCTAAAATGAATTTACTCATGGACCGTTGTCCCCTTCCACGTTGGCACAAGGAAGTGGGTCAACCAGTAAGCATTTTCCCAGCAACTGTAATTTTCTGCCAGATAAGACCACCAATACATAGCCACAGCTTGTAGGATAGTTGTTACCTTGGGTGATGATGATGACAGTAATAGTGTATAGTAGACACTCATTTGGATGAAAGAAATGAGGAATCTGCTGATGTCTCATTGGAATCAGCTGTACTCATTGCACAAACCCACCAGTTATCCTGTTTAGATTCATTCTTCAAGCATCATACTATTTGGGTCCCTATCGACAGTGAGGCACTGTCATCATTGTTTGTGCTTCTACAGCTATGAAACTTGTCTCAGTCAAGAGTTCATCCCAAACTGTTCACTAGATTGATGGTTTGGTGTCTTTATATGAGGTTGATGATGTTCAGAGAACATCACAGCCTTACAGTTGAAGGCCTGGTAGTGGTCAACCTTAATGTTGAGGTACTTACAGGCACTTTGTCAGGGAAACCAATGATGTCTTTTAACCAGACAAAAACATAGTGCTTGTAGGTGACACCATGCATCTTATCCTCTTGTCCATCCTGAGTGAGAAAACCCATATACTTCACACTCCCTCAAAGTCAACCACAATTTTAGCCACGGGATTTAAGAAAGTTGACAGGATGAGATTCAGATCTCAAAACATTTGCAGTGGAACCATCCTCTCTTCCTTCAGGACCAAACAGTTGAAGTTGCACTCAAGCAGACAAATGGGGAGAATTGCTGGATTGTGTCTTGTAGGTCATTTTGGGCTTTAGGACATCAGGAGGTGAGCTACTTGCTGTAAGCTTTTGACCTGCTCTTGTAGCCTCACTATTTAACATGGCTAGTCCAGTTCAGTTTCGGACCAGTGGGAACCTGCAAAATGTTGACAGTTGTTTAAATTTGGGTTTCCTTTAAACATAGGTACTCTTAGTATTCAATAACAAGCATTTCATATGTGGCATGAGACCTCATTTAACTCTTACATTAGAAACTAGCCTATATCACAGAAATAAAAGATTTGTTGGGCACCACACTATTTTGAGTGCAGTGTTTTTGAAAATAAGGTTTTATTCTGCGAAGGAATGAAAACTAAACTTAAAATGAAGGTGGCCAAGGAGACAATGGTCATCTGATGTCATGAATAGCTATCCCATTGTCATTGGCCAAAAAGATTCAGAGAAAAGGTTGATATAATGTAAGTTACCTACCCTTAGAAAGATTGCACATCATCAAAAGCTTTGGGGCAGAGAGCAGTCCTCATCAAGTGGTCCTCATTGGGCATCCGCATCAGGCAGTTTTCAGAGAGCTGTCTTCTGCAGATGTAAGATGGTCCAGACAAAGAAAGAAAAAACCAAGAAAGAGTTCCCTGAAACATCAGGTAAAGAGCAGGAAGTTGCCCTCAACAAGACCAACTCATTCCATGTCCAGCAATGACTGTCACACTTTTTCAAAATTAATTTTCCTAATTATCGCACCTGGACTGCTGCTTCTTAACAAACTTAATAAATTATCAGAAAATTGCTACAAATTTTCGACTGCCTATGTAACTGTGATTGTGATTCTCTCCCACACAAAAAAAATTAACAGATATCACAGGTTGAAATTGAAGTGGCTTCTATGTTGAGAAGCTGGGAACAGGTAGTCTTAGATTGTAGTTAAACATGTTGAATAATTCTTTTGAGTAAAACAGGAAGTCACAATGGTACTAGAGTATTTTAGAATGCAAATGATAAATAATTTAATGAAAAAGTTAGGATCCTAGGTAGTGGGAGCTGTACTGGAAATTGTAGAAATATGCAGCGGTATGATGAGTGTATCATTGTTATGCTTTTGAAAAAGGTTATGAAACTTATGTTCTTGTGTTATGAAAGGAACAAGTGAGCTAGAAATAATCTGAAATATGTTAGTCTATGGTGTCCATCTGTGTGCTAAATGTGTGACACGATTTTGGGATACCAGTGTAAATGTGCAGAAGCGATTGTTAAATCCGAAGTAATAAACATGAACAAATGTGGGGTGAAAATGCACTAAAGAAAGGTTTCAGACATGAACATATACTTGACAAAATGGTTATTGTGGCCAGAAGAGCAAGAAAATATTTTGAATGGTAGGGTGCTAACATATATTCCTCAGAGAAACTGACTTTAAAACAAAGTGGTACTGACAAGAATGGGCTTAAAAAAAAAACTAAAAATGAAATTTGCGTTGAGATAAGTGAAGGCTAACGAGAGATACTAAGAAATACCCATAAGGTGAAGGGAGAACTGGAGGATCTTTTAAATCCATGCATTGTTGTTTGATATAACTGAATGTGCCATATCCAGCTAAGGATCTCAAAAGCCAAGAGTATAATTTCAATGCAGAATGAGGGAGAATCCAATAACTTGACGTAAAATAAAAAATAAAGCAAGCAACAAGGGGGAAATATTTGCTGGGTTGGAAGCCCAACTTCCTCCAACCCACTGAAACAACTATAATAAGAAGCTACTTCTTAGTCCAAAGGATTGAGACAATTCATGCAGTGTAAAACACCTGCCCCTAGAAATCAGTATATCAACAAATGTTCAGCGGCAAAGGGAGATCCTCAGAGAGCTCTCTTTAGAAGAAGGATAGGCTTGAAGAAGAGAAAGACCCAGGGAGGAGTTCCCTAACACTTCGGCTACAGAACAAGATGCTGCCTCACAGCTTAAACTAGCCAAACACATTTGACACCAACAATTATTTGTCCTCTGCCATTGGTGAACCAATCCCAATTGTCATGATTGTATCAGAGATAGTAGGAACTGCCGATGCTGGAGAATCTGAGATAACAAAGTGATGCTGCTTGGCCTGCTGTGTTCATCCAGCTCTACACCTTGTTATGTCATGATTATATGCTTTCTTTATCCAATTAACTAATATGATCAGATCTCAGCTGCTGTTTCTTAACATAGAATTATGGAATTTACAGTACAGAAGGAGGCCATACAACCCACCATGTCTGTACTGGTTCCTAAAAGAGTTACCCAGTTAGTCCCGTTTCTAGCCCTATCACCATAGCCCTCTAAATTCTTCACTTTCAAATATATATCCAAGTCTCTTTTGAAATCTTGTATTGAATCCAGGTAACTGCAATCATAATCCCTATATTCAACGTAGTGGGGGATTCAGTGATGGAATGTTATTGATGATCATTCTGCAGTCGAAGATGATAGGGATGAGGACAGTGCCCCAAGGAACTTTTAAGGTTCTTGCAATGATTTGTAGCTTGGATTGTGGACAGATTGTTGGCTTGCTCACCGAGTTGGCTATCGTACAGACGTTTCGTCACCGTGCCATGTAACATCATCACTGAGGCCTCTGATGAAGTGATGCTGTTCTACTGTGCTTGGTATTCATATGATCTGGTCTGTTAAATTGGGTTGTGTCATTTCTGGTTCTGTTCTGCATGGGTTTGTAAATGGGTTCTAATTCCACATGTTTGTTGATTAGGAATTCCCATGCGTGTCTGTGGTTGGCTTGAGCTAGGATGGTCACGTTGTTAAATTGATGGCATTCATTGTCCGAGTGCACTGAGGTGAGGGAAAGTTCGTCATGTCTTTTTGCTGCTAACTGGTGTTCGTGTATCCTGATCGCTAGTTTCCTTCCGGTCTGGCCAATGTAACGTTTATTGGAGTCATTGCAGGGTATTTTCTAAACTACATTGGTCATGCATGTCACGGGAATGGGGTCTTTGGTCCGTGTGAGTGTTTGTCATAGTGTGGCTGTGAGTTTGTGTGCTACCATGATTCCTAGTAGTCATAGGAGTCTCATCAGTTCTGATATGTTCCTGATGTAGGGTAGTGTGGCCAGTGTTTTGGGATGTACTGTGTCCTATTGGCGTTGTCCTGCGTAGAAGAAGGAAGATCAAAGACCTATACAAAGTCTTTGCTAACAACAGATATCCCAACAACTTCATCCGCAGGTGCCTACGAGATAGACAACACCAAGCAGGAAGAAAGATGAAGTCATTTACTTGGCACTTCTGGTAGATTGTTATTGTGAATGGTTCAGCTTTCTCGTTTGCATAAATGTGCTGGGATCCTCCATTCTTGAGTTTGGGGATGTTGATGGAGCCTCCTTCTCCAGTGAATTAACTGTCTGCCACTACTCGCCATATGATGTAGCATGACTGCAGAACTCAAATTTGAGCAGTTGAAATTGCTTACTAATTGGCACACAATTAGCCCTGTGTTGGTAGCCTTACCAGGTTAACACCTCATTTTTAGGTATGCCTGGCACTGCTCTTGGCATGTCTTTCTGCATTCTTCGTTGAACCATTTGTTGCAATTCCTATGCATATGATTGGATTGTCTTAAAGTTTATGACTTGTATTCTTTGGCCACATTTACACTTGTAAGTGTATTTTTATGGTACATTTAACATTATTAGTTAGCACAATTTGAGAATGTGATGTTCAGGTGTGGGAGGAAAAGAGGTGAGACTGTTATTGTCTTCTGTTGGCAGAGAACCCAGAGTTTATTCCTGGAATTGGTCATATCTAATTATAGTGTTGTTTTGGTTGCGGCAGTATTTTCACCTTAACAGTGTTTTGATTGTGATCCTGTGCATATCCTGAAAGTAAACACAGCCTACTGGCAAAGGGCCAAGAGGCACAGTTGCTAATGGCAGAATGAATAAATGGCTAAGATGCCAAAACTAGATAAGCACAGATATCTTGCAAGATTGTGCAGCTCAGAGGGATTTCAGGGATAAGTGAGGACATGGAGGCTTTTTTTTAAAAAAAGGATTTTACATTTGGTGTGTTTTCAGACAGAGAATCAGTGAAAATAGGTAATGAGTAAATGAAAATTGAAGTGAGTTAAGTTTAGCACGAGTACAATATTTGTAGGCTCGAAGATTGGAGGCTGTTAATAAGTGTACTGTGATATTAAGAATAAAGGCAAAAGGAGTTTTCAACAACACATGAACCAATATGTGGAGGTGGCAATAGGCTGGCATATTGACCATGGTGGAGATAGGTGGTCAGAAAATGAACTATCATACAACTTTAAAATACTTCAATAGGCAAATTGCAACTTTCAAACCACAACCATGGCTCCCATCTTCTTTCTGGCAGCGAGTGTGGGTAATGTAGGATGGATCGACTGATAGTTTTCTTCTTGGGGAGGAGCATGGGAATCCAGGTTTCTTGAAATAGGGATTGTTTATTCGTGAAATTGGATAGGGTGATCCACAACCTTGATGTCAACATGCCTTTCCCTTACATGAAACTCACCTACAGAACATGCTCTAATTTGAGTTATTCTGGTCACCCACCCCATGTGGCTGTGTTCTTTCGTTTGCTACCATTCTTTTCAAATTGTTAAAAATGCAGCATATATGCCCGTTGCTATATTAACGTACCACCCTTCTGCTTTCACTATTCACATTCTCTGAATCTTGTATATCCCTATTTCATTATTCTCATCATTTTTATTTGCCATCTATTATAATATTACTTAACTGTGATCTGTACTCATTATATTCCCTTTACACAATTCCCTTTCTTTCTACAAAAGGATCTTTGCCTGTCCAGTGTTGTGGTTACTTCTTTGTGTGTGAATTGGCCATATCCAAAGTCAGATTTTAAAGTAGTACATAAATTGTTCCATATGGGTGAAATATCAGTGCCAAGGTTGCCAATTATGATCCAGCATTTCCTGTCTTCATTGAGACTTCGTTGTGTTACATTCCTGAAATTCCTGCATATTTTTGTATTGTCTTTAAGCTTCTGCTGTCTTCATCCAAATTATTCATAAAGAAGAACAACTCCATCTTTCACTCATGAGAGAACAATGTCTTGCCTAAGTATAACCAATTTGCAGTCCATTTTAAAATATCAATCCTGCTGTACTCCATTTTAATCGTATTTTTGTATTACTATTTTGAAGGCTCATTGGAAAGCTCAATACAGGAAAAAGAAGTTAACTTCTGCAGGGGAAAAAAAACAACTTGGGACTTGCTATACTTTAGAGATGCAATTACTTTGTAAGGAATAGATTATTTTTGTTACAGAGATAGTAGGAACTGCTGATGCTGGAGTATCTGAGATAACAAGGTGTAGAGCTGGATGAACACAGCAGGCCAAGCAGCATCAGAGGAGCAGGAAAGCTGACGTTTCGGGTCTTCTAAGGATGCCTACCTTAAAGAAGTTACCCTCCTCCCTCTTAAAAAAAAAAGGTCTCGACCCGAAACGTCAGATTATTTTTGTTAGCTACTTTTCTTTGTTAATATCAGTTTTATGGCCACCACATATATTGACATCCAAAACATATATTCAAAATATACACGACCCATGTTAAGATTATCCTATACTTGCAGCTCCAAATAAATAGTCTTAGATTTGTGGTATTTTGCATCGGTACTCACAGAATTTTTAAAAATTCAACAAAGTGTGTCACTTATTTCCAGCACAAATCTATTATTCTGTTTGCTACCAGCCTGTCATCCCAAAATCACTTTAAAAAGCAGCACGATGGCTGAGTGATTAGCACAGCTGCCCCACAGCACCAGAGACACAGGTTTGATTCCGCCCTCAGCCGACTGTATGCTTGCAGTTTGCACATTCTTCCTGTGTCTGGATGGGTTTCCTCCCACAGTCCAAAGGTTTGCACGTTAAGTGAATTAGCTGTGGGAAATGCAGGCTTACACGGCAGGGGGCTGGGTCTGGGTGGGCTGCTCTTCAGAGGGTGACCTTGGTGGGCTGAACGGCCAGCTTCCACACTGTGGATTTTATGAAAATGTATCATTTTCAAATGTTTATGCTATTTAAGAGACAAAATTGCCACACAATGACTTGACTACTATCAGTTCCCCCACCAATGTATGCAAACACATACTGTAATTGAGTCAATTGTTTGCATGTATCTTTATTTTTTTCACAAAATAATTTTACACTCCATTGATTTTTAAATGCAATTTCTTACCATTACCTGTACAAATGTTTAGCAAAATACTGACTGTGCGTGATCTATTTCAGCTCAAAGACAGGAATGGCATTCTCATTCAGCTCATATGGTCATCTTGCCAACAGCCATGCACCACTCTGTTTTAGATTGGTAACACGTACTACACAATTTTCTCTCAACTATAACATCAGAAATTACATTTGTAACAACTGATCATTTCAAAATTAAATATTTCTTTCAGAATTCCTTTACGATACAAATTAATCTTCATTAAAAATCAATTAACAGTAGGCATTTCTAAGGCACATAATTCTGTTAGTTTAACTTGGTCTATTAGCTGTTCGTTATTGTATATAGATGTTAAATGCAGCTTTCCACTCAAACATTTTGGACCTACTGGAGTGACTGACACAGACAATTCAACATCAGATTATATACATAATGTATGACTGTTGGAATACCAATAAACTATCTACAGTACAGAGAACATGAGGAAGGGCGTAAATTTAACTCAGCAGAAACATATACAGTTACCGGCTCTGCATAAGTATGCTTTTTTATTGCACCCCCTCATTCTCTGGCAAGGAATTGAGAGTTCTGCAGGAGTACTGACCCTGAGGGTTACGATACTGAAGGTGAGTTGCATCAGCATCACAAGACTGTTCTGCCATAGGAGGAAGAGGAAGAGGAGGAGGAAGTGGAAGAAGCTGGGCATAACTGGACCATCTTGATCCAGCCCGAGCATGATCCGAAGGGGGAAAGAAATACCTGAAACAATGTAGATGGGAATACACAGGTGAGAGAATAAAATGGGAGAAAAAGAACACAAGATAAAGAGATATGTGGTGAATATTAGAAAATGAAAGTTACACATGCCTGAAAATAAAAATAAAATACTGGGTCATGGTTCAGCAAACAGACCACAGTAAGAAAATGTTATCCAATAGTTCCAATGCCCTCTCATCTGTATTTTCAAACAGTTCTTCCATCATAATGTAAACACAATGCTTATGCATCAGTATGAGAAGAAATACTGCAAACAAAAAACCCAAAATCTAACACTGAAAAAATCAAGCACACACAATACTGTGTCGATGTGATTCTTAATTTATTTAATTCTAATTAGAACACATAGAATACTGGTCCCACAATTAAAAAAAAAACATATCTGTTTGCATTTGTATATCCCTACTTTAGAGGTGAATGAATGTGTGGTGTTGCTGTGTGTGTAGCTGTTGTTTAGAATGAAAATTAACACATCTCAAAATCAAATTAGTTAAATTGTATTTTCCTTCAGCCTTATTCTTTTGCAGTGTTTTTCTTAATTTTGTTTTTACAAAAGTAGTAATTTACCATCAACTTAATGTATTTATATGGCCACAGAAGATGCAAAATAGAGTTCTTTCAAGCTTTTGTAAGGTAAAGCAAAACGTGCTTCTCCTAAGTTTCCAGCACATTGAAGTCAACTGTTCAAGAACAATGTCAAACGTAGTCAGGAAAGAAACACTAACAAACAGGGAAAAAAATTCTATTTTATAAAGCTTTCCATCCAAGATTATTAGTAAGCAGGTTGCTAGTTGGCCTCAAGTGATATCAGATGACGCTGGGGAGGGGATAAAGGAGTTCGTTTTTCATTCCTGTGTGCATGCAACAAGCAGCAAAACAGCAAAGTTATTCCAGTTAGCTTGAGATCAGCTGAATTTTCTGTCTGTTGAAAAGGGCATAATATGTGCAGATGGCAAGATGTATCAAGGTTTCCTAAAAGAAAAAAAAATGAACAAATACTACGTTTCAAATTTGAAAATGTCTGTAATCCTTTCTATTTGATAAATGTTTTAGTGATGGGGTTAACGGCTGGAGAAAATAACATTTCAGATGCAACTTTCATTTTGACAGCTGAATAAAGAAACCCAAATCCTTTGTCGATTGCTCCAAAAATTGTTACTTTGATAAGTGAATACAAATCGTGTAGGCAGAAAGCAATGTCCACAACCACTGACCTGCATCACAGTACTGCAAATTCAAATTCAAAAATGGAGTACATCTGAAGGGGTGAGAGGCACCTTCAGTTGACACACTATTTTGGATTGATTTTGAAAGTAATCTTCCATGCCACACATTAAAGATGATTCACCCCTACAATTTTCCATACTTAACCAAAACATCCTTTAAAAGGAAAGGAATCAGGGGGTTAAATTTTCAGTCAGTTGGGATCGGACACCAGTGACAAACCACTTGACACTTCAAATAAATGGAGCAAAAGAAGATTACTGGCCAGAGAAAAACCCTTAACAATGTTCTCCAATTTAAATACACAACACAGTTCAAAAAAACCACTAAACAGATTGTAATTGGTAATCTACAGGAGGTTTCTCTGATGTTACACTAAATCATAAATGTTATCAATGAAGTGTCTCCATATGTGTTGGAAGACAAAGTGATTTATCTCAACTAGCCTCTGTCCCAGTAGTTAAAGTAAAAGACTTCCATCTATCTAGTTTTCTTTTAATTATATTCTTTGATATCTAGGTTTTCGTTATATTGTTTCTTTAAGATAGTAAAGCTGATCTACAATAAATCTAACACATTACTACTGCTGCCTCATACACGGAATTTTGGGATTTGGTTTACTCAAACCATAAAAATTACAATATTTTAACCCATATGTATAAGCTCAGAGTTATGTACATTTAAATGCAACAGACAGTATTCTGTGCCATGAGGATGGTTTCCGGTTCCAAGCATTTAAAATCACACTTTGTTACATAGTTTTTGTTCTTTTATTAGTTTAGACATTCATTATTTCAGATGCATTTCAACGTTACATGCATCAATACTTCAAGAAGAAACAACTTCAGAGTTATGGATGCCATGCACAACCATTTGGGCACAACACGAGTTACTATCAATTCCTCGTCTTGAGGACTTTATGGAATCTGATTTATAGCAATGACTATATTCTCTTTTTCTTCCAAAGAAGTCTATTGAAACAAAATCAAAATTTATATGCAGAACCTGTGCATCTTGGAGGTTAATGCTCAGCGGTTAGAGGCTTATTCAGGAAGATTATTTTTTAACCAAGTAATACATTTTTAAAAAGTTGATTCAATCGCTCAAAAATCTGCAAAAGATTGAATGTACAAGCATAAAGGAGTAAATTTCAAAAAAAGCAATAATAGCATCTTGTTTCATGAACAAAGCTTGCCACAGTACTCTATTTGCCAAATGGCAAGTTTCTTACTTCAGCCCCATGTTGAGCAAGATGGCCATTATACTGAGTTGGTTGATCAACATGATTGCACCAAATGGCGGAACAGGCACGAAGGGCTGAACGTCCTACTCCCATTCCTATTTCTATGTTTCTAGGTGCACCTATTTAATCTTTTTCAATGAATGCAGCTTCCAGTCCCAACCCAGCATAAAAGGAACGTTTACAACATAAAGTTTCAGTGAAGCCAACTAGTATTTACTACCAGATTTCACACTTGTTCTGCATGTCCACGGGATCCTCCATGTTCTATTGCCATAGTGTAAAGCCAACTTAGGCAATGCTAAAAATAGTCAAACAAAATTTATTAACTCCCTAACAGTGGCCTTGTCATAGAATCATACAGCATACAAACAGACCATTCAGTCCAACTTGTCCATGCCAACCAAGTTTCCCAAACTAAACTACTTCCAATTTCCTACGTTTGGCTCCTATCACTCAAAACCTTTTATTCATGTACTTGTCCAAATGTCTTTTAAATGTTGTAACTGTACCTGCAGCTAGCACTTCCTCTCGCAGTTCATTCCTTACACCAAACACTCTGAGAAAACTTGGACCCTCAGGTCCCTTTTAAATCTTTCTCCTCTCACCTTAAAAATACACCCTCTAGTTTGGAATGCCCCCACCCTGGGGAAAAGACCTTTGGTATTCACCTTATCAATGCAGCTCATGATTTTATAAAACTCTACGGTCACCTCAACCTCCTCCGTTCCAGTGAAAAAAGTCCCAGCCTATCCAGCCTCTCCTTGTAATTCAAACCCTCCAGTCCCGACAACATCCTGGTAAATCTTTTTCTGAACTCTCTCCAATCTGATAATATCCTTTCTCTAGCAGGGCAACCAGAACTGTACACAGAGATAGTAGGAACTGCAGATACTGGAGAATCTGAGATAACAAGGTGTAGAGCTGGATGAACACAGCAGGCCAAGCAGCATCATAGGAGCAGGAAAGCTTGACGTTTCGGGCCTAGA
>JAHRHZ010000053.1:16725704-16739816 GCA_024137785.1 Ginglymostoma cirratum
TTCCTGCTCCTATGATGCTGCTTGGCCTGCTGTGTTCATCCAGCTCTACACCTTGTTATCTCAGAACTGTACACAGTTGTTTATAGTCCTGCAAATCTTCATCAATACTTCTGAACTGAAGGCACCATCAACCTACCTCCCTGCAGAAGATGTTCCATTCAATGCATTCTGTGCGGTGGCACTATTAAATGCTGAAGAACCAAGACCACCCATTGGCTGCTGGAGTAAGGCATTATTTACAGGACTTCCATCTCCTTTTAAAATGCCAGTACATTTCCAATTGTCCATATAGTTAGCTGAAAAGAAAGAAAATGAACTTCAGTTAACAGTGCACATTAAGCATAAACTGGCAAATTAATTTGGATAATTTCCATTAGCTTTGTGTTCTAAACATCCACTCGTTCTGCCATATAGTGGTGTTCTTTTTAATGAGTATCCTCTGCCTTTAAATGATGTTACAGGAGAGATTTCTTTTAGCTTCTCATAAATTTCCACATTCCCAATCTCCCTTGCACACATGTTCAGCCCTTGCTGTTGTAAATACATGTCATCAGTTTCTATCTTAATCACAATATTTTAATGAACTGACGTCAAAGATTTATCTAATACTATATGTACCTTATCAACAATGGAATGTTTCAGAAAATGGGAACTTTTGTTCTTAGAGAGAATGATAACTAACCTGCGAATGAAGACAGGCAAGGGGACAATGGTCACCCTGATGTCTTGAGCAGCTGACCTATGGTTTTTGGCCATGGTGATTGACACAGCAGTGGTTGCCAGCAGAATTACCAGGTGGTAGTGATAATGGAGAAGTGGGCAAGAAAGGGAGAGAAAAATTGAGGTAAAAAGCGTCCAGAGTACCAGCCATCATGTTCTTGGGAGAAAACTAGGAGTCCCTCTGCATTAGCCCGAGGGAAGGATAGAGACTAGTACCACCAAAGACTGCGAAACGGTGGGGACAAAAACCCCATCACTTTGGAATCCTCTTGAGTCCATTCCCTCTGCATCACAATTCTAAAGAATGGCTTCAGGATCAATAAAGTGTTTTCATCTGTCACGGGTCATTTGTTTTCTTTGTTTAACTAACTGTCACATCATATCCAAAATTGATGAATCTTAACAAACACAATAAACTACCTGAGAATACCTAACTGATGATACTTAGATGACCGTGGTCATGAGCCCCTAAACTCTGACAGCTACAGATCTTCTTTGAGTTTGTTGGTCTCTTAACAGGAATGATAATCTTGTAAGGTGATCCATTAATGACCAATTATCTAAGAAGTATTATTGGTCTTTCTTAACCAACTTTCAGTTTATATCACTACACGTAAAATCAAAAGGTTATAATAATACCTTTTTCCATCATCCAAACAGCAAAAAAAGTCACGTTATTGCAAAACATGTAATAATTAGATCTTAATATTAAATACTATGTGATAATACCCATGTACCAAGCTAAGAATTCCTATAGCAAAATGGAAAGTGAAATAATATCAATTTACTGATAACCATTCACCTAACCTTATTCTTGAACTTAATCCAGAAAAATGTAATCATCAGCTAAAACTCTCAGTCATTACCGTAGTACACAAGCAACATTAATTGTTAGACATTAATCTAAGCATGCTTTCAAATTCAAGATCACCTTTCCATAATCTGACACAGCCATCATCTCCAGAGGACGCCAAGACCGTACCAGTGATGTTCCAGCTGACACGCCATACCTGGGAGTTGTGGTTATCAAACTGGGCCACTGTCTGGATTTCAAATCTTGTTGGCCCTCCCGAACCACTTAATTCTTTTCTAAGGGAAAATACAATGATAAAGGTGTGATTTTTTTTTAAAATTTGCTGTGCATCAGTTTAAAAATCAGATTAGTCCTATGTTACAATAGTGACTACATTTCTGAAGTGCTTCATTGGCTTTGGTCTTCCAAATGTTTAGTTAGTATCTGATCCCTTCTCACTTAGTTCCTTCTTTGACCACAGTCTTTGGTTGAATCCAAAATTTACAATTTTTGTCCGTTTTAACTCTGAACTACCAACTCCATAGTCTGTCCATCTCTGAAACATCTATTTCCACATATTTAATATCACTATTTTTACCCAGCCTCAGCTATTTCCAGCTGAAATCATCATCTTCATCCCTTTACACTGAAATATTCCATACACTCTTGGCCATTCTTCCGTGTCCTACCCAACATATGCATTGCAAAATGCTGCTAATCATATTCTAATCTGTACCAAATCAAATTCACCCATCTGCTTCTGGAACAATTCTGGCTCCTGGTCAGACGACACTCCTGATTCTAAATTTTGGATCCTGTTTTAGAATCCCTCCATAACAGCATCCTCCCAATCATTATATATGCAATTCAATGCAGATGAGTGTGAGGTATTGCAGCTTGGAAAGTAAACCAAGGTGGGACTTATACGGTAAATGGTAAGGTCCTGGGGGGGTGTTGAGGGACCTAGGAGTCCAAGTACATAGCTTGTTGAAAGTGGCGTCACAGGTAGACAGGGTGGTCAAGAAGGCATTCGGCATGCTGGTCTTCGTCGGTCAAGGCACTGAGTACAGGAGCTGGATCGTTATGTTACAGTTGCATAAGTCATTGGTGAGGCTGCACTTGGGAGTATGGTGTACAATTTTGGTCGCCCAGTTACAGGAAAAACATAAGTTAAACTGGAAAGTGTGCAAAGAAGATTTACGAGGATGTTGCCAGGACTAGTAGGCCTGAGGTACAGGGAGAGGTTAGCCAGGATAGGACTTTATTCCTTGAAATGTAGGAGATTGAGAGGTGACCTTATTCAGATGTATGAAATCATGAAAGGCATAGATGGGATGAATGCATATAGTCTTTTTCCCGGGATGGGGAATTGAAAACTAAAGGGCATAGGTTTAAGGCGAGAAGGGGAAGATTTAAGAAGGTCCTGAGGAGCAACTTCTTCACGCAGAGAATGGTACGTATATGGAATAGGCTGTCAGAGAAAATAGTTAAGGCAGATACAATAGCAACATTTAAAAAACATTTGGATAGGTACATCAATGGGAACAGATGAGAGGGATATGGACCAAATGCATGCAATTGGAACTAGCTGAGTGGGCACCATGGTTAGTGTGGACCAGTTTGGACCAAAGGGCCTGTTTCCATACTGTATTACTTTATGACTCTATGACTATAATGTCTTCTAGCCCTAAGAACACCACAGTCCATTGCCTCAGGTAAATCCCTCATTTCCTTCATTCCCCCACTGTGGATACTGCAAACCTGAAACAGAAACAGAAAATAATGGAAATACTCTACAGGTCTGACAGCATCTGCAGAGAGAAAACCTGCTAACATTGTACATCTGTGACGTGGACTAGAAAACGTTTGAAAATTATTAGGTGATAACTGGTTGTATTGTTATTTTGTTGCTGCGGCATTGGTTCCAACAAGAATGTTGCCCTAAACTTACTGCGCTTTTTTTATACAGCACCAATAAGATCTTTATCATACAACTAACTTCACACATTTCTAACTTTTCCCAGTTTTGCTGGAAGATAATAGAAGAAAGGGACTTTGGCGTACAGTTCCATAGAAGGTTACAGCACAGGTAGACAGGATCGTGAAGAAGGCATATGGGATGCATGCCTTCATTAGCCAAGGCATAGAATATTGAAGCAATGAAGTCTTGTTATAACTTTATGAAACATTTATGTGGCCAGAGACGGAATACTGTGTACAATTCTGGTCACCACACTATCAGGGACATAACAGCACTGCAGAGGGTGCACAGGAGATTCAGCAGGATGTTGCCCGTGATGAAAAGTCTCAATTATGAGGAGAGACTGGGTAGCCTAAGTTTGTTTTTCCCAGAATAGAGGAGGCCAAGGGGGAGTCTGATTTAGGTACACAAAATTATGAGAGGTATAGTCAAAGTTGACAGAATCTTTTCCCTGTGGCAGATGTATCTAAGACCACAGGGCATAAGTTTACGGTGAGGATAAAGTGATTTAGAGGAGATCTGAGTAAATTCTTTTTTCACCCAGAGTGTGGAACATGCTGCCTACGAGAGTAATGGAGGCAGGTACTCTTGCAATATTTAAGAAACATCTGGATGAGCACTTAAAATGCCAGGGCATAGTATGCTATGGATTTAGGGCAAGTAAATGGGATTTGTGTAGTTTGTTGTTTATTGGTCGGCATAGACATGGTGGACCGAAGGGCCTGTTTCTCTGTTGTATGACTCTATGACCTGAAACATTAATTTTTGCTTTTCTCCACAGATGCTGCTAGTCCTGGTATTTCCTGTTTTAATTTCAGATTTCCAGTATCCTTTTTTTGTTGCTATGTATTAATTTATCAGTGGTATTTACTACTCACAAAATACCTAATGGAAACATTCTTGGCTGCAAGGAACAGTGGCTACAATTCTAAATTCTTAATGATACTTCAACTTCAGGATGCCCCGAGAAACACAAGATTGTTGCAATTTGTTTCAGTTGTGCATCTTAAACAGTCATTTACTTTTGGCACATTATATACAGTGTTAAAACCAGAAATTAAAACTGAAGTTACTCCCACCTCAAAGGTTTCAATGTGAATATTCGAACATCTTTATTTGCGACCGCAAGGATATGAAAAGACCTTCCAAGGTTTGGAGCAAATGCAATATCATGCACAGGATCAGTAACGGTGATTAGAGTTTCTGCTTTTGCATATTTCCTAAATAAAAATACACAAATATCAAAACAGTTTTCATAATAATTTACTCTTCTTTGCTTGCATTTTCTTGTCATTTCAAGCCTCCAATGGAAAATATTACTGCACGATTCCAATGTTCTTTCCCAGTGGGAACACTATAAGAACACAGCAGTGACAAAACTCTTCCCCCAACAGTGGCTGCTTTAGACATACCAAATGCACTTTATAGACACGCAGGTTGCAGAACTAGGGACTGGCAAGATCTGCAGATATTACTCCCATTTTCTTGCTCATTATTTAAGATTGTTGTGGGGAAGGTGATACTTTGATCCACAAGGGTGTCAAAGGATTCTTTTTACTGGTGGGAGGAGCAGGCAGAAAAGAAGAGTTAAGGTCATAATCAGACCAGCCATATTGAACAGAGAGTTGGCTCAAATGGATAAAACGGCCTGCTCCTTTCTCTATTTATGTTCTTAGGCTCGGTCACACCCACAAAATAGAAACTAGAATTTGAGATGAGAACCATTCAGAATTTGACTTGGTACGGGGATTTCCTCCACTTCAAAAGCCTGCTGATGCTCACCGTCTGGGTTTAAACATGAGAATCTGCCACTTGGGTCTCACCTTAACAGACAGTCATTGTTCATGGAACATTACTCCAGCACACGCAAGCATCACCAGGGAGGATGGGAGGAAAATGGCAAAAACATGTAAATTTTCATGCACTGAAGCACATTCTACCTGGTGTTTTCATTGTATTCATAAATTTGAACTTTTCCGCCCACATTTGTGCTGCTATCATCACTGCCCACCGCAATCATAGGGGGATGGGAACGGGAACTGTGAAGAAAAGCATTAGAAAAGAAATGTAAGATATAATTATTAGCCCTGTGTACAAATGATAGAAATGTAATTAAATTTGTACAAATTTAACTCTCACCGATAACTTTCACTATGCTAAAAGGATTGGTTTTCATAAATTTTTTCCAAAAAGGCAGGAGAAACATAAGAAAAGAGAATTAAAGCTGAACTCATGGCTGAAAACACAAACAAAAGATCTGTTTCAGAAACAGGAAGCTTGACTGTACTGATAGAGAATCGTAATATGCACTTCTATTCACTGTTAAAATCCCAAATTCAGTTGACATCTTATGTAAATTTTTCCTGCTCAGAGTCAGATGGGCGATGAGGAAGTTTTTTTTCTCTATCTCTCTTTACAGTTGTCATCTGAAATGTGTTGCCTGAACATATGGTGGGAACAGGCTCAATAACAAGTTTCAAAAAGATATTAGATAAATATTTGAAAGGAACAAAATTACAGGATGAAAGGGAAACAGATTAGTTCTTTCAATGAGCCGGCACAGCACAATCGGTTGCCATATTTTATCCAAGTGAGAGGTATCAGCACTGGGAAATGCAACAGTTCTTAAAACCAAAAGAACTGTAGATGCTGTAAATCAGGAACTAAAACAGAAGTTTCTGGAAAAGCTCAGCAGGTCTGGCAGCATTTGTGACGAAAAATCAAAGTTAACTTTTCAGGTCTGGCGACCCTTCCTCAGAACTGATGGTAGCTAGGAAAATGTTGATTTATATGCAGTTTTTAACAACAGTTTTTAACTTTGCTACACAACTAGCAGTGAGCACTCTGAGGTCAAATGCAATAAAAACAATTGGAAAAGATGCCAGAATAAAATTAATGGAACCTGGCCATCTATTGGGGCAGTTGTAAAAGATGCAGAGGTGATCACACCATTGTGGCCAAATGTTTGTAAATGGACAGTGGCCTTACTGATACTAATGGTTTGCTTTTTTTAAATTAACGGTATACACAATACAGTGTGGAGTGCTGAGGCACAAAAACTGGCCATTCAGCCCAACTGGCCATGACAATGTCACATTTCACATGCGCCTTCTACTCTTCATTTCTTCCCATTCAGCGTAACTTCAGGTCCTTTTTCCCTTAAGTTTATCTAATTTAACCTTAAATCCCCTTCTCTACTCCTCATGGTAATGGCAGAAAGAAGAAATATAATCAACTGTATCAACTATCTCCACAGCAGTTCACCATAAATTTATTCTGAATGTGAAAGGGACTTTTGCTTAGTTGTATAAATAAGTAAAAATGCTCTTTATTAGCCAAAACCAAAAGGATTCTGATGAAAAGTCACCAGACTTGAAACGTTAACTCTACTTTCTTCCAACAGATTCTGCCAGGCCTGCAAAGTTTCACCAGAATCTTCTGTTTCTGTTTGAGATCTTTGTTTTACAGTACCCTTTAACTTCTCTGGAGTTGCTACTTTATCCGCAACTGGTGTACTAGTTTAAAAATTCTGAAGCACCATACTAGGTCAGAAAACCCACACATTCTCACCTGGAGGGGTTCCAGGAAATACAGCTGCAACTTAATTTGCACGATATCTCATGTTGCAATGACCACTGACTGAGATTCATAACATCTGGGGCCTCATATATCCGTACAACTCCATCCGCAGAACAGGTGGCCAGAACCAAACCCATGTGTTTCGGAGCGAATTTCACATCGGTTACTGAGGTTCTGCTGTCTACGAGTGTAGTCCTCTTAACCTGTTTGGAGATAGGTACTTAAAGGCTCGTTAATGTGAACACAGCTATTGATCAGGGTTTTTACTTTTGTTTCATTATGATATCCTCCCACTTTCCCTCCTTCCCTGAAGATGGTGACTCTTTTACTGGAAAAAAGGTGTATTGCGATCTCAGTGAAGAGTCCAAGCTTCTGTTAGAGTTTGACAGTACTCTCCTGAAGATAATTTCACTGGGGTGGGAATCTTGAACTCGGGGATAGTTATTCAGTAAGGTGACACTTCATTTAAATCTGAGTTGCAATTGAATTTCTTCTCCAAGAGAGGGTAGTGGATGTCTGGAACCTTCTACCTGCAAGTTCTTAAAGAAGAGGTAGGTAGGAAATATCAGGAGTTAAGGGCTATGAGAAGATGACATACACAGGGTGTTGGACAGATCAGCCACGACCTTAATGTCGCACCTAGCTATTCTTCATGCCAATTGTAAGGTTTTTTTCATTTGTTTGCAGAACGTGGACATCGCTGGCTAGGCCAGCATTTGTTGTCCATCCCTAAATTTTCATTCCAGATTATTACTGAATTCAATTTTCACCATCTGCAATGTCCCTGTTAGACCCCATGTCCCTAGCTTATCCGCACAATATGTAGAACATTCTTCCTCAGCAATGTGCCCACTAAGAGCACTTGGTCTAACTTGAATTGAAGTGGTTAAAATGGGTATTAATACATAACAACTTGGACAAAATAAGAAGGTGACCGGGTACATCATTCTTGCCTCTGAGAGGGAAAATGTGGCGTCAAATTTTACTTGAAAGACTTACACGGGAAGATTTTTGCTGATGTCTCGGTTCAATAGTAAGGCAGTGCTCCATCGTCAAAGGTGTTGTCTTTTAGATGTGATATTAAACTGAGATCTTGCCTGAAATCTGAGGTGGATGTAAAAGATTCCATGGCACTGTTTTGAAGAAGGGGCATACTCACCAGTATTTATCCCCCAACCAATTACAACTTAAACATTTCTGGTCATTATCACATGGCTGTCTGTGGGACCTACAGCACAAAAATTAGTTGCCAGAGATCCTACTTTAAAACAATGACTACTCTTCAAAAGCAATGTGATGGCTATAAGGTTCCTTGGGATGCCACGAGGTTGTGAAGGTGCTGTTGAGATGCAAGTATTCTTTTGTCACTTCATTTGACACCTATTGCATTTTACCATTCATCAATCAGCTTTCAATCCACAGCTAACTAATATTATAAAACATTACTGACCATTTCGCTAACCACGTAAATTACATTTTAACTTGATTAATTGTTTTGTCATTTGTTAAAACAATCTCATAAGATGCTATGTTGAACTTTAGAATTTGACTTTTTGTTGAACATCTGGTGGATTAGTTGCTCTGGAGACTGGAAGTGTGGTTAAACTGTCATTGCCACCATCCATTGTGGATACAGCATCACAGACCAAAACCAACCAAACCCAACAGCATCAGTTGTGAAAACATCCAAACTCACCCAATGGCTCTGTCCCCGTAGTTTGTCATTCGATTCTCCCACTATCTCCTCCCATACAGCTGCTGTCCGATCGAAGGAACAGGAAGCTAACACTTGCCCAAACTCAGGGTGGGCCCATGTCACTCGCCACACTGACCCACTATGTGTCTACAAAACAGATTGTATAAAATTCTGCACATTAGGTCAGCGAGAGTAGCAGCCTTAGTACCTCAATTTGAATGGAAATCAAACAATGTTACAGGATAGAAATAGGTCATTCACCCAACTAATGCACACCAGTTGATATCAATTCTCTATGTTGCATGACAGACTAGTCTGATGAGAAACAAGCAAGGAGCAGTGGGCTATATTCTCTAAAGTTTAGGTAAAGAAAAAGAGATAATCTAATTGAAACCATAAAGTACTTATAAAGTTTGGTAGAGTGGATCTCCAAGGCTCGAAAGTCATAGTCTCTGAGTAAGGGGTTTGGCTATTAAGAAATGAGAGAAAGTTCCTTCATTCACTCAGACAGACAAAATTCTCTGTTGCTGCTAAGTCGATGAGCATATTCCAAACCAATAGGGACAAATTTTTTTAACATTAAGAGAATCAAGGATATGGAGATTAGTCAGGTAAGTGATGTCCATGTACAAAGTTAGCCTTAATGTCACATCTAGAGCTATTCCTCATGCAAGTCGTAAGTTTTTTATTTGTTTGCAGAAAGTGGACTGACTGGATTATCTGACTGGTTCCAGAGCACGTGAAGGACCAAGTGGACTCCTTCTGGTTCTATTTAGAATATATAACAATTATACCCAAGTATTTATTGTTTAGAGTATAAAAGAATGTATTGTAGTGCAGTCCAGATATGAGAAAGTACATTTATGTGCCACTGATGTTCTGATTCTATTTAAATCCTTATCCTTTTTCTCTCATGCATTAAGTTAGCTCCACCTCAATCGTCTTTCCAAGAGAAGTCTTTCAAATTCACATTATTTGCAGCAAAATATATTTCTGCTCCCCAGTCAACATGCCCCAACTATGACAAAGAAGTGGAGGAGCCTGGAATTGTCAACTATGCACCAAAGTGGGAAGATACTGTTTTTTAAAACTGGTTATTCCCCACAATCAGATGCCATATCTGGTACGTAAGTTATTGAGTGTGGCTTCCCCACATGCTGACAGATAGAGAAACTGATTTGAGGAACAATCACCACTTACTTATAGACTTTGTGCCTCGGAGACAAAACAATATCAACGACTCATAAATGTACTTTCTCCTATCTGGTCTACACTATAATACATCCCTTTATACTCTATACAATAAATACTTCATTATAATTGTTATATTCTAAACTCTCTTAAACAGACAGAGTCCTGTTCCTGACAAGAAATAGTATTTCATCTAAATTAGCTAAATAGTTGAAAATTGTATGTACTGACATTGACTCAATGTCTGAAGAGAACCTTTTTCGTCGTGGAGTCAAATCATCAAAAGAACAATGGTTAATAGTTGTTTGATAATTCGGAACTTGAGTACTGCTGTGAAAAGGTCAGACTGTTGACATTTTTCTTCTTACATTCATCAAGACAGATGCAAGAATACCAAATTTCAAATAGAACAGTTTACAGTTTATTTCACTATAATGTTATAAACTGTCACTCCCTTTGAAATTTGATAGTCTGTCCTGATGAATACAAAACAAAAAACATCAACAGTATGTCTTTTTTTTCAGTAATGTATTACCATGATTAACTTGAACAGTTTGATAATCCGAAATTTCTGATTATCAAGGTTATTATATGGTCAGTTGCTCAGAGGTTTTACAGATTTGAACAAAGTGAAGCAGCCTTCACATAATCTGATCTCTTTTTATTTGTGACAGCAGTCTCTGCAGAGAAAAATTACCACTGACAACTACTGCTACACCACCACTGAGCTTCTTCTTTAACTTGTGAACTCAAATCAGGTATTCCTCTCATAATGTCAATGTTTGGTGAAACAAGCTGAAACCACGCCTGTTTCTGAGTGAGATTATGAAGACTGATTTTCTTCAAGTTCAGAATTCTTGAGAGTTAAAACAGTGTAAACACATGTACATTAAACAGAAGTACAAGTTGGTATGTGCCAACATAAATAGAATGAAGATAAAACACACTGGTATTGCTCTGGTGCCTCTACACTCCAGTAGCAGCTACTCACCTTCCAGCTGGCTGTGCAGTGCCAATCCCCAGTTTCACCCTTGTCCCACACCTGTTAAACCAACGCAACATTTGTTAAAAAAAATCCAATGGATTCACAGACACATAAAATATTTTGAACCGGAAACTATGACTGCTGATGAACCAATGGAAATGACTGTTGTAGCCTGTCTGAAATACTGAACCAGGTGCTTCCCCACAAGGATTCACTAGGATGGCAACTCTGTCTCTTCCAATTCCCAAAAGTCTAGCAAAACATTATACAACTATACTCTAAAGAAAACCTAGGACTAAGCCACCTGTAAGGTCAGTCAATGAATGGCATTTAGCCAAAGGAAATCTGGGAAGGCCTTGAGATCAAAAATATCCTAATCTTTTCAAATCAACTTATGTCACAATGTGGGAGCTCTAAACAGTTTGTAAGTCAGCAGATCTATTCTTTGCAGATGGCATAAACAAGGTCTAATGGACACTGCAAACGTAAGAGATCCTGAAGTCCTGACACAATCTAATAACCTTGCAACTAAAGTCACTTCATAAGCTAGTCAATCTCTTGGTTAAACACTGAACAACGTGATCTGAACAAAACAGGAGTTATTACTGCTCACAACATTCTTGACCACTACATATGCTGTACCTTATAAAAAATACTCAGCATATTATTAGATCAGTATAAACCGAATCACAAAATCACTACAATGCAATAAGAGACCATTCAGGTCTGCACTGACCATCTGAACAGCATGCCATCCAGACCCAGCACCCCCCCAACCCCTGTAACCCTTATTTCCTGTAGCTAATCCACCTAGCCTGCACATCCCTGGACGCTACGGGGTAACTTAGCATTGGCCAATGCACCTAAGCTGCACATCTTTGGACTGTGGGGGGAAGCCTGAGCATCTGACAGAAACTCACGCAGACATGGGGAGAACATGCAAACTCCACACAGACAGTCACCCTAGGTTGAAATCAAACATGGGTCCCTGGCACTGTGAGACAGCAGTGCTAATTACTGAACCACCGTGCCACCCAACTGCTTATAGCACACAGCTCAAAATATGTGATCACTCACACACTGTGGCTTAGCTTCATCTTTTGGGCGAACTGGTGAGCCTCCACCCATTCCACTTCATCAAACACTATCAGCACTATCTTTTCCTTTCTCCCTCGTGCATATTTACCTTCCCCTTAAATGCACCTAGTTACCTCAAATAATCCATCTGATTCCTTATTGCATTTAATAATTTTCTTATATTTGTGACTTGTAGTTTTAGACAAGCTGTTTGCTGCACAGTTTGTAAGATTGGCATGACAGATCTCCAAAATCTAATGTATCAAAGGATATAGTGATTGTGCAGGAAAATGGCATTGAGGGAGAAGATCAGTCATGATTCAGCTCAATTGTACAGCAGGCTCAAGGGGCTGAATAGCCTAATCTACTCCAATTTTCTGCACTTTGGGCTGAAGTGCCCCAACACAAGTCCATTCCACAGCTTAACTCAGTAATAGGACTCTCACTTCTGAAGCCAGTACAAGCGTGCAGTGCTGAGAGAGACCCAAGTAGTCAAAAATGCCTGTCCACGTTGCCCTGATAACAAGGATCTGTTCTCAATGGTTTTCATGTGCCAAGACAAGGTGAAGAGTGTGCTGGCAAGTTTTCAGAAGCAGTGCTACTTTACCTGAGTCAAGTCTGGCCTGTGCTTCTGATCCGTTCCAGAGTCTCGATATTTATTATTGAAGGCAGTATCTGCTGACCAGGTGTCCCTACCAACAATGCTTGTGAAAGCCTCCAGAGCCACTCAAGCATAGACTTCTGATAGTGCACATGTGGGTGTGCTGTGGAATTTTGTCTTATTGAAAAGGTTGGGAACCAGTCTCCCGTCTCACATATTAAAACGGCTTTCTGAGCATATTAGGCTGGAGTTCATACTCTTTAACTGAAAACCTGTTCATTTGTCTCAGACAAGGGTGTAATTGAGGACACAATACAGAGGTTCATCCCAAAGAAAAGAAAGATTATCCGGGGGAGGATTAGACAGCCATGGCTGACAAAGGAAGTCAAGAAATGTATCAAAGAAAAAGAGACAGCCTATATAGTGGCCAAGAGCACTGGGAAATCAGAAGATTGGGAAGGGTACAAGAACAAACAGAGGATAACAAAGAGAGAAATAAGGAAGGAGAGGATCAAATATGAAGGTAGGCTAGCCACTAATATTAGAAATGATAGTAAAAGTTTCTTTCAATACATAAGAAACAAACGAGAGGCAAAAGTAGACATTGGGCCGCTCCAAATTGATGCTGGAAGGCTAGTGAAGGGAGATAAGGAAATAGCTGAAGAACTTAATAAGTATTTTGCGTCAGTCTTCACAGTGGAAGACATGAGTAACATCCCAACAATTAAGGAGAGTCAGGGGGCAGAGTTGAGTATGATAGGCATTACAAAACAGGAAGTGCTAGAAAAGCTAAAAGGTCTAAAAATTGATAAATCTCCTGGCCCCGATGGGCTGCATCCTAGAGTTCTGACGGAGGTGGCTGAGGAAATAGCAGAGGCGTTGGTTGTGATCTTTCAAAAGTCACTGGAGTCAGGGGAAGTCCCAGATGATTGGAAAATCGATGTTGTAACCGCTTTGTTCAAGAAAGGATCAAGACAAAAGATGGAAAATTATAGGCCGATTAGCCTAACCTCAGTTGTTGGTAAAATTCTAGAATCTATCGTCAAGGATGAGATTTCTAAATTCTTGGAAGTGCAGGGTCGGATTAGAACAAGTCAGCATGGATTTAGTAAGGGGAGGTCGTGTCTGACAAACCTGTTAGAATTCTTTGAAGAGGTGACAAGTATGTTAGACCAGGGAAACACAGTGGATGTTATCTATCTAGACTTCCAAAAGGCCTTTGATAAGGTGCCTCACGGGAGGCTGCTGAGTAAGGTGAGGGCCCATGGTGTTCGAGGTGAGTTACTGGCATGGATTGAGGATTGGCTGTCTGACACAAGGCAGAGAGTTGGGATAAAAGGCTCTTTTTCGGAATGGCAACCGGTGACAAGTGGTGTCCCGCAGGGTTCAGTGTTGGGGCCGCAGCTGTTCACTTTATGTATTAATGATCTGGATGAAGGGACTGGGGGCATTCTGGCGAAGTTTGCCGATGATACGAAGTTAGGTGGAC
>JAHRHZ010000053.1:16744816-16771048 GCA_024137785.1 Ginglymostoma cirratum
GTCCACCTAACTTCGTATCATCGGCAAACTTCGCCAGAATGCCCCCATTCCCTTCATCCAGATCATTAATATATAAAGTGAACAGCTGCGGCCCCAACACTGAACCCTGCGGGACACCACTTGTCACCGGTTGCCATTCCGAAAAAGAGCCTTTTATCCCAACTCTCTGCCTTGTGTCAGACAGCCAATCCTCAATCCATGCCAGTAACTCACCTCGAACACCATGGGCCCTCACCTTACTCAGCAGCCTCCCGTGAGGCACCTTATCAAAGGCCTTTTGGAAGTCTAGATAGATAACATCCACTGGGTTTCCCTGGTCTAACATACTTGTCACCTCTTCAAAGAATTCTAACAGGTTTGTCAGACACGACCTCCCCTTACTAAATCCATGCTGACTTGTTCTAATCCGACCCTGCACTTCCAAGAATTTAGAAATCTCATCCTTGACGATAGATTCTAGAATTTTACCAACAACTGAGGTTAGGCTAATCGGCCTATAATTTTCCATCTTTTGTCTTGATCCTTTCTTGAACAAGGGGGTTACAACAGTGATTTTCCAATCATCTGGGACTTCCCCTGACTCCAGTGACTTTTGAAAGATCACAACCAACGCCTCCGCTATTTCCTCAGCCACCTCCCTCAGAACTCTAGGATGCAGCCCATCGGGGCCAGGAGATTTATCAATTTTTAGACCTTTTAGCTTTTCTAGCACTTTCTGTTTTGTAATGCCTATCATACTCAACTCTGCCCCCTGACTCTCCTTAATTGTTGGGATATTACTCATGTCTTCCACTGTGAAGACTGATGCAAAATACTTATTAAGTTCTTCAGCTATTTCCTTATCTCCCTTCACTAGCCTTCCAGCATCAATTTGGAGCGGCCCAATGTCTACTTTTGCCTCTCGTTTGTTTCTTATGTATTGAAAGAAACTTTTACTATCATTTCTAATATTAGTGGCTAGCCTACCTTCATATTTGATCCTCTCCTTCCTTATTTCTCTCTTTGTTATCCTCTGTTTGTTCTTGTACCCTTCCCAATCTTCTGATTTCCCAGTGCTCTTGGCCACTATATAGGCTGTCTCTTTTTCTTTGATACATTTCTTGACTTCCTTTGTCAGCCATGGCTGTCTAATCCTCCCCTGGATAATCTTTCTTTTCTTTGGGATGAACCTCTGTATTGTGTCCTCAATTACACCCAGAAACTCCTGCCATTGTTGCTCTACCGTTTTCTCCGCTAGGCTCTGCTTCCAGCCGATTTTCGTCAGTTCCTCTCTCATGCCCCTGTAATTAACTTTATTTAACTGTAACACCATTACATCCGATTTTGCCTTCTCTCTTTCAGACCGCAGACTGAACTCTACCATATTATGATCACTGCCTCCTAAGTGTTCCCTTACTTTAAGGTCTTTTATGAAGTCTGGCTCATCAATCCCCTACAGTTTGCCTACCAACATAACAGGTCCAAAGAGGATGCCATATCCCTAACCCTGCACTCACCCCTGGAACATCTGGACAACAAGGACACCTACGTCAGACTCCTGCTTGTTGACTACAGCTCTGCCTTCAACACCATTTCCTCCTCCAGACTGATCTCAAAACTCCATGACCTTGGTCTTGGATCTGCACTCTGCAACTGGATCCCCAGCTTTCTGACCCACAGACCGCAATCAGTGAAGATAGGTAACTGTACCTCCTCCACAATAACACTTAATACTGGAACCCCCCACGAATGCATCCTCAGCTCCCTACTGTACTCCATGTACAGCTATGACTGTGTTGCCAAATTCAGATTGAATGGTATCTCTAAGTTTGATGATGACACCACCGTAGTGGGACAGATATCTAACAATGACAAGTCAAATTACAGAAGGGAGATAGAGGGCTTGGTGATGTGGTGAAATGAAAACAATCTGTCTCTCAATGTTGTCAAAACTAAAGAACTGATCATCGACTTCAGAAAGAAAGGAGGAGAACACGCCCCCATCTACATCAATGGAACTGAGGTTGAGAGGATGAAGAGCATCAAGTTCCTGAGAGTGACAATAACTGACCACCTGCCCTGGACTTCCCATGTAAATGCGACAGTTAAGAAGGCACAATGATGCCTCTTCTTCTTCAGGCGGCTCAGGAAATTTGGCTTGTCCATAAGGTCCCTCACCAACTTCTACAGATGCACCATTGAAAGCATACTGTCGAGTCCATAACAGCCTGGTATGGCAACTGCTCTGCCCAGGACCGTAAGAAACTACAGAAGGTGGTGCGCACAGCCCAGACTATCACGGAAGCCAACTTTCCATCCATGGACTCTATTTACATGGCCCGCTGCCACTGAAAGATGGCCAACATCATCAAAGACCTATCACACCCCGGTAATGACTTCCTACAACCTCTTCCATCAGGCAGGAGATACAGAAGCCTGAATACATGCAAGAGCAGGTTCAGGAACAGCTTCTTTCCAGCCATTATCAATGGACACTCTAGCCTCAAATGATGTAACCTGTATGCTTCTAAGTCTTTTCGATCTGTACCTCCTTTGTTTGCTATGATCTGCCTGTATTGCTCGTAAACAAAGCTTTTCACGCTATTTCGGTACATGTGACAATAAATCAATCAATCAATCAAGCCCTTTGGGAAGAGTAAATTCGCCAATAGATTCTTCTGTTTCATAGGAGAACAGCTGGAGCCTCATCTAATGTGGAACTGTACATCACACTAGTTAGATCACAGCTGGAGCACTGTGGGCAGTTCTGGTCATGACAGTGTAGGAAGGATGTGAGTGCACAAGAGAGGGTGGATCACAAGGATGTTGCCTGGGCTGCAGGGATTCACCTATGAAGAGAGACTAGATAGGCTGGTATTATTATGGATATGCTGCATACTTGCTTGGCCAATGTATCACACATTTCCTGCCAGGTTTGTTTCATAGTGACCAGTTGCAGTTGCAGCCCCCTCTCTCATAAGTCGTCTCACTGATCCTGCCTATTGCAAGTCCATTGACAGTTGTTTCCCTCAACATTGCATGCTTCATGATTGGAATGATAACAGATGGTCTTCTGCTTTCAGCCTCATTGTCAACATACTTCTGAGACCCTGAAGTCAACTTGCTTTCCCTAGTTGGGGGAAAACTAGAGACAGGGGCCACAGTCTCAGGATACGGTGCAGGCCATTAGGACTGAGATGAGAAAACATTTCCTCACTCAGAGGGTGGTCAACCTGTGGAATTCACTACCCCAGAAGGTTGTGGAGACTGGGTCTCTGTATATTCAAGAAAGAGATTGATAATTTTTTTTAGTTATTGGAAGCATTAAGGAATGTGGAGAGAAACCAGGAATTTGGCACAGCGTTAGAGGATCAGCCATGATTGTATTGAACGGTAGAGCAGGCTCAAAGAGCCAAATGGCCTACGTTAGTTTCTATAATAGAAGCCTTGCAGTGTGGAAACAGGCCCTTTGGCCCAACAAGTCCACACCGACCCTCAGAGTACCCACCCAAACTCATCCCCCTATAACCCACCTAATCTACACATTATTGAACACTATGGGCAATTTAGCATGGCCAATCCACCTAGCCTAAACATCTTTGGACTGTGAGAGGAAACTGGAGCACCCAGAGGAAACCCACGCTATATCCAAGTTTCTACTTTTCTATGGAACTTACGCTCTCATTTGATTGATTGATTTCTTATTGTCACATGTACCTAGGTACATTGAAAACTTTTGTTTTGCATGCAGTACAGGCAGATCATACCATACAAAGTGCATTAGGGTAATTGAACAGAGTGAAGAATACAATATTAAGGTTGCAGAGAAGGTGAATCTCCAGACCTGCAAGTAGATTTAAGTGAACATTGTTAGTAATTTGAACAGAGTTAGAGTTGAGTTTTAAAAGTGCAGAACGATTGTAAGATATGTAAGAGCTCTCAAAGCGTGGTCAGGCTTCAGTGCCATCTTGAAGAAAGATGTTAACAGGTACCCTTTCTGTCATCTCCACATGTTTCACACCTATCTGGTCATCACCTGAGCCATGTACTTGTGACTACACCAGTCTAACTGAACCCCCTTCCCCCAGACACCTTTGCCCTTTAACTCCTGCAAACAGAGGCAACATGGCCCACCCCCTTAAGTGACTTGACTTGCCAGTGCTGGTCCTCACCTCTACCTGACCCTGGCTAGTGGCCAAACATCTCACAACAGCGCAACATCTGCCCCAGTGTGGACCCTATGGGGACATTGAACTGGTCACGATCCACTCCCTGAGAAACAGAGGCATGACACAATGCCTGACCATGGCTGAAGCTGCAGTACTGGATGGAAGGCTGTACTTGAATAACACCCACCCCAACACCATGAACTTCATCATGCACTATCCCCCAAGACTTTCTGACATGGCCCCTTGACATTCAATGGCATTGCGATCACTGAATCCATAGCTTTCAATATCCAGTGGGTTACCATTGACCAGAAACTGAACTGAACTAACCATTGTAAATACTGGTGACAAGATCAGTTGAGAAGCTGGGAATTTTGTAGTGAGTATCACACCATCTGACCTCCTGCTTACCATTTCCAAGGCACAAGTCAGGTGTGAAATGGAAACCTCTCGGTTTGCCTCGATGTGTGCAGCTTCAACAACACTGAAGAAGCTCAACATCATCAAGTTCGAAGCTTTGTCATTTTAATGCAGTCAATGCATTGGGATGTTACTTTTTTTTATTCACTCACGGGACTTGAGCTTTAATGGCTGGCTAGCATTTATTGCTCATCCCCAGTTGCCCTTGAGAAGGTGGTTGTGAGCTGCTTTCATGAACTGCTGCAGTCCACCTGCTGTAGACAGACCCACAATGCCCTTAGGGAGGGAATTGCATGATTTTGACCCAGTAACAGTGAAGGAACGGTGATATATTTCCAAGGCGGGAGGGAATTTATAGTTGGTGGTGGTGTACCCATATATCTGCTGCCCTCATCCTTCTAGTGGAAGTTGTCATGGTTTTGGAGGAGCTGTCTAAGGGTCTTTGGTGAATTTCTGCAGTGCATCTTGTAAATAGTACACACTGCTGCTACTAAGCATTGACAGTGGAGAATGCTTGTATGCCAATCAAGCTTCTTGAGAATTGTTGGAGCTGTACACATCCAGGCAAATGGGGAGTATTTCTTCATACTCCTGTAGATGCTGGACAAGTTTTGAGGTGTCAGGAAGTGAGTTACTTCACCACAGTATTCCTAACCTCTGACATAATCTTTTAACCACTACATTTATGTGGCAAGTCTAGTTGAGTTTCTGGTCAATGAAAGCTCTCAGTATGTTGATAGTGGAGAATTCAGTGAGGTTAACACCATTGAATGTCAAGGGATTGTGGTCAGATTGTGTCTTATTGGAGATGGCCATTGTATGGCATTTGTGTGGCGTGAATGCCAGTGATATCACAGACACTGACACTGCATCTGCAAATGTGGAGCAATTTCCCTCCATAGTGTTACAGCAGGAGGAACTGCAGCCAATGGATTGATTGGTGAATAGATTTTCTGGTATGTTAATAAGCCACTCTGATCCCTGACTCTGCTCAAATCCACAAGCCAAATGCTCAAAGTTATTTGATTTCTTTGACTTTTGCTTACAAACTCATGAGAATGGAGAATGAAAACCAGGTGCTGTTATAAAATATGATATATATTCAAACCAAATACAGTGTCAACCAGAACTCACTGGCAATCTTGCACTTGGGTGCTTCTTTATCTCTTTCAAACTGGACCAGGACAGGACACCTCAAATTTTCAATGACAGGACACCTCAAATTTTCAATTATTGAGGCCTTTGTGATGTTGTCAAACGTCATTGCAGAAAATACAAACCACGCATTAAACTGAAGAACGAAAAGAAATTGGTTTTAATAAAGAAGTAGTACTTGATTTGAGAACTAGGTTTAAGATTGCTAAATCCACTAGACCAGATTAGCTTCATTCCAGAGTGTTGAAAGAGGTGGCTAGAGAGATAATGAATGCACTGATGGTTATCTTTCAAATTTCTACAGAATATGGAAAGGTTCCTGCAGACTGGAAAGTAACAAAGCTAACTCCACAATGTAAGAAGGAAGGAAGAGGGAGAATGGGGAACTACAGAAACGTCAGCTTAATGTCAGTAATAGGGAAAATGTTAGAATCTGTTATAAGTGATGTGATAACTGCACATTTAGGAAAGAATGGTCAAATGGGCAGAGTCAGCGTGGATACATAAAAGGGAAGCTACATTTGACAAATTGATTGGAGGTTTTTAAGGATGTTATTTGAAGCATTAATAAAGGTGGAGCAGGGGGTATAATACATTTGAATTTTCAGAAACCTTTTGATAAGATCCCATGGAGATATTAGTGTATAAAATTAGAGCATGTGGGATTGTGGGGAATGTGCTAGTTATGGATTGACAATTGGTTAATAGACAGAAAGCAGCAAAAGGGAATAAATGGATCATTCTCAGGATAGCAGGCTACTAGTAATGGGGGTTCCACAAAAGTCAGTGACAGGTCCCCAATTGTTTACAAGCTACATAAACGACCTGGATGTCGTAATATTTCTAAATTTTCTGATGTCACCAAACATGGCGGGGAATGTAAGCTCTAAGGAAGATGCAAGGAGGCTTCAACTGAATCTTGACAGAGTGAGTAAAGGGGATGGAACATGGTAGATGGAATATAACGTGATTAAGAGTTAAGTAATTTCCTTTGGGAGAAATAAAACAGGAAGGCTGCATATTTTTTAAATGGTAACAGATTGAGAAGTGTGGATGTCCAAACAAACCAAGGTATCTTTGTTCCTTGTAACTAAAAGTTAACGTACAGGTTCAACAATCAATAATAAAAGCAAATAGTATGAGGCCTTAATTGCAAGGCATTTGAGTACTGAAGTAAAGATGTCTTGCTGCAGTTGTGTAGAGCCTTGGTGAGACTTTAACTGGAGCACAGTGTACAGTTTCAGTTTCCTTATCTAAGGAAGGATATATTTGTCATAGAGAAGTGTGACACATGTTCAACAGATTAATCCCTGAGTTGGTGGGATTCTTTTTTTCAGCAAAGATTGAGGATATTGTATTATGTAAAGTTTTGAACAATGAAGGGTAACTCATTGAAACTGACAAAATTCTTACAGGGCAGATATAGATAAGAATTTTGCCCTGGCTGGTGAGTCTAAAACTAAGGGACATAATCTTAGGGGAAGGGGTACATTATTCAAGGCTGAGGTGAGGAGGGATTGCTTCACCTAGAGGATTATGAGTCTTTGAAATTCTCTCTACCAGAGAGCTGAGCATGTTCAACACAGAAATCATTGGATTTACGTAGATTAATGAATCACGGACTATGGAGGTGGTGCAGGAAAGCGGCGTTGGGATAGACAGTCAGCCATGATGTCATTGACTGGTATATCATGCTTCAGTGGCCCCTCTTCCTATGTCCTGAATAACTAAATCAAGCTCAGTAAATACTGAGACAGCTAATGATGGCAGGAATTATATGCTTAGTTCACACATTCTATACAAATAATGGAAGAACATAGGAACTAGGAGCAGGAGTAACAACTCAGCCTCTCAAGCCTGCTCCACCATTTATTATGATCATGGCTTTGTGCATCTCGACCTCAACCCAACTTCTCTGCCCACTCTGCATAACCCTTCAACCCATTACTAATTAAAAATTTGTCTATTTCCTCCATAAATTTACTCAGTGTTCTGGTACCCACCATACTCTGGGGTAGTGAATTCCATAGATTCAAGACTCTTTGAGAAAAGTATTTTCTCCTCATTTCTGTTTTAAAACTACGACCCACAGCAATGTCGTTGATTCTTAATTGCCCTGTGGGCAATTAGTGATGGGCAATAAAATCTGGCCATCGCAGGTGCCCTCATTCTATGAATGAATAAAAAGAAGTATACTCTAAAACCCAGAACTAATATGAGGTAAATATCAGTTAACAGAGCACATCAAATAGCAGATATGGTCAAGACGGATCCCACGAATTTCTCAGCAACCCATCCAGACATTCTTGGCCTTCTATTCTTCCTGCTCCTCAGACTGCTTTACACTGTTTTGACCAGGCTGTATTCCAGCATCTTAAACACAGGAATGGTGCCAACTTCTCAGCCATGCAGCTGCCAACAACTGTTTATCTCCTGGTGATTCATTATTTCTTCGCAGGCTGCATCCAAATGGGCTTCTCAAGGCTGCATTCCAGCATCTATTCACTGACGCAGTTCCAGCTTTCCAGCTGTTTTGAGCAAAACTCTACTGCCCCTGGACTGTCCTTGGTCCCAACTGCATGGAGCCAGGTAGCAGCAGCACTTCAGCAGCAAGGTGTCACATTGCCCCTCTGGCCCCTCTCCCTCACTGACAAACAGACGCCTAAACTACTGTTCACTGACACTTGAGAGACATAATAAAAATCTTGTTCCAAGGTAGGTGCCAATCTAACTAGCAGCAGAATAGCAAATTTTTGGATTGCAAAACACAGTTGGATACAAAAAAAATTATATTTTAGCATACCAATGTACGCTAAAACTTTTGTTATGAAAGACAGGTTCCTAACCACAGTTTTTTTGGATACAAATGTTTGTGCAGAGATGTACATCAGTTATTGAGTACTATTGATTAGATAAATGCTTTTTCCTGAACGTTTACTTGTTAATTGCATAATTGACACAAAAAATAAAAGTGGAGTTTTTGATGTCATATTATGTTGTCACATGAATATCAATCACAACATAAAATTTCCAGGCCAGCATTTGGATTGGCCTTGAATTTTTTAGAGACGTTTGAATAAAATTTTCAGATCGGTGCTTAGCAGAATTAAAAGCTGATTATATACCAATTAGCAAAATAAAAACAGATTTGATACAGAAACAGAAAATGTTGAAAATATACAGCAGGCAATGTCTCTGAAGAGAAAATAAAGCTTACGTTTTGGAAGTGGACCTTCTTTCCAGAGATGCTGCCCAAGCTACTAATTACAGTATGTGGTATTGCTAATATTGTTGCACAACATCATTTCACGTTGTGGTTTCATTCCCCCTAATGAAACGAACTTTTTCTTGATTCAATGATGATACAAATGAAGAAGTCACTCAGCGCAGTACATAACCTCTGGCATGCTGTGATAACTTTTCATAATTATTAATTACTCGGTTCTTCGTTGAGGTTTTTCTCTGCCTGATTGATGCTTTGGAAATGCAAAGCTGCCAAAAGAATTATCTTTATTAACAGCTTCCATCTTACAGAGGGGGCTTCAGGCCAACCCACATCCATCAACCTGCTCTGAAATCTCTTGTTCACATTTTGACTGTTGTGTATTGCTGTGACAAATTTCACCACAGCAGCCTTCATTGTTCTTAATTCAACTAATTTTTTCCCTGGTTTATTGATTAGACCGATGAAGAGGGCACTCAGTACAATACATAACCTCTACTTTGCTATCTTAACTCAACATTATCATCATTACACAGTTTTTGAAGCTTTTCCCTGCCAAGCTGATGCTTTGTGAACACAAAGCTGAAAAATACATATTTTGATTAAGACCTTCTATCTTCCACAGGAGGCTTCAGGCCAATCCAGATCCATTAACCTGTTCAAAAAATTCTGTTCACATTTTGACTGTTCTTAAAAATTCTTACTCTGGATGAGGTTGTCACTGTCCAGACTAACATTTATTGCCCAGAGGGCAGTTAAGAGTCAACCACATTGTTGTAGGTCGGGAGTCACTTGTAGGCCAGAACATGTAAGGATGGTAGTTTTCCTTTCCTAAAGGACATTATTGAACTAGATGGGATTTTCCTGACCATGGATTCATTTTAATTCCAGATATTTATTGAATTCAAAATCCTCATTTGCTGTGGCAGGATTTGAACCAGTTCCCGAGATCTCTAGATTAACAGTCCAGTGACAATACCACTAGGCCATCACCTCCCCATAGTGTTTTGACCATTGTGACAAATTCTACTGCAGCTATTAAGATAATTCACAATATTCTAAACAATCAAAAATATTCCAAATCAAACAAGTCACAACATTCTGAAAAAAATCAATTACCCAATTTGTTAATGGATTTGCATTCACATCTTAACCAAAAACTAATCAGCTCTTCTTTTGGGTGATTGTCTGTTTGTTCAAAACTGTGCACTAGTATTGGTGATACATTGCTCACAGACAGACTAACAAGCATTGGTGAGAACATTATCTTCGCCCATCTTCAGAAGCAGAGATTATTAAAATTGAGAGGATTATCATTATGAAATTAATTTATCAGATGATGGACAACGCGATTCCCAGAAGAACTTAGATGTTTGCATGCTAAAGTCCCACTCCAGCGTTTGAATATAAAAAAAAACAAGCCTGACAGTCTACTCCAGTTTTCAGGGTATGTTGATTTGTCAAAGGTGCATCTTTTGTAATATCGTGTTAAACTGAAGCTTCTGCCCCCATTCCTCTGGCATGATTTCTAAGAAGAGCATACATATTAGCTGTGGTCACCTGGCTGATATTTATCACAAAAACATCTTTGCAAAATGAGCCTACTAGGTCATTTTCACATTACTGTTTGTGGTAACTAGTTAAGTGCAAGTTTCATGCATTACAACAGTGACTACTCCTCTGAGGAATTTTACTGGCTGTAAAGCACTTTGGGATGGCTTACCATATTGAAAGGAAGTGTGTAAATACAAGTCTTTTATTTCAGAAAGATGAGTCCCCTGACTTTTGAAAAAAAAATACTGAAATAAAGTAATCAGAAGGTCTATGGCACATTGCATCTGCATCATGATCAAATTTCTCATAAAGCCTGCTACATAAGTAATTCTCCATGATAACATCTACAGGCAGATTTTCAAGGCACAGCTAAACAAAAGCACGTGTGACTTATCATGATAGCATTTATGATCTTGGAGGAGACCCCTGACCTATTTTCTTCCAAGTTACTCCTGTTACTCTTTGCTTTCACTACTGTTCACAAGATATGTAAAGATGAAGACAATCTATATCAACATATTCCACAAGCCTTCTCCCTCTCCCAATCACTATATTCAACTACTTAGAGTCAGAGTTATACAGTATGGAAATAAACCCTTCAGTTCATCTCGTCTGCACCAACCAGATATCCTAAACTGACCTACTCCCATTTGCCAGCCTATGAATACTCCCTATTCATATTAGAATTAGAATTAGCTTCATTATCAAATGTACTCAAATGAGTATACCCATTCAGATGCCTTTTAAATGTTGAAATTGAACCAGCCTCCACCACCTCCGATGGTAGCTTGTTCCATACATGCACCACCCTCTGTTTGAAAAGGTTGACCCCAATCGTTGCAGCACACTGCTGGTCACAGGTCTCCAGACAGAGAAATCAACCCTCTACCACCTCTCCCTGTCTCCTACCTTCAAGACAACTTTGTATCCAATTAATTAGCTCACTCTGGGATCCATGCGATCTAACCTTACTAACCAGTCAACCTGGTACCTTGTCAAATGCCTTGCTGATGTCTAGCACTTCATGTGAGTGAAATCTACCACTTCTTAAATGATTTCTGGGTGATTACCTCTATTTGAACATTGATGTGTTAATGCCTATTGAATGTGCCTTTCCTAATATGTACTTGCAAACTACAGTTACTAATTTAAACTTGTTCCTTGTCTTACTGTTGTGATTTAACTTGTAGCATTCCATATTTACCTGTATTATATTAAACATACGTATATTTAACCAGTTAAACTCGCGTTTATATAGCACTTTTAATGGAGTAAAACATCCCAAGCTATTTCAAAGGAGCATTATCACATACAATTTGACACTGAGTCATGTAATGAGTACGACAATAGTGGTAAATTATGGGCTATCAATATTCAACTTCCATCATCTAATTTTAAAACATAAAACTTCCATTGACTTAAAAGTGTTTTAAGAAAAGGAAGAAATATAGACTTAAAATGGCTGTAGCAATTTCCTGACCAGAGATTGAGGCAAGTTCATGATATCAATGTGGAATAAACCTTGCTAAGCTGAAATTGCCTTCCTAACTAAAGACATGGAACCCAATCAACTGTGTCAGGTATAAAGAATCTCACATATGTTATTAATTTACAATTATATGAGAAGTTGCATATACAGGACATGGAAGGATTGACTGCAAACATCCAGCTTGGAAAGATAATGGAGCCAGACTTGGGAATCCACAAATGAACTATATTTCAGTAGTTGCTTGGCACTGCAGCAAAAAAAAAAAGAAAATGAGTTGGTCACAGCAAAGACAAAAACTTTCTCACCCTCCTTGTTTCCTCACCATCATCTGAAAAGCCAGCACCAATGATAACACAAATGAAAGAATTACTTGTTCACTGAAAACTCAAGGATTCTACAAGTTTCACTAGTACTGAGGCTATAAGACATCATTTAAACAGTTGTGGTCTCAGGTTCAACAATAAGAACTAAAGCACTCTAAGAATATATATTTAAAAATGCATGTTCTTTATTTTACTATTATACTTGAAACTCTCCTCTTTTTAAACTTTATATCTGTTGTTGTGATCCTAGCTGATGGTAATGTTGGACAAGTCAGAGTGTAACATGCTTGACAGGGGATCAATTTTCCTTTTCCTTTCATTTACCAAGGAGGTCACTCACTGAACCTATTCACAGGAGACTGACAACGTACCTTTAACAAAGGAATATAGAAGGTTGTTACACAAAGGAAAACTTCTATGCACTGTGACCAGAGACCTCATAATCTTATAGACCCCTCTGCTCTAAAGAAAACAACTTGAGTTTATCCAGCCTCTCTTTGTAGCTAATTCTTCATCAGGGATAACAGTGAGTCTATCAGTGCTTTCCGTTATTCAAGAATAAGTTGGACAGCAACATTTCAGGAACGAGTTAAACAAGAAATCCAGAAGTTGATGCACTAAGTTGCCCTGCTTTCCCAAAAGCTTCATAGGATCAACACCTCACTAAAATACTCCGCATTGACTCACATGGAATGCGTGAAGATGCAGCACTTACCACTGAGGTCATACTAAACATCCCAGTTAGGCTGAGGTTTGTCCATTCAAGTATATGTATGACCTTAACGGTTTATAAGAACTACTTACCACCAATCTCTGTGGCATTGCAAATTTATAAAGGAGGAGCCCCAGTCCTTCAGACTTAATCATTCTGTGAATTTTCTTTTAGAATAATATTAAAAATATGTTACTTTTCTTTATTCCATGTTGTTCGGTCTTAATTATATCTTCATTTTCCTCACCTTGTTTTGTTTTCAATCTATAACTTTACATTAAATAAAGAATTCTAACATGCCACTTGGTTTGAACTCTCAGTAAAAATTCATCAATCTGATTGGTTGAAGAGATACAATACCGAGATCTGCCGTAACAGGTACTGCTCTGTTTTGGATTCCCAGCAACTAGAAATTCTGGAAACTAGAAACACACTAAAGCTTGCAATGGGTTTGTGGACAGGTGTAAACATGCCAAACAGCAGCAAATGCTGTTTATTCACTACTGATTCTGAACAAGAAATGCCCAACATATTGCAAGTACTCGAATAACTTACGTTATGCATTTATGAAAAGAAACAGAATTCAGGGGGAAACAGGAATTTCTGCAACTCCTCAGAAACTCTTGAGAGCAGAATCTACAAGAGCAAAAAGAGTTAAAATTTCAGGTCAATAACTTTTTATTAGAACACTGTATTATCAGCAAATTTTCTTTCCACTATCATCAAGAGGTGGAGGTGCTGGTGTTGGACAGGGGTGGACAAAGTCAGAAATCACATGACACCAGATTATAATCCAACAGGTTTATTTGAAATCACAAGCTTTCGGAGTGCTACTTCTTCATCAGGTGAAGTGAAGAAAAGCACGCAGGCACAGAATTTATTGGTAGACAGATCAATAGGCAGGGAGATCAAAAGGTTTATTTGAAATCACAAGCTTTCAGACTGCTGCTTCTTCATCAGGTGAAGTGAAGAAGAGCACACAGGCACAGAATTTATAGGCGGAGAGATGAATAGGCAGGGAGATCAAAAGATCATACAAATGGTGTGAGTGGAGTGTCGACAGGCTGAATGTTAAGTCTCTGTAGGTGATCAAAAGTGTCAGACAGTGTGAGTAAAGTGTCAACAGCTGAATAACAAGTGAAGGGTTGACCTATAATCAGATCAGTTGAGGCAGAGAGATAATTACAAAAAAATTAAAAATAATGTGGTGCTGGAGACAAATGGCTGGAATAACATGATAGGTATAACAGTCGCATGCCGAGGGTCTAACCAAAGTAACAAGTAATCCAAAACTGTGCAAACTAATTAATGTAGAGAGATCATAACAAGTTGTCAAGGTGATGGTGTCAAAACAGGACAGTAAGGAAGATTTTACAAATACAGATCAGTATGGTGGAGTTACATGTAGCACAACATGAACCCAGGATAAAGAAGCTATCCCCTAAGGACAGGGCCTGCGTATACACAGGATCTGCTCAGACAAGGAGGAGCACGACGGACACCTAAAGATGCTGAAAGACACCCTCATAAGAACAGGATATGATGCTCAACTCATCTATCAGCAGTTCTGCAGTGCCACAGCGAAAATCTGCAAAGACCTTCTTGGAAGACAGACACAAGACACGACTGACAGGGTGCCCTTCATCATCCAGTACTTCACCGGAGTGGAGAAACTAAGCCATGTTCTTCGCAGCCTTCAACATGTCACTGATGACAACATCCCTACGCCCCAATGTCTCACCTTTAAACAACGGCCAAACCTTAAACAGACTATCATTTGCAGCAAACTACCCAGCCTTCAGGACAACATTGACCACAACACCACACAACCCTGTCATGGCAACTTCTGCAAGACATGCCAGATCATCAACATGGATACTACCACCACACATGGGAACACGACCCACCATGTACACAGCAGATATTCCTAAGACTCGACAAATGTTGTCTACATCATATGCTGCAGGCAAGGATACCCCAAGGCATGGCATACTGGTGAGGTTATGCAAACGCTACAACAATGGATGAATGGACATTGTGCAGCAAGCGCTGGATGGGAATGTTCCCACCCAGTGGGGGAACATTTCAGCGATCAAGTTCATTCAGCCTCTGATCCTCAGGTAAGCATCCTCCAAGGCAGCCTTTGAGATACACAACAATGCAGAATCGCTGACCAGTAACTGATAGCTAAGTTCCATACCCATGAGGATGGTCTCAACCATGATCTTGGGATCATGTCACACTACATGTAATCCTGCTGTACTGTTCTGTATTTGTAAAATTTTCCTTACTGTCCTGTTTTGACACCATCAGCTTGACAACTTGTTATGATCTCTCTACATTAATTAGGTTGTACAGTTTTAGATTACTTGTTACTTTGGTTAGACCCTTGGCATATGACTCTTATACCTTCTTCATCGTGTGACACAAATTTCAAAGAATTATTTACCTGAACCCTTACATCTCTCTGTTCTACAACACCACCCATGCTCCCAAACTAAACTATGCTGACCATGGTCCCAAACTAACTAGTCTAACCTGCCTGCATTTGGCCCATATCCCTCCAAACCTTTCCTATTCATGTACTTGTCTAAATGTCTTTTAAACATTGTAACTGTACCTGCATCCATCACTTCCTCTGGCAGTTCATTCCACACACTAACCACTTTCTACGTAAACAAGTTGCCCCTCACGTCCTTTTTAAATTTTTCTCCTCTCACCTTATAAAAATACCACGTAGCTTTGAACTCCCCCAACTTAGGGAAAAGACACAGAATCATAGAATTCCTACAGTGTGGAAGCAGGCCATGTGGCCTATCAAGTCCATACTGACACTCTGAAGAACATCCCACCCAATCCCTGTAACCCTGCATTTCCCAATTCACCTAACCTATACATCCCCTGAACACCACAGGCAATTTAGCATGGCCAATTCACCTAACCTGCATGTCTTTGGACAGTGGGAGGAAATCAGAGCACCCGGAGAAAGCCACACCAACACAGGGAGAACACTGCAAACTCCACACAAACAGTCACCTGAACGTGGAATCACACCCAGGTCCCCGGTGCTGTGAGGCAGCAGTGCTGACCACTGAACCATCATGCCACCTGAAAACTTTTGCTCTTCATCTTATCTATGCCCCTCATGATTTTATGAACATCTATATTGTCACCCCTCAACCTCTTATATGCCACGGAAAAAAGTCTCAGTCTGTCCAGCCTAAAAATAGGCTGAAATCCTCCATTCCTGGCAACATCCTGGTAAACATTTTCAAATCATCTCCAGTTTAATAATATCCTTCCTATAACAGAATGACCAGAATTGTACAGAGTACTCCAGAAGAGGCCTCACCAATCAACATGACGCCTCAACTCCTTTATGCAAAGGTATACTCAATGAAACTGTGTAATTGGCTCCTTTATTATGAGGGAATTAGCTGCATTCTTATTTGAGATGTGGCAAAGCTGAATGCTAAAACAATTTAAATGTATTTGTTGCGACCAACCAAGTAGGTTAAAAAGAGAAGAACCAATTCATTCCTTCTCACCTGGTTGTAACTGGTAGGACAGGCAAATATAACATTTCAAGGAGCACCTTAAAAGATGAGAGAGAGGTAGAGAGACAGGAAGGTTTAGTGAATGAATTCCAGAACAAAGCGGCGCATCAGCTGAAACATGATCTTTGATGGTGGAGCCATTAAAATTTGGGATGGTCAGTAGACCTGGTTTGGATAAGCGTTATGGTGTTTTGGGGTGGGGGTTGTAGGAGATTGCACATATGGGGGAACATATGAACACACTGGTACACATGAACAAGGAACCATTCAGTCCTTTGATCTGCTGTGCTGTTCAGTAAGATCATGGCTGATCTGATCACAACCTTAAACCTGCAATTCTGCCTACCCCTGATAACGTTTCACTCCTTGCTCAAGAACCGTCTATCTACCTCTGCCTTCAAAATATTCAAATACTCCGCATCCACTACATTTTCAGGAAGAGAATTCTAAAGTCTCATGGCATCTGAGATAAAATTCCCTCCCTTTTTAAATGCACGAAGAGTCCTCAGAACCTTGTACGTTTCAATCAAAATGGAAAGGCCATATTACTTATTGAACATTCAATTTTCTTCCGGCTTTCTTCAGATTTCACTTCTCTGATCTTTCTGGTAAATTGCTTTACCATTTTCAGTTCTACTTCCAAACTTTTAATGTATCAATGAACAGACGCAGTAGTCAGGATGTGGTCTGATCAGAGTGGTCTGATTTAAGTACAATTTCCTGCAACTTTTATTCTGCTTCTAAGGCTCTATAGTTCAGCATTCATCATGTTTTGATGATTGCTGTTTTGCATTAATGAGAAGTATTGAGCATCGAGTCCACTCATAATCCCAAAGTGTTTTTCATTGTTACCTTTAGCTCATTCCCCTGCATTTCTCAGTGAGTATATCGACTATTGCATTACATCACGTGGTACCTTTCGCTTCTGCACAGTGAGGTTAATCTGCTACAGTTTTGCTCAGATATATTTTTAAAAAATCAGTTTGTAGTTCTCTTTATAGCTCAGATATTACTGTTGTCACACTGACATTACTCCTATAACGGAGGCTGGAATGCTGCAGTGTCGTATTGAGGTAGTGCTGCACAGTCTTTCAAATGAAATGCTAAAGTGGGGCTCCACCTACTCTCTGGGATCAATGGAAAAGATGCCATGGCACATTTGAAATCAAAAGAGAATTCAAGAGGTTATTTTATGGCCAATTTTTATCATTAGGTGCCACCTTAATTCTCCAACACATTAAAAGAAAGTGTCCTCCAATTATTTGGTTCAGTATGAAAGGCTTTTTGGAAATGCAAGTACAGTAGAATGTCACACTTCTTAGTGGGATTTCATGAACTTCCCTTCTGAGTCTAAGTAGGTTAATATTTACCAGCTTATTTTCCTACTGCTAACACTCAAACATACTCCTCATGTTCAATTTTACAATATTGATGTGAAATTGACCAGCAGGAAATTTTAAAAAAATTAACAGGATGAGGGCATTGCTGGCTAGGCCAGCATTTATTGTCCATCCCTAATTGCCCAGAGGGTCTGGAGTCACATGTGGACCAGGTAAGGATGGCAGTTTCCTCCCCTGAAGTACATTAGTGAATCAGATGGGTTTTTCTGACAATTGACAATGGTTTCATGGTCAATATTAGATTCTTAACCCCAGACATTTTTACTGAGTTCAAATTCCACCATTTGCTAAGGCAGAATTCAAACCCAGGTCACCAGAACATTATCTGAGTCTCTGGATTAACTATCCAGCAATAATACCACTAGGCTATCACCTCTCCCTTGTATTTGCAACAGACACAAAGAATGCTAGAGAAACTCAGCAGGTCTAGCAACATTGGTGGAAAGAGAAACAGAGTTAATGTTTTGAGTCCAGCATGACTGAAAGAAGGCTTGTTGCCTTGGAATGCTTTATCATATTCGAAGAAAGACACCACATTGGTCTGACAGGTGCTGTTAATGGCTCATACATCTTCCCCTGTCTCGCTTAGAATCTTGAAGATTTACTTATTGTAATCCATTTCAGTTTATAGGGCTTCATCTCATCTACATCACAATTTTTGGTTCTATTTTCAACTAGTGTTCAAGGAGAGCTTGCCAATTGGATACAAAATTGGCTTGACGGTAGGAGACAGAGGATAGTGGTGGAGAGTTGTTTTTCAGACTGGAAGTCTGTAACCAGTGGTGTTTGACTGGGTTTGGTGCTGGGCCCACTGTTATTTTTCATTTATATAAATGATTTGGTTGAGAATTTCAGAAGCTTTTAAGTTTGCGGATGACAACAAAATTGATGATATAGTGGACAGAGAAGAAGGTTATCTAAGATTTCAAAGGAATCTCAATCAATTGGATCAGTGGGCCGAGAAGTAGCAGATGAATCTTAATTTGGATAAATGTGAGATATTGTGTTTTGATAAAACGAACAAGGGCAGGACTTATACAGTTAATGATAGGGCGCTGGGGTGGGTTGTCATACAGAGAAACCTAGGGTGTCAGGTACACAGTTCTTTCAAAATTGCACCACAGATAGACAGGGTGGTTAAGAAGGCATTTGGCACACTTGTCTACATTGCTCATACCATTGTGTTTATGAGTTGGGACATCATGTTGCAGTTGCCCAGGTTAGGCCACTTTTGGAGTACTGTGTACAGATCTGGTCACCCTGCTGCGGGAAGGACATTACTAAATTGCAGAGGATTCCGAAAAGATTTACCAGGATGTTGCTGGGACTGGAGGATTTGAGTTATAAGGAGAAGCTGGGACTTTCTTCACTAGAATGTAGGAGGTTGAGAGGTGGGGTTAATGAAATTATGAGGGGCATAGATAAGGTGAACAGCAAAGGTCTTATTCCTCGGGTGGGTGAGTTCAAAACCAGAAGGCATATTTTTGAGGTTAGAGGAGAAAGATTTAAAAGAGACCTGAGGGACATTTTTTGACACAGAGGCTAGTTCATATGTGGAATGAACTGCCAGAGGAAGTGGTAGATGCAGGTACAGTTACAACATTTAAAAGACATTTTGACAGGTACATGAATAAAAAAGGTTTAGAGGGATATGGTCCAAATGCAAGCAATTGGGAATAGTTTAGGGAAACCTGGTCAGCACAGACAAGTTGACCAAAGGGTCTGATTCCATGCTGTATGACTTTATAACAGGATTCTCTGTGTCGTTGATTGATAGCAATGTAAAGGTTTAGCTGGTGTTTTCACAGATATCTGAAGAATTTGCAGAATGCTTAATGTAATAATCCCCTTCAAAGACTTTGAAATATTTCAAACTGAACTGATTTAGAACATAGAACATAGAACAATACAGCGCAGAACAGGCCCTTCGGCCCTCGATGTTGCGCCGACCTGTGAACTAATCTAAGCCCATCCCCCTACACTATCCCATCATCATCCATATGCTTATCCAAGGACTGTTTAAATGCCCCTAATGTGGCTGAGTTAACTACATTGGCAGGCAGGGCATTCCACGCCCTTACCACTCTCTGAGTAAAGAACCTGCCTCTGACATCTGTCCTAAATCTATCACCCCTCAATTTGCAGCTATGCCTCCTCGTACTAGCCGACGTCATCATCCTAGGAAAAAGACTCTCACTTTCCACCCTATCTAATCCTCTGATCATTTTGTAGGTCTCTATTAAATCCCCTTTTAGCCTTCTTCTCTCCAATGAGAACAGACCCAAGTCCCTCAGCCTTTCCTCATAAGACCTTCGCTCCAGACCAGGCAACATCCTGGTAAATCTCCTCTGCACCTTTTCCAATGCTTCCACATCCTTCCTGTAATGGGGCGACCAGAACTGTACACAATATTCCAAGTGAGGCCGCACTAGCGTTTTGTACAGTTGCAGCATGACATCACGGCTCCGGAACTCAATCCCTCTACCAATGAAACCTAACACACCGTATGCCTTCTTCACAGCACTATCAACCTGGGTGGCAACTTTCAGGGATCTATGTGCCTGGACACCAAGATCCCTCTGCACATCCACATTACCAAGAATCTTTCCATTGACCCAGTATTCTGCCTTCCTATTATTCTTCCCAAAGTGCATCACCTCACATTTATCTGCATTGAACTCCATTTGCCACCTTTCAGCCCAATTCTGCAGTTTATCCAAGTCTCCCTGCAACCTGCAACATTCTTCCACACTGTCCACCACTCCACCGACTTTAGTGTCATCTGCAAACTTACTAACCCATCCACCTATGTCTGCGTCCAAATCATTTATAAAAATGACAAACAGCAGTGGTCCCAAAACAGATCCTTGTGACACACCACTAGTAACCGGACTCCAGGCTGAATATTTTCCATCAACCACCACTCTTTGCCTTCTTTCAGAAAGCCAGTTTCTAATCCAAACTGCTAAATCTCCCTCAATCCCATGCCTCTGCATTTTCTCCAATAGCCTACCATGTGGAACCTTATCAAAGGCTTTACTGAAGTCCATGTACACCACGTCAACTGCCCTACCCTCATGCACATGCTTGGTCACCTTCTCAAAAAACTCAATGAGGTTTGTGAGACACAACCTGCCCTTGACGAATCCATGTTGACTATCTCCAATCAAATTGTTGCTTGCTAGATGATTATAAATCCTATCTCTTATAATCCTTTCCAAAACTTTTCCTACAACAGATGTAAGGCTCACTGGTCTATAATTACCTGGGTCATCTCTACTACCCTTCTTGAACAAGGGCACAACATTTGCAATCCTCCAGTCCTCTGGTACTAAACCTGTAGACAATGACGACTCAAAGATCAAGGCCAAAGGCTCCGCCATCTCCTCCCTAGCTTCCCAGAGAATCCTCGGAAAAATCCCATCCGGCCCAGGGGATTTATCTACCTTCACACCTTCTAGGATTGATAACACCTCCTCCTTACTAACCTCAATCCTTTCAAGTCTAATAGCCCGTATCTCAGTCTTCTCCTCTACAATATTCTCCTTTTCCTGAGTGAAAACAGATGAGAAATATTTGTTTAGCACCTCTCCGATCTCCACAGGGTCCACACACAACTTCCCACTTCTGTCTTTGACTGGCCCTATTCTTACCCTAGTCATCCCTTTATTCCCCACATACCTATAGAAAGCTTTAGGGTTCTCCTTAATTCTACCTGCTAATGACTGCTCATGTCCCCTCCTTGCTCTTCTTAACTCTCTCTTTAAATCCTTCCTAGCTAATCTGTAACTCTCCATCGCCTCATCTGAACCGTCTCGTCTCAATGTCACATAAGCCTCCCTCTTCCGCTTAACAAGAGATACAATTTCTTTTGTAAACCAAGGTTCCCTTACCTTATCGCTTCCTCCCTGCCTGACAGGGACATACCTATCAAGGACACGCAATATCTGTTCCTTAAACCAGCTCCACATTTCGATTGTCCCCATCCCCTGCATTTTGCTACCCCATTCTATCCCTCCTAAGTCTTGCCTAATTGCATTATAATTGTATCAGAGATACCCTCCCACCTACACTCACCTTTACTGGCTCCATCCCCGCCTCTTCGACTCGTCTGCCTCCTCTCCACCTATCCTCTCCTCTATCCACCTCCCCCCTCTCTCCCTATTTATTTCAGAACCCTCTTCCCCTCCCCCATTTCTGATGAAGGGTTTAGGCCCGAAACGTCAAGTTTTCCTGCTCCTATGATGCTGCTTGACCTGCTGTGTTCATCCAGCCCCATGCTTGTTATTACCGTGCATTATAATTGCCTTTCCCCCATCTATAACTCTTGCTTATAGATGGATTTAATTCCTGGAATTTGTACCTCAGAATTGGCCTTCACTAAAATGTTTCAGGATTTAAAAGAGATACAGAATCTGATACAAACCAGACAACTAGAGAGCACAATTCATTGACTCCAGCCTAGACTGAGCTCAGAATCAGAAAAGTTGCCTTTCCAGGCAAGTACAAACAGAAAGTACTGGAAGTAATCAGGCAGCATTTGGGGAGATAGAAACAGGGTTAGCATGTCGGGTTTGTGACCCTTCGTCACAACATGTAGAGGGCCATAAATCTGAAATATTAAGCCTGTGTTGCCCTCTCACACCTCCTGACAGCCATAAACACAGACATGCGACTTGCTATAAATCCCAGCAGTCTTCGACCTTGTCTGTTTCTTTAGCTGAACCTATGTTACTTTCAATAAATGGTATTTGAAAAAAATGTCACTGTGGTCTATTGGTGACCTGTGAAACAAAAGTGTGTTTCTGTATCTTCTCACTTCTCCTCATGAGCCAATTTTCACAATCCAACATCGACAAAGTGGTGACTTCATAAAATTATATAAATGCAAAGTTTTCTTGTCATTCAAAGAGTGGAATCATTAAGTTATTTGTTTGCTCATAGAACAGGAGCACCACAAAACATATGTTGGTGACATGCTTCTAAGGAATCAGAGCTGGTAACTCTTTGGAGAAGATTTAACTTGAGTTAACTACTGAATTATTTCATTTGAATAAAAGCAAAATACTGAAAATATTGGAACAAACACAAAGAATGCTGGAGAAACTCTGCAGGACTGGCAGCACCTGTGGACAGAAACAGAGATAATGTTGCGAGTATGGTATGAATCAAAGAAGACTGAGGAAAAGTCATACTCGACTCAAAAAAATAACTCCATTTCTCTCTCCACAGACGCTGCCAGATCTGCTTAATTTCTCCAGCATTCTCTATGTTGTCACTGAATTACTTTACTTTTCAGTACGTAGAGGCTTCCCCATTTTGCCAACGTGATCCAGAAGATGGTAATACTGGACAAGTTATATTCCATTGTGAACAAAAACAAGTTACTGGAAAAGCTCAGCAGGTCTGGCAGCATCCATGAAGAAAAATTAGAGTTAATATTTCAGGTCCAGAGACCCTTCCTCAGAACATTACTCCTTCCATTCTGAGGAAGGGTCACTGGACCCGAAATGTTGACTCTGACTTTTTCTTCACAGATGCTGCTAGACCTGTTGAACTTTTCCAGCAACTTCTGTTTCTGTTCCCAATTTACAGCATCTATAGTTCTTTTGGTTTTTATGTTCCATTGTGAAACCTGGCTTGCAAGGTTGTACTTTTCTTCTTGCAGTTTGTTGTCAATGGTATGTCCCCAAATTTGTTAACGAGGCTGCCAATGTTTATTTATGAAAATAATATGAGCTTATTGCACAGGAGAAAAACAAGTCATTTATAATGTAATCTAGAAAGATCTTAAAACAAACCACAGATGGAAAAATAGAGCTCTTTCCCCAGCAATATCCTTCACAGATACTCAACCCCAGTCAAGTATCACAGCTATCTAAACCCTTTAATTTCTTACATAAATGATGAGGTTGCAAGGTTTTCCTTTTGTCAACTTTTTACACGTTCATAAGACATGATTCCCTCTGTTACCGACTCTCCCTGATATTCACAGACACCACTGACTTTACTGATATTTCTGAACTGAACTTCAAGAAAAGCCCCATCAACTTAAACTCTAAAACAATTTGAAGACTTTGTTCAAGATTTGAGAACCTTGAATGACACAAACTAAAGTGTCTTCTGCTGGTATAAAACTTTTCTTAACTGAAACCTGATTGTGATCCCTCGAATATCTTGTTGAATGTCATAACAGTTCAACTTTGTAAATATTTAATTGATTAACTCTTCGTGCTTCCATATACTTACTGTTCAAAAGAGATTTTCTGACCTTTTTAAAAAACTTGCGTCACCCTCACAGAGCTAAAACCAAAACCCATTTATCTCTGCTTTAAAAGCAAAATTTCTAAACAGTAAAACATTATAAATCTTTAACTCAAGTTACACGGGAAGTATTCAAGTGTATGTGACTGCTCAAACAGGTCTCTCTCCAATGGAAAGTGCGCTATAGAATCATAAGAAGTAGGAGCCACTCATTGCTGATTTACAGTGGCATTTGTTGCTGTGCCAACCTACCAATCCAAACAAAATGGGATAGACTCAGTAGCCTTTTTCCAGTCCTGGGAACAGGGCTGCTCTGGAACACCTACTTCATGTTTTTTACCTTCCTCCTCTAAGGAAAAACTGTCTTCCTCTTCTTCCACATGCTAGTCTTTCTGATTAAAAAAAAACAAAGAACGGTGGATACTGTAAATCAGAAACAAAAACAGAAATTGCTGGAAAAATAAAGCAGGTCTGGCAGCATCTGTGGACACAAATCAGCATTAAAGTTTTGGGTCCAGTGAGCCTTCTTCAGAACGGATTGTAGCTGGTAAGATGTTAGTATATATGCTAACAAAAAAAGGGTGGGTGCAGTGGGGGAAGAAGGAGTAAACAATAGGTGGATGGAGCCCAGAGAAAGAGAAAACAGTTAGGCAGACAAAGGAATGAGTAAAGGTCAGCCTGGGAGAATTAATAGCTGGGATCCATTAGTGGCTGACAACGGGTTGTTTGTGGGAGCAGCCCATGTGATGACAAGGCCTGGTGTGTCAGGGTTGGGGTAAGGATGGGAGAAGGAACTTAGGCTCTAAAATGATTGAACTCAATATTGAGTCCAGAAGGCTGCAGGGTTTCCAAGCAGCTAGTAAAGAGGTATTGTTCTTCCAACATGCGCAGAGCTTCACTAGAGCACTGCAGCAAGCCCAAGACGGAGATGTTGGCCAGGGAACACAGTGATGCGTTGAAATGGCAGGCAACTGGAAGCTCAGGCTCATTTTTGTTGTCGGAATGTGGTGTTCTGCAAAGCAGTTGTCCAGTATGCACTTAGTCTCCTTAATTTAGAGGAGACCACATTGTGAGCAGCAAATGCAGTTGACTACATTGAGTGAAGTGCAGGTAAATCACTGCTTCACCTGGAAGATGTGGCTTGAGCCTTGGATAGTGAGGAGGGAGGAAGTAACTGGACACGTGTTACATATTCTGCGATTGCATCAGAAGGTGCTATGGGGGTATGGGGAGATATTGGGAGTGGAGGATAAATGGACCAAGGTGTCCCATAGGGAACGGAAGGCAAGCGAGGGAAGGAAGTGGAATATGTATGTTGTTTGGTATCCCGCTGGAGGTCGCAGAAATGATGGCTAGGGATCCTTTGAATGTGGATGCAGTGGAATGGTAGGTGAGGACAAGGGGGACCTTATCCTAATCTTTCTGTATTGTCTTGCACAGCAATCAATCATTATATGAGACAATGTGGCTGATTTATATAGTAGGCACTACCCAGTTGGTCAAGGCAACAGAAGTGCTTCCCCTAAATGCCAATGGTGTTTTCAATGGAGGCTTGAAGATGGCTCTGGTTGTAGTGCCTCTCTCTACCCATGGCTGGGTTCTGGATGGGTGTCAGGAGCCACTACTCAGAAGAATAATGCAGCAGTCACCTGTGGAGCCCGGACACTGGCTTGAAGAGGTGTGGCACCTGGCATTCTCAAAGGAATTGTGATAACTGCTGAACCAGATGCCTTCCCGGAAGATGTTCTTTTAGAGGTCGCAGACCAGCTAGTTATTCAGTGAGTGGAAGTCTTCGCCATCCAACAATCTGGCTGGCTGGTCTATTGATGTCTTCATGGATATCTGTAGACTATCAATGCCTGATATCCCCTGGAGCCAAGGGAAGCCACTGACCATGGCAAATCCCAATGCATTCTATAGCAAGATAACAAGGTGTAGAGCTGGATGAACACAGCAGGCCAAGCAGCATCATCGGAGCAGGAAGGCT
>JAHRHZ010000053.1:16771448-16816296 GCA_024137785.1 Ginglymostoma cirratum
AATGCTGCTTGGCCTGCTGTGTTCATCCAGCTCTACACCTTGTTATCTCGGATTCTCCAGCATCTGCAGTTCCTATTATCTCGCATTCTATACCAACACTGGCTCACCTACCTTAAATGGAATTAGTCCTCTCACCTTCAGAAAGAGGGCATCTGTGACTTGCCTGACAATGTGATGAGCTGTTGACTGTGGATGTAACCCATGGCCAAAGCTGAGCTCCTAGGATGACCTGGATCGGCAAAAATTCACATTGATGACAAATTTGATAGTTGCAGGTTGTTGTGTGAGCTCAGGGAATTGAGGATCAAAGCACAAATGTCCAATGCCCAGATAGATGCAAACTCCTACAGCACTGACACTCTGTAATTGCACGTAGCTGACACTTGAATGGATCAGCTTATGTTTTGGGTAGGGTCTCCTCCCCTTGCTGCATTTCTCTGATCTCCTCCTAAACAGGAAGATGCATCTGTTGAAGTTCCTCATTTCTATCTTGTTCAATGTCTGAGTAGCCTGTTTCCACCTTAACTTCCTCAGGTGCCACCGATTCATTCACCAGGGTTTCCTCCACCAAAATCTATTGTGGTATTAGTTGACTCACATCCCTTTCCTAAGTCCAATCATTCACTATTCACAAATACAAGTCAATCAGCATCAGTGATTGCAACACAGGTCTCTGCTTAAGCAATTGAGCATAAATCACCATTTCTTCAAAAGGTTAACCTGTTCTTTGATGAGCAGTCATTGTTCCTCTTTGGATTCATGTCAGTTGCACTCTGGACATTCTGATTGAAAATGTAAAATCACTTTTTAAAGAATTTTCCAACGAGCAGTTAATTAGAGATGGACAGATTACTAGATCTCACCCAATCCCCCATTGAATATCATGTTGTTTTCAGGGAATTCAGGGGCTACATTCAGAAAGTTGTTTTTGATGTGTACAAAGTTCATTTACGTCAACCACTGAAAATTCAACCCACACAGCAGACAGGCACTGTCTGAGCAGCACACATACAGCAAAGTGGCAGGAATCTGACAGTCACACATTCACAGCAGACTAATACTGATACAGCTGGCTGGCAGCGTGACACATAGACACACACACTGCTGATCTGCTAAGCTGCAGTTTCTGTCCGTCATACTGCCAGTCTCTGTCACATGAAGTCACATGGTATTGGTGTGAGCTGGCAAGATAAATACAGAACTGTCTTAGTCATAGGATGTGGGGGTGCCCGGACCATAATCTGGTGTCATGTGATTTTTGACCTTAGTCGTAGGAGACAGAGGGTAGTGGTGGAAGGATGCTTTTTGGAATGGAGGGCTGTGACTAGTGGTGTTTGACAGGGATCAGTGCTGGGACCTCTGCTGTTTGTGATCTCCATAAATGATTCAGTGGAAAGTGTAGCTGGTCTATTCAGTAAATTTGTGGATGATACAAAGATTGGTGGAGTTATGGATAGTGAGGCGGATTGTCCGAGGATACAGCAGGATGTAGTCAGTTGGAGGCATGGCAGAAAAATGGCAGATGGAGTTTAATCTGGACAAATGTGAGGCAATGCATTTTGGAAGGTCAAGTACAGATGGAAATTATACAGTGAATGGTAGAACCCTTTGGACTATTGATATGCAGAGAGATCTGGGGTGTGCAGGTCCACAGATCACTGAAGGTGGCAGTGCATTAGCTAAGGCTGTAAAAAAGGCTTATGGCATGCTTGCCTTCATTGGAAGGGGCATTGCGTATAGGGATAGACAAGTTATGCTGCAGCAGCTATATTGAACTTTAGTTAGGCTACACTTGAAATATTGTGTACAGTTCTGGTCACCACACTACCAGAAGGATGTGGATTCTTTGGAGAGGGTACAGAAAAGGTTTACCAGGATGTTGCCTGATATGGAGGATTTTAGCTATGAAGAAAGGTTTGTTTTCACTAGAATGCAGGAGGTTGACAGGTAACCTGATTGAAGTTTATGAGATTGTGAATAGCATGGATAGAATGGAAAGAACGACACTTTCTCCCAGGGTGGAGAAGTCAATTACCAGGGGATACAGGTTCAAGGTGCGAGAGGGGAAGTTTAAAAGAGATGTGTGAGGCATGTTTTTCACACAAAGGGTGATGAATGCCTGGGACGCGTTGCCAGAGGAGGTGGTGAAAGCAGATACACTAGCAGCATTCAAGAAGCACCTGGACGAATAAATGAATCAGAAGGGAATAGAGGGGTATGGATCCTGTAAGTAAAGACAGTTTTAACATGGAAGGGCAAATTGTATCAGTGCAGCCTTGGAGGGCCAAAGGGCCTGTTCCTGTGTTGTATTGTTCTTTGTTCTTTTCCACACAGCAGACTAGCAGTGACAGAGTTTGGCACTGTGACACATAGAAACTGCAGATTAATTGTGAGACTGACACAGCAAAAAAGTCAGTTGCACAGACTGACAATATGGACACACAGCAGATGAACAAAGACAGACAGCAGACTGTCAGTGACGCAGACTGACAATGTGGACACACAGCAGACTGACAGTGAGAAAGATTGGCAGTAAGACACATATACAGCATACTGAGAGTGATACAGACTGACAATGACATATCAGACTGACAGAGACACACAGTCTGACAACATTACTGACCAGATACATGTGGCTTTCTGATAGTGAGACAGACTGACAATAAGACAGACTGACACAAACACAACAGACTGACAGTGACACAGACTGACAATGATACACTCTGGCAGACTGGCAGAGAAACACGGCAGAGTGACAATGATACACACTGACAATGACCCACATACAACAGACTGACAGAGACACAGGCTAACAGTAATACAGACAGCAGACTGAACATGACACTGGCTGATTTTCCTTGTGTCTGCGTGGGTTTCCTCCAGATGCTCCAGTTTCCCCCCACAGTCCCAAAATGTGCAGGCTCAGTGGATTGGCCATGGAAAATTGCCCATAGTGTTGAGGGATGTGTAGATTAGGTGGGTTACAGGGGGATGGGTCTGGGTGGGAAGGTCTGAGGGCCGGTGTGGACTTGTTGGGCCGAAGGGCCTGTTTCCACACTGTCGGGATTCTATAACTATGATGATGATGAATGTGACACAGATTGACAGTGATACAGACAGGAGACTGAACTTGACACAGATTGACAGTGATAGACAGAAGACTGAACGTGACACAGATGGACAGTGATACAGACAGCAGACTGAATGTGACACAGATTGACAGTAATACAGACAGCAGACTGATAGTGAAACACAGTGGCAGACTGACAGTAACACAGACTGAAAGTGCCAAACACAGCAAACTTGAGTGACAGAGAATGACAGTAACACAGACACTGACTGAGTGACATTGACTTACAACGACATAGGCAGCAGTTTGACAGCGACACAGTCTGACAGTGATACATACAAAAAGCAGACCTACGAAGACGCAGGCTGTCAGTAACACAGGCTGAGAATAACAGACTGACAATGACACACAACAGACCGGCAGCGACAGAGAACGAGAGTGACACAAACAGCAGACTGACAGTGACACAGAGTGATAGTGACGCACAAGGCAGAGTTACAGCAAGACACACAGCAGACTGACAGTGCTACAGACTGTGAATAATGTACAGGCGGGTGGTGACTCAGACTAAGAAGGATACACACAGGCTGACAGTGACACAGCCTGACAATACAGACACGTGTCAACGCTGCTTCCTGGTTTCCCATCCGCCAGGCCCGCGCACGCGCCCTCTCCTAGCCCTGGTGTAGCCGGGCGCATGCGCGGTGCGGGGCAGTGCCAGCCACACGGGCCTCGGGTTTTAATGTCGATGGTTGGAGAGTCTGCGGGAGGTGAACTCTGAGGAGAAAGTGGGCAACGCGGGAACAGGGCACGGAAGGAACGGGAGTTCACCTTCACACGCTTGGAAAATGGAGGAGAAATTCGCCGAGATCGACGCGCAGAGCCGCTGGTCTCAGTCGTATTTGGTAAGTTTCTAAAAGTTATGTTTGCCTGCTCTGTCCGGAATATTTATCTGAATAAATATACAATAAAGACGGCGGGGATAGGGGTTGAAAGCTGCCGGTGGACCGGCGCTCCTCCCGGTTTCTGCTAACTGAAGCCAGGCCTGCAAGCGCGAGCTTAGTGGCGGAGTGCGCCTGCGTCCAGTTAAAGGTCTTTTGGTCCTGCCGATGGTTAATGGCTCGGAGCTTCTTGTTAAAGGCCATGTTCACCCTCTTGTTGCAACTTGGAACTTCACACATGGGTCGTTGCAAAACCAAACCGCAGAGTGCAGCAGCGTAAGCACAAAAAGAAGCAACTTTTGTGTGCTGCATTTTCTTCCTAAGTCTCTCTCTGCCGGACTGACAGTCATTTGGTGATTTTGTTTTCTCTCTCTCGCTTCCGAGTACTCCTTCGCAAGCATTTCATCGAGAATCAACTCCGCAAATTCACGTCCGAATGCAGATGGTGTCACTTCTCTGCTTTCTTAGGCATGTTGTCACAGCTAAACAACTGTTTATATTACAGGACACTCGCACGTAGTGTGGTGGCTCGCTACACCAGTGAAATTTCTTCTCCCAGAGGGTTGAGAGTCTTTGGAGCTTCTTGTCACCGAGAGCTGTGGGACCAGATTCCTAACATATATTTAAGGCTGAAATAGGTAGAGTCCTTATCAGTAAGGGAGTCGAGCGTTATAGGGAAAGGGCAGGAAGGTGGACGTGAAGAGTGTTGGATCAGCCACGATTTAGTTGAATGGCAGAGCATGCTTGAGGATTCAAACAGTCTGATTCTGTTTCTTATGATGTTAAGGAAAACTTGATCTGGCAGCATCCGTGACGAAAAATTGAGAGTTAACATTTCGGGTCTGGTGACCCTTCCTCAGACTGATGGTAGTTGGGAAGATGTCGGTTTATATGCAGAAAATAGGGAGGAGGTGTGGTAGGGAGGAAATGATAGGATAAACGATAGCCTGAAAAGAGAGAAGAGTAGTTGAGTAGACAAAGGAGTTGCTAACAATCTGGCTAGGAGAGTGACTAGCTGTTAATGGGACTGGTGAGTAACTAACAATGGGTAGTGTGTAATGGCAGGCTATGTGATATGTGTGGGGTAGGGGGCTAGGACATGGCAGAGTTCAGGCCCTAAAATTATCGAACACAACATTGATTCCGGAGGGCTGCAGGGTCCCCAAGCAGAATATGAGGTGGTGTTCTTACAGCTTGCATTGAGCTTCGCTGGAACACTGCAGCAGGCCAGAGACACAGATGTTGTCCAGGGAACAGGGTGGTTTGGTAAAGTGGCAGGCAACTGGAAGCTCAGGTGTTGCGAGCAGAATGTAGATCTTCTGTGAAGTGGCCACTCAATCTACGCTTCACTTCCCCAATGTAGAGGAGACCACATTATGAACATCGAATGCAGTAGACTAGATTCTGGGAAGTGCAGGTGCATTTTATTCTGATGAAGGGTCTAGGCCCGAAACGTCAAGCTTTCCTGCTCCTCTGATAATGCTTGGCCTGCTGTGTTCATCCAGCTCCACACCTTGTTATCTCGGATTCTCCAGCATCTGCAGTATCTATTATCTCTAGTGCAGGTGAAGTGTCGCTTTATCTAGGAGGTATGTTTGGGATCCTGGATACTGGGGAGTGAGGAGGTAAATGGGCAGGTGTTGCACCTTCGCGAGTTGCAGGGGAAGGTGCTGCGGGGGTGTGTTGGGGGTGAATGAACAGTGGACCAGGATGTCCCGGACGGAATGGTCCCTGAAGAAGATGGACAAGGTAGGGGAGGGGAATGTGTCTGGTGATGGCATCTTGCTGGAGGTGGCAGAAATGGCGTCTGATGACCTTCCGAATATGGACGCTGGTGGGGTGGTAGGCAAGGACAAGGGGAACTCCATCGTTGCTGTAGGAGGGAAGAGAGGGGGCGAGGATGGAAGTGTGGGAGATGGGTCGGACCCAGTTGAGGGCCCTGTTGACAGCGCTGGGGAGCGCCTCCAGTGAGACACGCCTCTCTTTTCTGCTTGCAAACCAACGTTTTCCCAGCTACCATCAATTCTGAGGAAGGGTCACCGGACCCAAATGTTGACACTCGTTTTTTTCGACGCAGATGCTGCCAGATCTGCTAAGCTTTTTCAGAAACTTCTGTTTTTGTTCCATTATTAAATTTGTTTTGTGAACCTCGGCAGACTTCAGTTCAGTTATACTCGGACATTGTGCTGCGATGACCCTAGTTTTCTAGTGAGAAATATTGGAAGGTGATAGGAGGCTGGCTTCATGGTGTTCAACCAGAATCTCTCAAAAGCCAAAAACTGCAGATGGAGATTTGAAGTAAAAATAGAAAATGCTGGAGAAACTCAGCTATCGGATCTGCTGAGTTTCTTGAGCGCATTCTATTTTTACTTACAAACCCTTAAAGCTATGGTTATATTGATAGTTTTAATTTTGGATTCTGTCACTGTATTTAGAATACTAGATATGATTCTCACCATTTCACAGAATTACAGATCTCAGTTTACATTAGCTCAGCTAAGAATTTATTTAATATAAATGCATGCGTGGTTTGTGGATACTGGGCTCCTCCAATCCAACAATAACAATAATTGTGAATATGCTGTGCTTTGAGAATAGGAGAGAATAATTGAGGATGGATAAACAGAGAGCCTACACCCTTTCACAGTACTCATGTGCCCTGAGGGCCTATCATGTTGCAACAGTCCAACATTACCCATTGCCAGTTTTACCAAATTGTGGAACTCTGTTCCTCTTGGGCCACACCCTCAGATCCTGTTCAGTGCTGCATATGACATCATCCTTCATGTTCCTGTTACTTTAAGGGATTTTCTACACTCGCTTTTTGAGCATCTCTCTCCCTTCAGCCTCTACCTCCAAGGAGAATTGCTGAAAGCTAAAGAATGGAGAGATCTGGGAGTCCTTATCCATGAGTCACAATAAACTAGAATCCAATTTGGAAGGTAATCGGGAAGGCAGATGGAATGTTGACCTTACATTGAACAGGAATGGAATACTAAACTAGGGACGTTTTGCCTAAACTATACAAGGTATTGTTTAGGCCACAGCTAGAATACTTAGAGTAGTTTTGGTCCTCTTAAAGAAAGATGTATAAGCATTGGGAGGCAGTCCAGCGAAGGTTCACTTGGCTGATATCAGATATGGAGGGGCTGTATTATGAGGAGAGTTTCTAGGTTGGGCCTGTACTTGTTGGAATATAGAAGATTGAGAGGTGACCTAATCGAAACATAGATTCTGAGAGGACTTGACAGGGAGATGTGGAGTGTCTAGGACCAGAGAGCATAATCTTAGAATAAGGGATCGCATATTTAAGACAGAGATGAGAAATTTCTTCTGAAGATTGTGAAATTCTTTACTGCAGAGGGCTGTTGAGCGTGGGCTGTTAGATTTTCAATTTCAGCCTTGAATATTTATATGTATCAATGGAGCCATTTAATCTTGTTGAGGAAAAGGCAGGAAAGTGGAGTTGAGGATTATTAGATCAGCCATGATTTCATTGAACTGTGAAACATGGGCTGAATGGCCTTCTGCTCCTATGTCTTAAAGATAGGAACAACAGTATTGAGCCTGCCAACTTGCCGTGCAACCCTCAAAGTCAAGCAGAATACTCACTGAGATAATGTTGTTGCTCGGCTGGGGCACATATCTCTATCAAAATACATGGAGAAGTTCAATAGAAAGACTAAGTGATTAAGAAAGATATCTTGCCAGCTTTATCCACATACCAAGGTCGAGTAAAATCTTTCTGAACCCTTTGTGATAGTGCTAAAACCTGTAATTTCCTGTCATCCCATTGCCTGTTTATTGAACATTTATCCCCTGACCTGCCAGGTCTCAAACTGATAGGTCTGTTATCCTCTGCATTCCACAATGAGAGAGAAGTCTATTTCTATAGTGCTTTTCGTAACCATAAGACATAGGAGTGGAAGTAAGGCCATTCGGCCCATCGAGTCCACGCCACCATTTAATCATGGCTGATGGGCATTTCAACTTCACTTACCCGCACTCTCCCCGTAGCCCTTGATTCCTTGTGGGATCAAGAATTTATCAATCTCTGCCTTGAAGACATTCAACGTCCCGGCCTCCACTGCGCTCCGTGGCAATGAATTCCACAGGCCCACCACTCTCTGGCTGAAGAAATGTCTCCTCATTTCCGTTCTAAATTGACCCCCTCTAATTCTAAGGCTGCGCCCACGGGTCCTAGTCTCCCCACCTAACAGAAACAACTTCCCAGCGTCCACCCTTTCTAAGCCATGCATTATCTTGTAAGTTTCTATTATATCTCCCCTTAACCTTCTAAACGCTAATGAATACAATTCCAGGATCCTCAGCGGTTCATCGTATGTTAGGCCTACCATTCCAGGGATCATCCGTGTGAATCTCCGCTGGACACGCTCCAGTGCCAGTATGTCCTTCCTGAGGTGTGGGGCCCAAAATTGGACACAGTATTCTAAATGGGGCCTGACTGGAGCTTTATAAAGTCTCAGCAGCACATCGCTGCTTTTATATTCCAACCCTCTTGAGATAAATGACAACATTCCATTCGCTTTCTTAATCACAGACTCAACGTGCAAGTTAACCTTTAGAGAATCCTGTACTAGCACTCCCAGATCCCTTTGTACTTCGGCTTTATGAATTTTCTCACCGTTCAGAAAATAGTCCATGCCTGTATTCTTTTTTCCAAAGTGCAAGACCTCGCATTTGCTCACGTTGAATTTCATCAGCCATTTCCTGGACCACTCTCCCAAACTGTCTAAATCATTCTGCAGCCTCCCCACCTCCTCCGTACTACCTGCCTGTCCACCCAACTTCGTATCATCGGCAAACTTCGCCAGAATGCCCCCAGTCCCTTCATCCAGATCATTAATATATAAAGTGAACAGCTGCGGCCCCAACACTGAACCCTGCGGGACACCACTTGTCACCGGTTGCCATTCCGAAAAAGAGCCTTTTATCCCAACTCTCTGCCTTGTGTCAGACAGCCAATCCTCAATCCATGCCAGTAACTCACCTCGAACACCATGGGCCCTCACCTTACTCAGCAGCCTCCCGTGAGGCACCTTATCAAAGGCCTTTTGGAAGTCTAGATAGATAACATCCACTGTGTTTCCCTGGTCTAACATACTTGTCACCTCTTCAAAGAATTCTAACAGGTTTGTCAGACACGACCTCCCCTTACTAAATCCATGCTGACTTGTTCTAATCCGACCTTGCACTTCCAAGAATTTAGAAATCTCATCCTTAACGATAGATTCTAGAATTTTACCAACAACTGAGGTTAGGCTAATCAGCCTATAATTTTCCATCTTTTGTCTTGATCCTTTCTTGAACAAGGGGGTTACAACAGCGATTTTCCAATCATCTGGGACTTCCCTTGACTCCAGTGACTTTTGAAAGATCACAACCAACGCCTCCGCTATTTCCTCAGCCACCTCCCTCAGAACTCTAGGATGTAGCCCATCGGGGCCACTGTATGCTACTGTAACCGCTGTATGCCTCCGTGCATAACAGCCAGTGAGGTAGTTTTGAAGTGTAGTTACTGTTTTAATGTAAGCAACAATGTACACAGCAAATTCCCACAAGCGTTGCAGCAGCAATGTGATGACAACTACATTGTCTGTGTTTGTGATTGAGGGATAGGTAATAGCCATGGGGCGGAAATAACATCTACTCTCTAAAATAGTGCCTTAGAGTCACTTGCAGTTGCTGAAAGGCTGATTGGGTCTCAGTTTAAAATGTCTGAAAGACAGCATCTCTAACAATACACACTCCCTCTGTAATTCATTGGAGAACCAACTTATTTAATTTTCAAACTCGAGCTTGGGTAAGTCTTGAATCCTGAACTTTGGGATTGAGAGGAGTGCTATCAACTGAGCCATATTGTTGAAAAACCCCAAAAATAACAGTGGAACTTGACTAATTCCCTGCCCTTTGTGCTGCAATGCGCGACATCTGTTCTGTCGTAATGAGAGTAGGGGCTTCGGTTTTTTTAAGTTCTCTTGTGGGACACAGGGGTGTTGCTGGCAGGCCAGTATTTACTTCCCATGTCTTGCTGCCCTTGGGAAGGTAGTGGTGAGCTGCTTTCCTGAACCATTGCAGTCCATGTGCTAATCTCTAATTGTTTGATTTGTTTAATCAGATCATGGCTTGCTATGTATTACAGAGACATGGTTGCAGGGTGACCAGGGTTGAGAGCTCAATATTCAAGGGCATTTGATATTTTAGAAAAGCAGGCAAAAAAAAGCGCTGGTAAAGGAAGTTATTAGTATGGTAGTGAATCATGATATAGATACAATAGATTGTGATGTGGAATCAGTTTGGGTAGACGTAAGAGATAAAAAGTGAAAGAAGTCACAGGTGGGAGTCATCTCGATGTAGGACAAAGTATAAATCAGGAAAGAATGATGGGCACCACAACTGTTCTGGGCGATTTTAATCAGCATTTTGACTGGACAAATCAGATAGCCATGGGTAACACACAAGACAGACTTGTAGAGTCTATCAGGAATTCTTTCTTGGAGCAGAACCTACCAGGGAACAGCTTGTTTTAGATCTAGAAATATATGATGAGGGAGAATTAATAGATTCTGTATTTAAGGATCCTCTTGGAGATAGTAATCACAACATGGCAGAATTTCAGATTCATTTTGACGTTGAGCAGCTTTGGTTTGAAATTGAAGTGCTCAACTTAAAAAAGGGTAGTTACAGAGTTAGGGAGAAAGAATTGTCAAAAGTTGGCTGGGAAAATAGATTGAGAAGGTCGCTCATGAGCAGTGGCAGACATTTAAGTGGATATTTCATAATGCTGAGCAAATAGGACTTGATGAAAAGCACCCATTGAGTTGTAGTTTGAGGAGCCCCTAGCACTTGAGCACAAAACTCGAAGCTGACTCCCATGTGCAGTAATGTGGGAGTGCTGGATTGCTGGAGTTCCAGACTTTGTTCAAAATTTCTAAAAGATCCCACTTGGCCTGTGAAATAGATGTCCTTTTGGGATGGCCACAGGACTGGGGAGACCAGCAGTCCATCCCTGTTATTGAACAACTGCAATCCATTTGGTGCAGGTATAACTATGGTGGTGTTCGGAAGAGAGTTCTGTGATTTTCATCCACTGACAATGAAGAAACAATGGAGTAGTTCCAAGTCAGGATATTGTGTGGCTTGAATGGTGGTAGTGTTCCCTTCTATCATCTGCTGTTGTTTACCTAGGTGGTGGAGGTCATAGGTGTGAAAGGTGCCGTCAAAGGAGCCTTGACAAGTAGCTGCAGTGCATCTTGTACGTGAGGAAGGGTCACTCAACCTGAGATGTTAACTCTGCTCTCTGCTCTCTGCTCTCTGTCTGTAGCTGCTGCCAGACCTGCTGAGTATTTCCACCAATTTCTGTTTTTGTCTCTGATTTATAGCATCTGCAGTTGTTTCGGTTTTTATTTTGTCTGTATTAAACACTGCTGACAGTGGAGGTATTGAATGTTTGTTTTGGTGGATGAGGTGCTGACCCAGTGATTTGTTTAGTTTGTTTTGTTAAGCATTGACGGTGTTATTGGAACCACTCTCATCTAGGCAAGTAGAGAGTATTCCATCACACCCCAACTTGTGTCTTTAGATATGTATAAAACATAGCACATAGATTTGATATGAGCAGGCTTTGGGGAGTAAGAAGATTATTCCCAGACTTTGACCTGCTATTGATGCTAGGTATTCATATGGCTGGATGACAGGGTCAGAACAGGGATGTTTGCTGATTGCATAGCGTTCAGTACCAATGACAACTTTACAAATGCTGAAACAATTCATGTACAAATGTAGTATCCAAGTTTGGGCTCACGTGTGACAAGCAAAATTCACAACACATAGGCAACAGCCATTTCCCGTAAGAGAGAATCTAACCATCCTTGCCATTGCTAATATCCCATTATCAACATCATGGGGTTACCTGGGGCTTAGAAACTGAGGTGAACTAGCCATATAATTACTTCGGCTACAGGAACAGCATGTGGGGTCTGAGGCTATAGATTTTACAGCAATCAACTCATTACCTGACTCCCCAAAACCTGTCCTCCATCTGCAAGTGAGTGTGACGGAATACTCCCCACTTCCCTGCACAAGTGCAGCTCCGATAACATTCAAAAAGCTTGATATCATCCAGGACACAACTCCACATCCATATTCACACCCTTCACCACTGCACAGTATCAGCAACTTGTGCCATCACCTAGGTTACTCAGCACCTTCCAAACTCATGACAACTACCATTGAGAAGCCTGTCTTATGAGGAGAGGTTGTGCACTTGACGCCTATATTTTCTCGAGTTTAGAAGGATGAGAGGAAGTATAATTGAAGTATATAAAATGCTAAAGAGAATTCACCAAATGGACAGAAAGTATTTTCCCTTGTTGGGTAATCTACAATGAGAGGTGTAAGGGGTGGCAGAGTTAAAACAGATGAGGACAAATTATTTCCCTCAAATAGTTGTGAATCTGTGAAACGCAGTACCCTAGAGCACACAGGATACTGAGTCACAGATTTTTAGTTAGTAATGAGTTAAAGGATATGGGCAGCAGGCAAGGAATTCGGGTTGTGGCCAAATTGCAAACAGCCATGATTGTATTAAATGCTGGAGTAGACTCGAGGGGCTAAATTCCTTACTCCTCCTAGTTTTTATGAAGGACAATGGCTGTTTCGATATGTGATAACACTGCGAACTGCAGTTTTCAGTCTGAGCTGTTCACCATCCTGACCTGGGGGAAAAAATATGTCGATCCTCCACTGTTGCTGGGTCGAAATCTTGGAATTTCCTTTCTAGCACATCGGGGGTGTACTTACAATGAATGGACTGTAGCAGTTCAAGGCAGCTTACAACCACTTCCTCAAAGACAACTACAATACAGTAATAAATGCTGGCCCATCCAGTGACACCCACATTCTATGAAAAAAAGACTTCTTTTGAAGGAGTAATTTTTTTTTTAGAAAGAACAAAACCATGTCTTGGGCGAACCCTGTGAGGTGATTGGTGGTAGGTGGTATGAATGTTTGTGGAAGCGGTGCCAATCAATTAAGCTGCTTTGTCCTGGACGATATCATGCTTCCTGATTTCTGTAGGAGCTGCAGTCATCCAGGTAAGTGGGGAGAATTCTGTCACACTCCAGACTTGTGCCTTGTAGACGGTGGACAGTCTAATAAAAGCAAAATACTGCAGATGCTGGAAATCTGAAGTAAAAACAAAATGCTGGAGACACTCAATAGATCTGGCAGCATCTGTGGAAAGGGAAACAAAGTTAACATTATATGCCCAAAATGACTGTTCTTTAACATCAAGTCCGCAAGTTTCTAATTTTTTTTCTCGACAGATGCTGCCAGATCTGCTGAGTTTCTCCAGCATTTTGTTTTTACTTCAGATAGTGGGCAGGTTTTGAGGAGGTGAGTTACTTGCAGGGTTCCTAACCTCTGACTTGTTTTTGTAGACACAGTACTTATATGGCTGGTCCATTTCAGTTTCTGGACAGTGGCAACTCCCAGGATTTTGAAACTCTGGTATTCAAAGAATGATGGGTCCATTTTCTCTTGTTGGGGATGGTCTTTGCATGGCATCTGTGTGTTGTGAAAGCTACTTGTTACTTGCCACTTGCCAGGTCTAGCTGCATTTGGACATGTATCTGAAGAGTCAGGTTTCACTCTGAACTTAGGCAGAGAGGTTTGTTTTTATAGATAGCAGAGATCCACTGGGCAGATTGTTGTTAGCAAGCTGCCTCCAACACCATTTGTTCTCAGGCTCTTTTCCAATTTAACTTATTCTTAGCAGACTTCCTTCAAAATCACCTGGATAAAACAAACATTTCTCACTGTGGTGGGGGGGGAAACACCCTTTGCAGCAGTTACAGCAAAACAGTTATCACCAGTCATGTGAATTACAGGAAACCATTTTTTAAAACATAAATGTCCACCATGCTCTGTAGTTTCAATATATTGTCCCTTAGCACTTAAGCTGTTTTACATCCACTAGGTTCATCTCCTTAATTTATTTTTAAGTTCTCTTGAAGTTCTGCTAACTTATCACCTTTGTCTCTGAGAAAAGGCAGAAAAAAAACTCAGTTAACACACAGTGAACTTTCAATGGCCTCTTTTAAAGAAATCATTCCAGGTATAGCCACAAAATTTGGAATATATTATATTTTCCACAATACTTCAAACTCAATTCTTCCAAGAGATATTAAATACATAACCTATGGCAAGAGATCAGGGCACAGAAAACCTAATCATTACAAGTGGGAAATCCCAGCTGATGATTGATACAAATAGCGACACCAACTATAGGCAAGTGATTGCCACTGATGAAGTATTTTTATGAGCATTGTTAATTGCTTAACTTAAGTGTTAAGTTAGGTGGTACTTGCTGGATAATGGCTTGTGCTTATGTAAAAAGACTGAATGACTTTGATAAAAGTTGTAGAGAAAGGAGCTATAAACTTTTGGCATGTCTCACTTTTTGTGAATAAATTCACAAGTGTAAAGATTAGCTTTTCTTCCTCCTTCAGAAACTAGCTCTAAGAAGGCTAAAATGGTAATGGAGGATGGTTCCTTTCAGGGTAGCTTCTGTGAAGAATGACTGAACCCAAGTGTAGATTGTCAGAGTATGATTGTCCACCATTGTTCTTCTGGCCAGTGTTAGCCTAAGTAGATATATGGATATGGGTTACACCCTCACAAAAAAAAGGTATGTTTTTGCTGTTTCTTCATAAAAGAAGTATAATTGGAAAGCAAAATATTTTGAGAGCAAGATACCCATCAGTTTGACACTGTGGAAGGTTTTTCTATTGGGTTATATTTCACAAAATTTACCAGAAAATGATCTATGGGATGCCTGCAAGCCAGCGCAAAGAGAATGGGCTAAACAGTCTATATCTGTGATGTAGCTTACCTATGGTTTTGTGGTTCTTTGGAAGTGCAGTCAAACTTAGATAAATTTTGTAAGATGGACAGCCATTTCACAAAGGAATATATCATGGATTTTAATAGATGCCATAAAAAATTGCAGAGAGTCCGTTTGAGTCCTTGAATGGTGTTGTCATTTAAATTATCGGGTTGTGAAGGCATAATGTTTGGAATTCTTCAAACCTCTGGCACCACCCCCAAATGCAGGGTGAAAGCACTTTCTAGAGATCTAGATACCACAGTAGATGATAGGGTTGGACAGCAGGAGGTGAATGCCTGGGGAACAGTTACTAAGTGATTCAGGCGTGTGATGAACTGTTGCAAGTGGGACAACAACGATCTCTACATGAAATATGACACACAGGATTTGGAGGCTGAAAGTGACAGATCCAACCGTAGGAATTCTACCAGCCACAAGAAGCTTTAGTTCAGTGATGAATGCATTATTTGCTGACTCATTTAACTGTATGGTACTACATAGAAATCACACTTAAGTGTGTGGAACAGATTGGCTAAAATGATACATAGATTCATTCAGAAGTGAGAATCCAAGTAAAGGCACAGAATGAGAGTTTTTTTTTTGGGACAACAACACATTGCAGTGATTAAAAAGTGGCAATTCATGCAAAATAACTGGAGCCACTTTATTCATACTGATGTTTCTTCTGAGTGTTTTTCATGAAAGGTAAGCCTTTCAGAGAAAGGACAATATAATTATTTTTTAAAAGAGCTGTGAATTGCAGTGGACCCAATTAGGACAATATTATATAATCTTCATCTGCAGAGGTGTGTCATAATATCTCTGAATAGGTTGATCAGAAAAATAATTTTGTGACTTGCCTGAAAAGTTGCTGGCATGTTGACATGTTGGTTAAACATTCAAGGTGATATTTGTAAAGATCTTGCCACACCGCTGACCAAAAACCATCATCTTGTGGCAGTGTGGTAAACTATGCCATTCCAGAATTGGCTTGTTCAGTAATTTAAAGTGCAGCAGTTGATCTTATCTGGCCTCACCAAAGTCTGGAGGCTGAATTCCCATCATCTCTGCTGATGTAAAGATGCAACCAGGAGAAATTTTTAAAAAAAAGCATGGTTAATGGACTAATCTTTACGTTGAAGGGGTCAGAAGAGATTCTTCAGTTTTCCAGAATGTAAATCATACCTCGGTCACATCCCATCCGGAATGAGTTTGTATTAACATCAGGAAAGATGTATTGCTTTGGAAAGGGACACTGTGCAAATGTATAAGAATGATTCAAGTGTGTAAGATTTTAAATTGATAATAATTTGCCTAAACATGGCTTGTGTTTTGAGATTTGAGAGGTGATATGATTAAGTACTTAAATGTGTCTGAAGTGTTTTTGTTGTCCACTTGAGAAAATGGTGATGAGATACTTCCCTGAACTGCGGCTGTCCATTGTGATGTGGGTACATTCATCACTGTTAAGGAATGTGTTGTAGTATTTTTATTTTGTGGCAGAAGGTACGGGATATATTTTGAAGTCAGAATAATGTGTGACTTGGAGGGGAATGTGTTATTTATCCATGTGTATGTTGTCCTGTCCTTCTAGGTGGCTGGGTTTGGAGGCTTAGAAAGTGCTTGCATCAACATCTTGCACAGAAAAACTTCTTTCTGGCATAGTGCTCTAGAATAAGAGGGAACAATCTTTAAAAGTAGAGTTTGGTTAATCGTTTAAGTGAAATCAAAATGCACTGTTTCATACAAGCACAATGGGCATCTAACATCCTGATATACACTGCAGAATTAAACCAGGTTATCTTTGTTTGAGTACTTTGTTTCATGACTGAAATTGTAAAGGTTTGTAATTGATTGACAACTGAAAGAAGAAAGCATACTTTTGAAAAACTGTAACGTACCATAATTATTGCCTGTAAATGTTAAATGAAGATTTTCTTTTGCTGGCAGGAAATTCGAAACGAATCTCAAGATTTCCCATACAAAGTAGCTAAATATCCAGAAAACCGGGTTCGAAACAGATATAGAGATGTCAGCCCGTGTAAGTAGAATGTTGCAAGTATTTTGCCTTGTAAATTCTACAAGGCTTAATCCATAGAGGTGGCTACACACGTTTTCAGGTGCTTTGGTTACATTAACAGTTAAACTAACATGTATATTAAATACCAGTCAGATGATCTCTTGTGTTGCATGCCCACAGTCAAAACTATCGAGAATAGATAACTGCGCTAATTCAGTTTCGTTTTAAAGTATTCTTTCTCTAAGCATGTTTTAAACTGGAGATTTTCTATGTTTACGTGTTGCAATATAGTTGCATGATTTAGGTGGTGACAGTTGCAGACTGGTGTAATTACAGGATGATGCTGCATAAGCAGTTTGCAATTTGGCTGTGAATGTTGAATTTACAATGGCAAAATTGATATGAAATCAAATGAAAAAGTAAAGCCTTTTTTAAATAGGCAATTGATCCTTCTTTCTTCAAGCACCCTTGCCCCTAAAAAGTCATGGACTTAAGATCCAGTTTAGAGACTTCACTATTTTACCATGGATCAATTCCAAACCCCACCCCCAAAAAAACCCTCTTGATTATAAAATATTCCAAGATGCTATTTGAGGATGATCAAAGGAATTTTGGCTGATGTTTGTACATAAACCACTGCCATCACAACACACTTTTTGTGATCAGTTATCTCACTACTGCTTATGGGATATTACTGTGCATTATTTGGCTGCCACTATTGTTTATGCTACTGGCGTTCACACTGAAAATTCTCTTATTATAACTAAACTGGTCATGATCTTGGGCTGCCCAAAGCATTGTACTTTTGTTCTTTCACCTGGATATACCTGATTCCATAGTTTGAAGTGTCACTGACCTAAAGTGAGCATAAGCTGACATTTCTCTTGTGGGGTTTGCATCCTCACCCTGTGTTTGAGTAAACATTTATTCAGCAAAATTGACTGCATAGTTAATACTGTCATCATTTGCGTACTCAAGAATTCTGATATTACAAACAAGAAGTAGTTTGACCATGTTGGTTCTGTGTATATTCCACAATTGTCTGCTGGTTGTAAGTATTTAACTGTTCCAGTAAATGATGATTTTGGTTAACAATTAATTACCTTGGGACAGGATCCTCAAGGGAGTTGTCAACAATGTCAGGTGAATCCATCTCCTGCTTGTAGTTGTTTCAGTGTGTTATGTTTGTAAAGGTTCAATGTTAAAAAGTTCTAATTTATTAACTAACTCATGCCTAAATTGTTTGAGTGAACCATGAGCTTTTTTTGATGGATACTACAAACTTGAAACTAGGAGATATCCTAAATTGACACTGCATTCCTATCAGAGATAAAAGGTACTGCAGATGGTGGAGCATCTGAGATAACAAGCATGGGGCTGGATGAACACAGCAGGTCAAGCAGCATCACAGGAGCAGGAATTCCTATCAATCTGTTTAACACCATTGCCATTGCCTTGCCCCTTTGCTGATTTCAAGCTGAAAATTTAAGCTTCAACTCCACAGAGGCTGGTACCCTGTTGTCAAGTCCCCCTTTATTTACACATGCATTAAAGTTGACGCTGGTCCACTTTCTTCAGAGCCAGCTTTGAGTGTTCATAGAGGTTTGTAGAATCCTTACAGTGTGAAAGCAGGCCCTTCGGCCAACCAGTCCACACCGAATCTCAAAGCATCCCGCCCAGACCCATCCCGCTATAATCCACCTAATCTACACGTCCCTGAACACTACGGCCAATCGACCTAGCATGCACATTTTGGGACTGTGCGAGGAAACCGGAGCACCCGGAGGAAACCCACACAGACATAGGGAGAATGTGCAAACTCCACGCAGACAGTCGCCCGAGGCTGGAATCGAACCCGGATCCCTGGCGCTGACAGGCAGCAGTGCTAACCACTGGTGCCACCGTGCCGCCCTATGGTGAACAGAACCTCTGACACTCCTGTTTATAATCTGTCAGCCAGGGCTCCCTGATTAGACAGGTTAACAGCTCCAAACGGGGAACTAACATTCCATGAAGTCCACTTGGCTGATCTTGTTACAATCACTGTCTCCCTTCCCCTGTAAGTCTGGGGATGTTAGCCTATACTTTTTCTTGTAGCTTATCCTGGGGTGAATTTACACCAGGTCTGGTTTCTCTGCCCTGCCTCTGATACTGGCAGCGTGTACCAGACTGTAGCTCGCCTCTTGTGTCCAGAGCTTCGCAGAAGAAATTCGTCCTCTTCAGGCAGTTGAGGCTGTGACATCCACTGTGTTCGTCTGAGATTCCGAAGTTTCTTCGGCGCTAGACGGAGGGGGAGAACCCATGGGCTCTGACAGCCCTTCCAGCTGTTCTGAGAGGCTGGGTGTATTTTGCTCCTACCCCATTTCTAAATTTGCAGCTTTCATGTGGTCCATATGCTTGTTCAGGACAGCCTCACTTACCCGAGCGTTATACATCATGGGACCTGACCTCATGTTGACCACACCTTTTAGCCATGGAGGACCATTCCTGTGGTTTTAGAACCAAACTTCGTTCCCTGAATTAAACTGTCTCTTTCACTGTGTCCTGATGCCATTGTTAATCTTGATCCGGCAAGATCAGGTTTAAGGTGGTGCAGAGTCTTCTCCCCATTAGCAACTCTGATGGAACTATTCCTGTAAATGCATGAGGGGTGGTCCAATATTTAAATAGGAACTGGGGCAGTTTGCAAGCAAGTGAAGCTAGAGAGGGTTTAGGCCCAAAACGTCAAGTTTTCCTGCTCCGATGATGCTGCTTGACCTGCTGTGTTCATCCAGCCCTATGCTTGTTATCTCGGATTCTCCAGCGTCTGCAGTACCTTTTATCTCTGAAGCTAGAGACAGTTTGTTTCTTTAAGCCCGCCTCCAAAGTTTGGACTACTCTTTATGCCAGACCATTGAACAATAGATAATGTGGAGCTTTATGCCGGATGACATTCTACTTAAGGAAATACTCAATTCCCTGCTGGTAAATGGCCCGTTGTCTGTGACCAATGCTTCGGGAGTCCATGTATTACAAAAGATGCTCGCAGCTTTTCTTTCATTGTCCCTGTTTTTTTTTGATGAATAAACTCTGTGCATGTCCCACCACTTGGAGTGGGCTCCCGTAATGACTAAGAACAGTGAGCCCATGAAAGAGCAGGCATAGTTGATGTGTAACTGAGTCCTGAGTTTACCCACTAATTCCCATGAATGGGGGGAACCTGCTGGTGGTAATTTTTGTCCTTGTTGGCACTCTGGGAACTGCCCCACCAACATGGCTATGTCTGCATCCAGACATAACTTTTTGCCAACATTGTCATTTAGGACAATGACCCTGGTGGAGTTCAGTCAGTATCTGATGGCTTCCTTTTCTCGGGAGAATCCTCTTGCTCCCCATAATAAAATACCGTCCTCTATGGTGATCTGGTCTCATTGGGTCCAGACAAGTTTTAATTCTGTTACAGAGATAATAGGAACTGCCAATGCTGGAGAATCTGAGATAAAACGTTGTGGAGCTGGATGAACACAGCAGGCCGAGCAACATCAGAGGAGCAGGAAAGTTGACGTTTCGGGTCAAGACCCTTCTTCAGAAATGGGGGAGGGGAAGGGGATTCTGAAATAAATAGGGAGAGAGGGGAGGCGGATAGAAGATGGATAAAGGAGAAGATAGGTTGAGAGGAGACAGACAGGTCAAAGAGGCGGGGTTAGAACCAGTGAAGGTGAATTTAGGTGGGGGATAGGTCAGTCTAGTGAGGACGGACAGGTCAAGGAGGCGGGATGAGGTTAGTATGTAGGAGATGGGGGTGGGGCTTGAGGTGGGAGGAATGGTTAGGGAGGTGGGGACTAGCTGGGCTGGTTTTGGGATGTCGTTGGGGGAGGGGAGATTTTGAAGCTTGTGAAGTCCACATTGATACCCTTGGGTTGCAGGGTTCCCAAGTGAAATATGAGATGCTGTTCCTGCAGCTTTCGGGTGGCATCGTTGTGGCAAGGCAGTAGGCCCAGGATGGACATGTCGTCTGAGGAGTGGGGGGTGGGGTGGGGGGGTGGTGAGTTGAAATGGTTTGCGACTGGGAGGTGTAGTTGTTTGTTGCGAACTGAGCGTAGATGTTCCGCAAAGCGGTCCCCAAGCCTCCGCTTGGTTTCCCCGATGTAGAGGAGGCCACGACGGGAACAGCGGATACCACATTAGCAGATGTGCAGGTGAACATCTGTTTGATGTGGAAGGTCTTCTTGGGGCCTAGGATGGGGGTGAGGGGGCAGGTGTAGCATTTGCTTAGGTTGCAGGGAAAAGTGCCAGGGGTGGTAGGGCTGGCGGGGAGTGTGGAGCGGACAAGAGTGTCACGGAGAGGGTGGTCCCTCCGGAAAGCAGATAAGGGTGGAGAGGGAAAAATGTCTTTAGTAGTGGGGTCAGATTGCAGATGGCAGAAATGTAGGAGGATGATGCGTTGGATTCAGAGGTTGGTGGGGTGGTACGTGAGGACGAGAGGGATTCTCTTTTGGTTATTATAGCGGGTAGGGGGTGTTGGGGATGAGTTGTGGGAAATACGGGAGATTGATCGAAAAAGCCCTTGACCATGTCTGGTCTCATTGGACAGGCATCTGGACAGGTACCTGAATAGGAAAGGTTTAGACAGATATGGGCCAAACGCAGGCAAATTGGATTAGTTCAGTTTAGGATACCTCTTCGGCATAGACAAGTTGGACTGAAGGGTCTGTTTCTGTGCTGTATGACTTTGACTATCGATGTTTGATTCATGATCAGAGAATTCTTGGAGCTATGTGGTGGATTTGGGGGTTCTTGAAAGTCTGTGGATGAGCAAGTCCAAATTGCTGCTGATGCAAGTTATTTCTGTGTTCCTGCATTCTGTTGAATAGGGAGAGGGCCAATATTTAAGGGGACCGGTAACCATTTAACATGGAGTTAATTATCCTCATTCCTGTGGGAAATTGTGTCAATGAGTTTGGTGTGATGACTTGAAATCTATATAGGTACAAAGTATTCAGTTGTTGAGAAGAATAGAGCTATGATTGAAGTACGAAGTACTGTTTTTGCACCTCACCTTTTGCTCGTGAGCTTGCAGAAAATGTTCAGTTGTGTCTGTCTTTTTGGCAGTCTGTTTAGAGGTGGTGAGAGTAGGCTAGGGAATGATCATGGGTCATTCCAAAAGGTACAACTTGGGTCATGCTGCCCATTTTCTTCAGAAGATGACATTTCGGGCATGTGTACCTTGTAATTTTCAAGGTAGAATGAAGAGACAATGGACTTTATTGGATTTGGTTGCAGTTTCCACTAGTAGAAATATTCAGCCTTTGTTTTTAAAGTTGAAGTTTAGTATGGCTTCCATGTCCTGGAAAGATTTTGCCTGATTTCTAGAGGCGGTATCATCAGTGTAAATTACTTTGTGATGATTGGTGCCCTTATGTAGTTTTTAAAATGTTAGTGCTTGGACACTTCCCTGTGAAAGATCATTAACTATTCTTGGAGTGCTGACCTTGTCTCATGGGTTGATCTTCATTGATCAGTTTCTTAGAACTGTCCACAGCAGCTAGAGTAATTTGGCACTTGGCAGCAATAGCGACTGTTTAAGTATTTTTTTTTTATTTCCACTTAGTGTTGGAAGCTGAGCAAGGATCTATGAAAGTGGCTCCAACATGAAGCTTATGATGAAAATCAGCTTCACTGTTTGTGGCAACAGTAAAGACTTTTTCACAACTGCATGGGGGCCTAAAAACAGCATGCTCCTTGCTGAATAAAGGAGGATTGGGTTTGCAGTAGGGCTCATAGAGTGAGCCAGTCTGGGGACTTGTGAATTGTGCAGCACAATGAAATAAGCCAGAAGCAATGAAATAATCCAGAGATCCCTGGTTTTGGCAGGGCTAGTCCCATCACCTCACACCGTGTTTGGGTAATGTGGCTATTCTGTATTCTCTATAATTGAGAAGAATGCCAGTAGTCATTGTCTTGCCAGTAGGCTAAGATGGTACAAGAACTGTCTTTCCTAGCAGCTGTGTCTCATTTTCATGGATGTTGGACCAGCACCCAGTTCCACCGGATAAAGTTGTCTGACAGTGGAGATGGTACTTACTGGACGAATTTGCATTGCTTCTCAGTTTGTTTTTTTGATCTCCTGTCTGTGTGATTTATTCAGGGGCCCCTTTGAATTGGCCAGTAGTTTGGCAGCAACTGGAGTTTGCAGCTTCTGTTGGGTTTGACGCTCCATGTTTATTCGGGAGGTACAAGTCCAGACTGCTTGAATGTGGAATATGGCAACTGCTCTGCCCACACCAAGTTATGGTGCATCCAGATATAGATGCACCATAGAAAGCATTCTAAAGATTGGCAAGAATCATTACAGACATGCCAAATTTCTTTGGCGTCATTAGGAATTAGAGTTGCTTCTCATTCTCCTCATGCTTGTATGTATGTTGCCATTTTGGATGATCGTGGAGTAGTGGGTAGAGGCGTGTGAAGCCATTGAAGGCTTTCATTTAACTATAAAGCCTGCTTCATTTGACTCTCTTGTCATTTAAAGAATGAAACTTGATTTTTTAGCCATGGAAGGGACTTTCCACAGTGATGCTTAGTAGTTGAAAAGAACAAAGTAAAGAAAGTACAACAGTTTCACTTCACTTAAAAATTATTTTAGCAAAACAGACAATTGAAGTTTGTGCATCATTTTACTTTGTTAGCTCCTCTCCTTTTTCTCTCACTCTCTTTCCTCCTTCCCACACACTGCCCCCCAACCCCGTGCTCCCTTTTTTTTGTATTATTATGACTCGCAGTAAGTTTTCCTTTTTGTTAGATTTATAATTCGATAGTTGTACACTGCACTTCCACCATTTCATAATGTCAGTTCATCTGTTTGTCCTTTTTACAATTGAGTTACATTTAAGTCTGTTATGTCGAATGCCTTTTGGAAGAGATCTGACAAAAGATACAAGTTAAAGGTAGTTACAGACTGGTTTCGTTACTGGAAAGATTTGCCATTTAAGTCATTAATGCATGTAAATCTGGAATTGTTTGCCTGGAGCTGTCACCTTGGGTGGTTCAACACTGATGCCAGCTTTGTCAGATATGCAGGATACATTTCATAGAAAACTTTGTGACAAGTCAATTTTTTAAAAATTTAACATCGCAGCGTAGTTAATTCAGCACATTATGTAGTCATCAAACGATTCTCAGTTGGTACCATTCTCCTGCTTTCACCCCATAATCTACATACCCTTCTTTTTCAATCAAACATCTAATTCCATTTTGAATGCCTCAACGGAGCCTGCCTCCACCACACTGGGCAATGCATTCAGACCCTAATCACTTGTTGCATAGAAATGCATTTTCTCATCTCACTTTTTTTGCTTCTTCTATAATTACTTTGAATTAACTCCTTTGTCCTTGATCCTTTCACAAGTGTGAACATTTTCTCCCACCCATACACTGTCCAGACCTCATGATTTTGAATCCTTCAATCAGATCTCCTCTCACCCTTCTCCAAGAAGAACAACCCCAGCTTTTCCAATCTGCCTTCATAACTGAAATTCTTCATTCCTGGAAGCAAATTCATAAGCTTGTCAGGCATTTCTCCAATGCCTTTACATCCTTCCGAAAATGTTTACTTTGATGCAATATTCCACCAGATGCTAAATTAGTGACGTATATAAGTTTGACATAATCCTCTTGCTCTCGTACTATTTTTTAGCACAGGCTGTGTTTTTAACAAAACAGCTTTTTCTTGCTTTCTCTGCGTCATCATGTTATACGCAGTGCCATGACATGCTTTTGATTTGCTGCTGAGGGGTCTGTATCGGCTAACAGTGAAAAAGGTTGTTCTGCACATCACTGCCACTTCTGGAAGATGTTGAGCTGCTCAATTGTCAGCATCATGCTTTGGCTACATCTGGTAGCATTGTTTCACTTTGTCTTTTCATTTGGAGTGTTGGGATGGTCATCCAGGATATTCTGTGGCTCTTGCATTTATTGGAAAAACTTTTCATTTCAGACTAGGAATATTAAGGAAAAATCAAGGAATGCACAATTTCTGAAAAGCAGGCTTGAGGCATAGGCGTGCTTCGGGTTGGGAAGGTGAGGTGCTATGGCAGTGGAAAACACCAATAGGGTAAATACAGAAAGAACTCTTTTTAGTGAGATAAGAGAAGTAGTACATTAGGAGTCAAAAGATCAGTTTTGATTTGTATTCATTGATGGGATGTGGGCATCTCTGGAACAGGTCAGCATTTGTTGTCCATTCCTAGTTGTCCTTGAGTAGGTGCCTCCTTGAAATTGCTGTAGACCCATAATACCATAAGGATGGGAATTCCAGAGAGACAGTGGCACTGAAGGAATGGTCATGTAGTTCTGAGTTGGGATGGAGAGTGGTTTGGAGGGGAAGTTGCAGGCGATGGTTTTCCCATGTATTTGTTGCCCTAGTTCTTCAAGATGACAGTTGTGTGTTTAGAAGGAACTTGAATTTCTGCAGTGCATCTTGTAGATGGTATACACTGCTGCTACTGAGCATCAGTGATGGAGAAATCGAATGTTTGTGAATATGGTATCTATCCAGTTCATTAGTTCTAGATGGTATGAAGCTTCTTGAATGTCATTGAAGCTTCCCTCATCCAGGCAGGTAGGGAGTATTCCATCACACTCCTGACTTTAGCCTTGTAGATGGCAGGTAGAATGTGTGGCGTCAGATGGTAAGATACTGCAGGAATTCCAGCTTTTCACTTGCTCGTGTTGTGCAGTTTTATGTGGCCGTTACAGTTTCTGGTTAGTAGTAGCCTGTAGAATGTTGGTAGTTGGGGATTTAATGACAGCAATTCCATTGAAAGTCAGACTTGGATGATTAGACACTCTCTTATTGGTCTTGTTGGAGATGGTCATTGTTCAGCGCTTGTCAGTTCAAACCTGGACCACTGAACTGTGAAATATAGATAGATACACAGATGAGAAACAGATCGTGACTCTTTAAGCATGGATTCTGTTTGGCACTAGGATTTTGCCATGCAGGTAATAAATGGGCCACTTGCAAACCATCTTATTGGAACCCTGCAGTGCAAGATATGTGCTACAGATGGAGGGGAAGTTGTGGGAGCATTGATCATGACAGATACTGCGGTTATGAATCCGATTTGTAGAGGCACATCAAGGTTACAGAAACAAAATTTGGAGGAAAAGAAAAGCAAGTGAGTATTTTGTCAATACTGATGTGCAGTAATTATCAAAATACAATCCCATAAAAGAATTGGGCAAAAGGTTTAGTTCCTTGACCTTTTAATAACAAGAAAGTTGCATTGTAACATGTCGTGCATTGTATAACACTCATCACCGAGGTGCCCCCCCCCCTAACAAGCTTAAAAATTATTTTTTGAAAATTCCTCCATGCTGAACTTCGGTAGCCGTAACATAAATTGTACAATCAAACCTACCTACCTTTTTATAATTCCAAATTCAATGAACACCATAAAAAGAACATTGCGATATGTTACTCCAGTGATAAAGACATCATGTATATATCTAATTGGTGGTCATTATTTGTGAATGTTTATGCTTCATCTTTCTAACAGCACTCATAAAGCTTAGCATGAGATATCACCAAAATCAAAAATCCACTTCTACATTCAATATTCAGCGCAGAAATGTTCCTTATATGAATATTCAACGAGAAAAGAAACACAAAATGAAGTTGCTATAATATTCTGAATATAAATACAGTCAAAAGGGAAATGGAGCAGAACAGTTAGGGATTACTTTCATTTTTAGCTGATCATGATAGATTTTTGATTGACAAGGAAGTTAAGAATTATGGGAAACAGGTCACAGTGAAATGATTTGGAATCTTACTGACTGGTGAAGCGGGCTCAATGGGTTGAATGGACTTCTCTTGCTCCCCTTGTCTTTTTTTTGTAGTAATGGTTGTTACAAGTTAGAACTTCGGCCAGAATGACCATCGTCGTTGTTCTGCAAGTATTGCATCTTGCTGGTTCGTTGACACATCTTTTACCAGTGTTACTGGCTACGCTCTGATCACATCATTTTCCGTTTACATGTTTGCTTCATCTGCCTTCAACTGAATAATTTTAATCAATCAGAAGTAAATTTTTAAATGTCACATTTGTGTCCATCTTTGACTAAAATAAGGTTGTTATTGAATCATCACAAAGAAAATATTGCTTTCATGCGTGTGATGTCACCTGCTGCATCTATTTTATATCATTCAACAGGATATATCAACTCCAACACTTAAATCAAGCTAATTTTAAACTAATACCCTAAAATCTCTATTGTACCGGGAATTGTTCATGTAGAGAAAGGAGGTTTCTACTACCTTAAGATCAGTGAGAATTACTACTCTGCATAGACCTTGTTTAATGATGTGATAAAATGTATAGAATTTTTTGGGAAGCAATTAAACTAATTTTACAGCAAAAAATAATTTTGGTTTAACACTAGATTTGTATTTGAACAATATTTTCTCCCAGTGGTTGAAGAGTTAAACAGCTGTGTCTTTGTGTAGGCTGCATCAAAACCTATTCATAGTATTACATTAGTTCGTCTTTCTGAAACAGTGATGTCATCTTTCCGAGAACACTAGGGCTTTGGTTTACCAGAAAGAGTAGAACTTTTCCTGTTGACACCTGAAATGTAAGCATTGTTAAAATGATCATGGAAACATTATTGAACCCTTAATGAGGTAGAAACTGGCTGATTACATACTTTTGGAAAACAGCTTATTTCAGAGAAGGAGTCATGCTACTGAAAACCATTTATATTTATATTTTATGTAAAATGCCAGCTCTTTCAATGTACAATGACTGTTCTTACATATTTTTGTAGTCAACATATGATCACTATCATTTTAAACTGGAGGTTACGTTTTCTCAGTTTGAAAACACAATTAAGATGAATAGAATGTGTATGTCCAAGAAGATGGCACAAGCAGTTCTACATTACAATATAACTTTTTATTGTGAGAAGCTGATGAAACACTAGCATTAGTAGTCAGGACTGTATTGGTTTTAGTTGTTTAAAATGAGATTTTTCGTAAATTTCATGGTAATTATTTTCTCTGTTCTGTAACTTCTCAAAATAATCCTGTTCGATAAAGTACTGGCAGGGAGTCAAAGCCATTCTTAAATATCCAACTTTGCCTCTAAGTTACTTTATAACTCGGAGAAATAACAGTGTTGTAAAATATTTCATTAGTTGGGCTTGCTTAATAATAGTGGGAATTGACAGACCACCATAAATGAAACTGTTGTTTGAGGGACCCCACCCAAGATACACAGCAGTTTTTTTTTAAAGATTCTGAGCAAATCCATTTTTATGCTTACCTTAGCAGATCTCTAGTGGTGTTGCTCACTGAGTTTAGGTTTTGTGCATATACAGTGTATACAACCAAGTAGTATTAAGAAGAAAGTTTGATTTTAAATTTTGTTTTTGAGACCTTAAAATAATACAGGACCAGATGTCCTGTGGTACTGGGATAAAGATGAGCTAACTTTTAGTCTCAAAGTAAACATTTTGGGGTGGAAGGTACGAGCGTCACAGGACGGAGGAGCACAGACAAAATTTCTTGAAAACACTGGGGCATGTTATGGGTGCAGAGGTTTTTGAGGTGGTGACCCTAATTTGGAATGTTGAGAGCCCTTGAACACTGTTTAGAATGGCAGTTTGGTGAATTTCTTGCAGTGTTGAATTGTTAGATATTCTGCCTACTGTGGTGAGTATCGTTGAAGGGAAAAGACTCCATTATTATTCTGTTTCAAGAAACTTGCTGAAAGTAAATCGATAAATGTGGAGCTGGAGGACACTATCTCTGAAAGTAGGTTGACATGCTTTCGTAGTAACAGTGACTAAATGTTAAATAGTTGTGATACTGTTGAAGCTTTTAAGTTGGTGGATAATAGTTAGGGACTTTAGAGATCACTTTAAATTATAATTTTAACATAGGCCCTTTTTCTTCTTTTGAAGTTTTTTTGTGGTTGTGAAATTTTTTGAGAAATGTGTTGAACTGCTTGAAATTAAGAAGCTCAAATTTAGAAGAACATAATGTATTTTGCTGGATGGGTGGTACTGGGCAGATTATGAGACCACCAGCCAGATGAAACTGAGACTTTAGTCGCCAAAGCACAGTGGGAAATGGCTTGTAGTCCTATTCCCGTTGTGTCCTTTGCAGTCTATCCATGGCTCTTACGTTGATAGACAGTGTTTCCTCTGTTTCCCACTTAATCTGCAAATCAAAATCTAATGGTTGGCAAACAGCATGCGACGCAAATCTAGAACAAAACTGTGCAGAGTATGCCGCTTGCATAATTTCCCTATTATCTGCTAGTAGTTTGAACAAATAGGAGTTAGGAATTAAATGGGTCTGGCAGTTACCCCACGACCAGAAATCAACCTGGCCTGCTGCTGCTTCAGCTTGGAGGCTGCACAGTGTTGTGACCAGAGACTGGAATTCTCCACAGTCTTTTTTTTAAACCTGTAGGACAATGATAGAATGCTAAGCAGCTCTGTTCTGCTGGGACTAAGTTGAGGACAGGTGCCAGTGGTATGATACACAACTGCCTGCTCAAGTTCTGTTGGGAAATGAATCTACCCTTTGTATTCATAACTCAAGTTGGTTCCCAAAGCCCCATTCTTGTTGAATCAAGATGAGCTTGGATAATTTTTCCATTTCAGGCAGTAGTTTTGGGATCAGAGCCAGGAAAAGTAAGTACACTAGGGGCTGTGTGGTGACTCTTAAATCTTGACTTGTTGAATTTCAATCTTCTGTAACTTCTTGATTTGGTTTAAAATCCAGATCTACCATCCTATTTAAGTTTTAGTTCAGTTTCTTTCATATTGTATGTATCTATATGCATGTATGCAACACCTCCATTGAAGCATTATATTTTTTGTTCCTACATTGTAGTTGACCACAGCCGTGTGAAGCTTCAGAAAGCAGACAATGATTATATCAATGCAAGCCTAATTGTTATGGAAGAAGCCCAGAGAAACTACATTTTAACCCAGGTAGGTAGTTTTAGAATGAGCCACATTAAGAGTGATTGTTGCAGAGTATGATTTAACATAAAACTGTATTCCATTTTAAGCAGTTCTGAACAGTGTTCCCTCTAATTTTTCTGGGCTTGTGCAGAACCCAGTAGCCTGAAAGGTACATTGCATCCATTGAGCGCAATTGCAATTTGTGATATTGTAATTTTTTTTGCAGTTTGTATATGAACTAATAAAAGTGTGCCATTGTACTTCCTAGTTACAGGTATTCTACCTGCTAAACTAAGCAAAAGTGTTTGCTTGGCTATGAAATCTGAGGACCCATCTAGTGGTGATGCTGTTTACATTATATACATTGTGACCAAAAGCGAACACTACTAATTTATTTGCTCCTTCGCAGTTTTTTTCATGCTTATCGTTACTTGCTGCTCAATGGTTGTAACTTGCATCTAGGATGATTTTTGTCTAGATAACATGTACGACTTGTATCAAGTTGTCCAAGTAATCTATCTCTAATCTATTTACATTTAGTCAAGTTCATGAAGTTAAATTCACACTAACAGTCAGCACTTGATGCATGAAATATTGCACAAATGTCCAGAGGAATTGACCATTCATGAAACCCGGTCACTTTTTAGAGCATAGTCCACCAAATGACTGAATATCTGAATGGAGCATGTCTTGACTTTTTCCACAGCCATAAGTTTGAAATTGGGGTTGTTCACCTATTTCATCACAGTTTGGTAAAAGAGGAATATTTCAGCAGTGGCTCAACATTGTCTTTTTCAAATTCATAATCGATTGTCTTGGCGATTGCATTATGATCAAACATATGCCACCCATGTAATTCGTCTTCTGAAAATCTACTTTCTGGCTAGTCTCACAGCAGTTGAATAAATTGAAGCATTGGGATAGTATCCACATCACTGTCAGAAGCAGCTAGAACCTCCTTAACTTCACTCAAACAGACATGTTTACCTAGATACTGAATCTCTAGTTTATTGATCTTGACCCCTGCAAATTGCTTTGGTTCAACTGTTGTCAAACAGCGTCTTTGCAATAATTCTTTCTTTCTTATTCATTCATGGGATGTGGGCATCACTGACTAGGCTAGCATATATTTTCCATCTAATTGCCCAGAGGGCAGTGAAGAGTCAGCCACATTCCTGTAGGTCAGGAGTCGCACGTTGGGCAGAGCAGGAAAAGACGGCAGTTACTTTTTCTGAAGGACATTGATGAACCAGATTGCTGATTGTTGGTAAAACCAATGGGTACATGATCATGATGACTCTTGATTCCAGGTGTTTATTGAATTCAAATTCCACTATCTGCCTTTGTGGGATTGAAATTCGGATCCCTGGAGCATTTCCTGGGTCTCAGGACTAGTAGGCTAGTGATAGTACCACTAGACCATCTGTGGTTTGGATCACACCATGGTCACTAGTGAAATTTGAATTCAATACAAGTAATCTGTAATAAAAAGCTAGCCCAGAGCAGGCACCAGGAGTATCTAAAAATGAAGTCTCAACATTGTGGAGCTATGGCATAGGACTGCTTGCATGCTAACAGCATAGCCACGAAGTAATAGACAGGACTCAGTAATTTCACAACAAACAGGTGAGATGTATTGTTCTGCAGTCCTATGACATCCAGTCATAAATGGTGGTGAACAATTAAATAAGTCACTGAAGGAGAAGGCTCCACAAATATCCTATCCTCAATGATGGCAGGGCCCAGCACGTTAGTGCAAAAGTTGAGGCTAAAGCATTTACAACAGTCATCAGTTAGATGTGCCGAGGAGGTGACTCATCTTGGCCTGCTTTAGAGGTTCCCAGTGTTGTAGATGCCAGTCTTCAACCAATTTGATTCACTCCATGTGATATCAAGAGATGGCTACTGCAAAAGCCGGGGTCCGAACAACATTCTGACATGAGTATTGCAGAACAAATCTAAAACATCAGTTATTGCCCACCAGTCTCTTATTGATCATCAGTAAATTGATGGAAGCAGTTGTCAACAGTACTATCAAGGAGCGCTTGCTTGGCAGTAACCTGCACTCTGAAAGATAACCACCGATGCATTCCCTATTTCTAGGGCCTCTTCTTTTAAGTACTGTGTGAAGTAAATATCCTGGGGATTCATCGGTCTTAACTCCACCAGTTTCTCTAACACCACTTCCCTCGTACTGATTTCCTTCAGTTCCTTCTTCTGACTAGACCCTGTTTTCCCCAGTATCTTTTGGGATGTTATTTATGACCACCTTGGTAAAGACAGAATCAAATTAGAGATTTAATTCCCCTGCCATCTCTTTGTTTCTCATTATAACTTGCCTTGTTTCTGATTGTAAGACTTTATAACTAATGAGGGCAAAGTATTAACATGATCAAAGCAGTTTTTGCAGTTTTTTTTTAAACACAAAGGCCCATTGGTGACTGGCTCACCATTTAAAATGGCTGAGAATGTAGTCAAGGCAGTCTTTGTGATTATACAATCCAGGAATTTCTTTGGAGCTACTCACATTCTAAATGTATGGTCACCGGTCCCAACATTGACAAATACTTGGTGCTGCAGTGCTATATGCCACCATGCCGAACAACAGACCATTCAGGCTTTTATTGACTCTGGAAGTGACTTTTCTTTCATTTCGAAATCAGCTGAGTCTAGTGAATGTATTGAAGGTAGTAGTATCAAAAGAATAAATGAAACAATCTACTGTAAAGAAATGTGAAGAAAGCATTTTCTAGCATACCTTTCTAGATGTCTGTTCGCTTTAATGATGCAAATCTCAAAACTTAACTCAATTTTGTATCTAATTGAAAATTCAATTGAAAATATGCTGTCTAATGTATATCAAAATGAAGACAATATGCTAGGAGTATCCCTGCAGATAATTTCAATTCAAAGCAGACAGTTCTACCGAACTGAACAAATGCAGTCACTGGCTGTTGGAGTCCTTTTCTTTCTTTTAAAAGAAAAGTTCTGATTTGAACTACTCTACTGAAGACTGACTGACATGTTTTTAACATGAGGCACAATTTCTAAAGCCTTGTGCTGATGTTTATTCTTCAACAGAACTTAATAGGAAGTGCTTGCAGGGACTTTGTTGATTTAGGGAGTCACAGTTTCAACAGATGCTGTTTGCATTATTTGTACACATATGCGCACAGACACTTGCAATAGTTATCACTACGTATTTATACAGGGTAAAACCTCATTAATTCAACCATCCCAAATTCTGGCTCAGAATGTCGATACCATCCGTAGAGCCAATTGTTGCCTTTGCTGAGATTAACTAATCCACTGAATTTGTAGTCTTCTGGTGCCACTCAATCTTGTATTTTATAGTTAGTATCAATTCAATCCACTTACGTCTAATCCTTAATGTTCAAATAATGTCAATCAGAAAGCCTTATCTCTGTGCCACTACTCATTGATTAAGAAATTGCAAATGTATTTACACTTTTCCTATTCAGTGCAGCTCCAGCTAAATAATGCTTTCACTTGTCTGAAGTAAATTGCCAACTCTGCACAGACCATTCTGTAAATGGTTCTTGTGGCACAGTGGTAGTGTCTCTACCTCTGAGCTAGGAGGCCCAGGTTGAAGTACAGCTTGCTCCAGAAGTTGGTTAGAAAATATCCAGAACATTGTGTAAGAGCAGTTTTGTGATGTCATGGAGCTGCCATCACTGAATATAAATACCACTATGGGCAGACTCTTCTTATTTTGCGGGATGTGGGGGTTGCTGGCTGGCCAACATTTATTGCTAGTTCCTATTTGCCCTTGTGAAGGTGGCGATGAGCTCCCTTCTTGAACTGCTGCAGTCCACCTGCTGTGGGTTGACCCACTATACCATTAGGGAAGGAATTCCAGGGTTTTGACCCAGTGACGGTGAAAGAATGGTGACGCCTTTCCAAGTCAGAATGGTGAGTGGCTTTGAGGGGAACCTGAAGGTGGTGGTGTTCCCATATATCTGCTGCCCTTGTCCTTCTGGATGAGTGCAGCACCAACAACATTCGAAGCTTGACAGCATCATGGGTTTGGAAGGTGCTGTCTGAGGATCTTTGCTGAATTTCAGCAGTACATTTTGTAGATGGTATGCACTGCTGCTAGTGAACATCGGTGGTGGAGGGAGTGGATGCAATCGGGCCAATCAAGCGGACTGCTTTGTCCTGGATGGTTTCAAGTCCCTCATCCCATGAATAATTTAAAAAAAGCTTCTTGAGTGTTGTTGGGACTGCACTCATCTAGGCAAGTGGGGAGTATTCCATACACTCCTGACTTGTGCTTTGTAGATAGTGGACAGGCTTTGAGGAGTCAGGAGATGAGTTACTTGCCACAGAATTCCTAGCTTCTGACCTGCCATTGCGTTCATGGTGAGTTCAGCTGTGTAAATTTGCGGAAGGTTGGGGGAGCTGCGGAAAGTGAGGATTGCCAGAAGATACAGCAGGCTATAGATATGCCGGAGACTTGGGCGGAGAAATGGTAGATGGAATTTAATGTGGACGTTGTGAGGTGATGCGTTTTGGAAGGTCGAGTAGAGGAGTGAAATATACAGTAAATGGCAGGATCCTTAGAAGCATCAACATAAGGAAGGATCTATGCGTACAGGTTCACAGTTCCTTGAAAGTGACAACACAAGTTGATAAGGTGGTCCAGATGGCGTTTGGCATGCTTGCGTTTGATTGGGCTATAAAGTATAAAACTTGGAAAATCATGTTGCCGCAGTATAGAACTTTAGTTAGTCCACATGTGCAATATTGTGTGCAGTCCTGGTCACCACACCACCAGAAGAATGCGGAAGCTTTGGAGAGGGTACAGAAAAAGTTTACCAGGATGTTATCAGGTTTGGTGGGTTTTACTTATGAGGAGTGATTGGATAGACTGCTTTGTATTTGTTTGAATGTTGGAGGCTGAGGGGTGACCTGATGGAAGTATACAAAATTATGAGAGCCAAGGATAGAATGGATAGTTGGTATCTTTCCTTCCCGGGGTAGAAACATCATTTTACTTAGGATGTAGGCTTAAGGTAAAAGGGGGAAACGTGAATGGCGATAAGTTTTATTTTGCAACAGAGTGGTAAGTGCCTGGAAGTTACTGCTGCGAAAGGTGATACAGACAGATAGAATAGCAATGTTTCAGAGGCAGCTTGACAGATACATGAATAGGCAGGGAATAGAGGGATATGGACCATGAAGAGGCAAAAGGATTTTAATTTAGAAAAGTGTCATGTGTTGGCATAGGCTAGGTGAACCAGAGGGGTATGATCATGTGCTATACTGTTGTTCATTCTACTTATTTTTTTCTTAGGAGGAAAAATTGGTTGCTTCATAATTGGAATATTTTGAAGCTTATCCTGTATGGATTTCTCATTTGCTTGGTGAATGAATCCTTTGTGTCAGATACCTAAATAGCCAAATAAAATTGTTCTTGACTTTTTGATCTTCAAGAGGACTTTACATTGTTATACTTAGTTTCTGTTGGTTGAGTTATTACTTTTTTTAAAGTTTCATTATCCAAACGGAGGTTGAATCACTAAACAGGATTCGTAGAGGCTGAAGAATAATTGTTGCGAAAAAAGATTGTTGTTTTGCTGGAACCAAGATCTTAAGTTCAAGATTACAGTATTTTATAAGTCTTTTTATTTTTAACCCTTAGCAGTTATCATGTCAAGAAATTTTAAGCAGTTTAATTTTTTTTCCTTTTACTTTTTCTTTGTCATTTTTTTTGAAAAATAGGATGTAATTATGGATCCTGCAGACCTGTCCACATACTTTGTCAGTTGGGAAGTAGCTTCTTCACGTGGTTGTTTTGAAACTGAATCTTTCTGCCAAATAGCAAACTTAGTGAGGACATTGCAGGCCTCTGGTAGTTTGATGTGCGACTTAACCAATTATACTTGGTCCTTTTCTGTGCAATAAAGCCTCAACCTTGATAGAAAAGCAAAATACTGTAGGGGCTGAAAATTTTAAAATAAAAACAATGTGTTTGAAAACTCAGCAGACCTGATGAAGGGTCATTGATTTGAAATGCCTATGTTTTTCTCTCCACAGATGTTTAGTAGAACTTAGTAGGCCAGGCTACATTTTTGAAGAGGAAAATAATTCAGTATGACTTAGAATGTTGTCTTTGTTCCCTATCTGATAGATTTACTGGGTTACTTTATGGCTAAAAAAAGCACATAAATAGGGATCTCTCGGAAATATAATGGTATATGCCATGAAGTATGTAACTCCACCCCCCTCCCCCAGTATCAACCTTACAGCTTCATGCAGCTTGATGGTGGGTATAACATTGAGAATTTTAACATAGGTAATGATAGCTCTGAATAGAGAGGAAAAGTCTTGAAAAGAAATTCTGTTTTAACTTCATAAATATGTAGAGTCCTGTATGTTAAGTTCCTTGATGCCATAAGATAAAGAAGCAGAATTAGACCGTTCAGCCCATTGAAACTGCACCACCATTTGATCGTGGCTGCCCCTCCCATTCCTCAGATGACATGTCCATCCTTGGCCTCCTGCAATGCCACAGTGATGCCACCCGAAGGCTGCAGGAACAGCAAATCATATTCAGCCTGGGAACCCTGCAGCCCAATGGCATCAATGTGGATTTCACAAGCTTCAAAATCTCCCCTTCCCCAACCACATCCCAAAACCAGCCCAGCTCATCGCCACCTCCCTAACCTGTTTTTCCTCTCACCCCAAGCCACACCCCCATCTCCTATCTACTAACATCATCCCGCCCCCTTGACCTGTCCGTCCTCCCTGGACTGACCTATCTCCTCCCTACCCCCCTACCTACACTCACCTTTACTGGCTCCATCCCCGCCTCTTCGACTTGTCTGCCTCCTCTCCACCTATCCTCTCCTCTAGCCATCCTCTATCCGCCTCCCCCTCTCTCCCTATTTATTTCAGAACCCTCTTTCCCCCCCCCCCCCATTTCTGATGAAGGGTTTAGGCCCGAAACGTCAAGTTTTCCTGCTCCTATGATGCTGCTTGACCTGCTGTGTTCATCCAGCCCCATGCTTGTTATCTATGTTTCTCAACCACATTGTTCTGTCTTCTTCCTGTAACCCTTGATGCTTTCAGTAGTCAAGACCTATCTATTTATGTCTTAAAAATGCTGAATGACCTAGCCACCACAACCTTCTGCAGCAGAGATCCACGGACAAACCGCCCTCTGACTGAAGAAATTCCTCCTCAGCTTAGTTCTAAAGGGTCGCCCCTTTGCTATGAAGCTGTGCCTTTGGGTCCTAGTCTCTCTGTGCAAACATCTTCTCCATGTCAACTCTTTCCAGGCTTCTCAGTATTCTGTAAACTTCAATGAGATTCACCCTTATTCTTCTAAACTACGTTGAATCCAGACCCAGAGTCTTAAACTGCTCCTCACAGGATAAGCCCTTCATCCCCAAGATCATTCTTGTGAATCTCCTCTAGATCCTGTCCAAAGCCAGTACATCTTCCTTAAATACAGTGCCCAAACTGCTCTCGATATTGCAAATGCGGTTTGACTTGAGCCTTGTTCAGCCTTGGCAGTTGTAGCCTAGCCCTCTTGAAATGAGCATCCTCAAAGAATGCTAACAGATTTGTCAGGCATGACCTCCCTTTGATGAAGCATGTTGACTGAACCTGTTTTACCATGCACTTTCAAGTTCTCTGCAATCTCATCCTTAATGGATCTAAAATCTTACCAATAACAGAAGTCAGGCTAACCAGCCTGAAGTTTTCTGTTTTCTGCCTCCCTATCTTCGTAAACAGGGGTGTTATACTAGCCATTTTCCAGTCCTCTGGGACCTCCCTGACTCTAATGACTCCTGAAAGATCACCACCAATTCCTTGCAAATCTCCTCAACTATCCCCTTCAGAACTTTGGGGTATAGTCCATCTCGTCCAGGTGACTTAGCCACTTTCAGACCTTTCAGCTTCTCTAGTACCTTCTCCTTAGTGACGGCCAGTACACTCACCTCTGCCCATGACTTTCTTGAAGTTCTGGTGTGCTGCTTGTGTCTTCCACCATGAAGACTGATGCAGAGACTATTCAGTTCCTTTGCTGTATCTTTGTTCCTCATTACTTCTTCAATCTCATTTTCCAGCGATCCAATGAACACTCTTGCCTCTTTCTTAACTTTTTATATATCTTTGAGAAGACTCTTGTAATCATCTTTTATTTGACTCCTAGCTTACTGTTGTATATCATCTCCTCTCCACTCCCCCACCCCCCACCCTGGATAAGCTTCCCAATCCTCTGGCTTCCCACAAATCTTCTAGATTTTGTAAAATTCCAGAATTTAGACTAAGAAAACTTATCTTTTTCAAATTAATTTTCTTGATAGTAAAATCAAAAGGCACGCATGTAACTTTCAGTGGCTTGTTAAAATTTTAAGTTTAATGGTATTTTCTTTGGAGTGGAGGAAAATGATTTATTGTAACACGGATTTGATGATTGAAGATCCATCTTTCTTTCAGTGTTCAACTTGACATTTTTAATACTTTGAGTTACAGTAAATATCCAGCTTATGATCACGATATAACCGACTTAATGTTTTCCAGAAGCGTTTTTGCCTTTGTGTGTGATTGCATAACCATTGCCTTGTGCATATCACATTTCAAAACTGGCCGAGTCATTTGTACAGGTGGGCTGTTTAGCAAATGTTGAATGAACTCAGGTGTTAGAAACAACATGATTAGTTTTCATCCCGTTCATGGCTATTTAAAAAATTGTAGGGGTGGGAGATTTTAAAATAAATTTACACTCGGCCAAAAATGATTCAGTGGTCATCTTCCATAAGTTTGAAAAGTTTTCAATTTCAGTGTTTACCCTGTGTACTATTTCGTTCTCTTTGAAACAAAGCAACTTTTATACTGTAGCTATGAGCGGAGCCAAGTGGAGCGTTCAGTGATTAACTGCTTAACTATAACTTTGTAGGTTAGGAAAGGTGCTGAATATACAACAGCCTTTTGTTGTTATTTTGATGCTTGCTGAGTAAGTTAACCTCAGAATTGTGTGGTTTTGAGTTATTGAGAGCAATAAATTTTCCAAGCAGGAGCCCAATCCCCAACCCCTCTCATTTCTTTTTTTTTAAGACAGGATGAAGGATAAATGTGCACTTCCAATCGGGGTGGTTTAGTTGTTAACCTCATGAAAAGTTCTTAACTTTGTTCATTTTAACATTGTTTCTATTTTAGATCTGTGCTAGCTGGACTGTTTTAAGGCTTTTGAAAACTGGCGGGGCAATTAAGGCAAGAAGGACTAATTCAGTAAAGTAAATGGGTTTGCAGTGCTGGTTGTGTGCCAAGCTTGCCCCAACCTCCCTCTCTGAACTTAGTCATTCCACCGCACCATTTTCCCAGAGCCTGCCTGCCTTGGTATCCAAGATCATTCATCTGGTTAACCTAAAGCAGAAAATGTGGAGGAGAAAATCACATTGAAAGCTTTTCTCCCTCATTCCAAACAAAACGCACCTCCCTGTAAATATCAGGGGCCCTGGTATTTTAGTGTTTGCTGGTTGGTTTGGTAGGAGTTTATTATGGTAATCTATTATTTGTCATGTAATCGTTGACCCGCCAAGGGTGCATGACAGGGAATGGGGCCTTGCCTGTGCCTATGAAACCTTAGGGTAGAAGGAAAAGATTGTGGACTGCATCTAAATTGTAAAAGTGGATTTGCCTGCTATAGCACATAATGGCTAGCTTTTGAGGATGATGACATGCTGAAATCACAGGACAGTCCATGTGATGAATGGTAGGTAGTAGGTATTTTGCTAATGCTTTCATGGAATATGGGCATTACTGGCAAGATGAGCATCTGTTGCCTATCCTTGGTTGTCCTGGAGAGGTGATGGTGAACTGCCACCTTGAGCCAAGACAGTGAGTGTGGTGTTGGTACATTGACAGTGCAGTTTAGTAGAGAGTTCCAAGATTCTGACCCTGCAACAGTGGAGGAACAACAGCGTAGTTGCAAATTGGAAGTGGGGATAGCAGTCTGGATGGCACTCACAGATGATGGTTGCTTCATATACTTAGCAACGGAGAGTTATAAAGCTGTACAGCATGGAATCAAGATCCTTTGGTCCAACTTGTCCATGCTGACCAGCTGTCCTAAGTTATTCATTCTCCAGGACCTTAACATTAAGTGTGTAAGTCCAGTCCTGATTTGCCTTTCCAAAATGCAGCACCTCACATTAACTTAAATGAAACTCCATCTGCCACCTGCGGAAAATCTTAGCACTTTGCCTGTGCTATAAAGATCAGAGAAAGGAAAGAAAGCTGCAATGCAGGAATAACATAGACACAGCGAAGAAAAAAAGGCTTTGAGTATTAATTTGTTATTTTACAGGAAAAGCAATAATATTTGACACGGTTACAGGGTCCTGACGAAGGGTTTTGGCCCAAAATGTTGACTTCCCTGCTTCTTGGATGCTGCCTGACTTGTGCTTTTTCAGCTCCGCATTTATTGACTTTGTCATAAATTAATCCAGTCCTATTTGCCAGCATTTGGCCTCTCTTAAACCCTCTCTATCCCTTTCAACCCTTTTTATTTGTATACCCATCCAGATGCCTTTTAAATGTTGTAAGTGCACCAGCCGCCTCCATTTCCTCCGGCAGCTCATTCCGTACATGTATCACACTCCGTGTGAAAAAAGTTGCCTCTTAGGTCCCTTTTAAATCTATCTTCTCTCACCTTAAACCTATGCCATCTGGTTCTGGACTCTCCCACCCTAAGGTGTTCACCCTAGCCATGCCCCTCATGATTTTATAAATCTGTATGAGGTCACCTTTAACCTCCAACACTCTAGGGAAAATAGCCCCAGCCTATTCACCCCCTCCCTATAGCTCAAACCTTCCAATCCTGGCTGCATCCTTGTAAATCTTTTCTGATCCCTTTCAATTTTCACAACATCCTTTCTATAGAAGGGAGACCAGAGCTGCACACAGTATTTTAAAAATGGCTTAAACAGTGTCCTGTACAGCCGCAACATGACCTCCCAACTCCTATATTCCGTGCACTGGCCAATAAAGGCATGCATACCAAATGCCGCCTTTACTACTTGTGACTCCACTTTCAAGAAGCTATGCACCTGTATCCCTATGTCTCTTTGTTCAGCAACACTCCCCAGGACCATTACCTGATTTGCCTTTCCAAAATGCAGCACCTCACTTTTACTGAAATTAAACTCCATCTGCCTCCCCTCGGAGCATTTTGGCACTTTGCTTGTGCTGTTGCAAGATCAGAGAAAGGAAAGAAAGCTGCAGTGCAGGAACAACATGAACACAGAAGGTAAAAAAAGGCTTTGAGTATTAATGTGATCTATTTTTAGAAAAAGCAATGATGTTTGACAGTGTTGCAGAGGCTTATATTTAATAATGTTTGCGATCCTGAGTTTGAGTGATTGTGGATATTGGGATTCGGTTTTTTAAAAAGTTTAATGAATGAACGTTGCAGCATTTTTTTTTTGCATTGCATTTCTTGAAAGTCACATGTCTTGTGATAACTGCTTGTTTACTGCAGTGTTCCTGCTTGAGTTTGACTGTCAGGTTCTAGTTTCTAAAACAGAAGTTGCCGGAAAACCTCAGCAGTCTGGCAGCATCTGTGAAGAGAAATCAGTTAACATTTTGGATCAATGTCAGTTCCTAAGCAGAAGATAGGATGGTGGGAGGAGGGGTAAGATGTAAATGATAGGTAGAGATAGAACCCAAAGAGAGAAGAACAGTTGTGCAACTTCTGTTTTTGTTTGATTTACAGCACCTGCTGTTCTTTCGGTTTTTATTTAGGTTTTAGTTTCTGTTTGGAGATTGCTTGGATTTTTTCAGTTGGCCAACCTGCGAAAGGAAATCACCTTCCAAGCCCAGCTGTCCTGTTTCTGAAAAACCTTTTAAGTGTCCACTGAGATACTGGAACCCTGGTTTGGGCTGAACCTGGATTATTCTCCTGAAGATAGTATTTCCTGAGTAAACTACATTGTCGAAGATCCAAAAACATCTTGTTTTGTAACCAATGTCTTTGTGCACCTGAGTACCAGACCAACAGAGATTTGAATGTTCCCTATATTATCCTTGTTTTTCTGACTTCAAAAGCAAAGACTTAATGGCTAGAAAATAAATCTTTGACAAGTTTCTTTTACTCCTTTACCTAGTGTGTGCAAGTGTGAAAGTGTATTTTGCTTCTTTCATATAATATAATTCCATCACCACCTGACTCCCCAAAGTCTGTCCACTATTTAAATGGCACAAATCAAAAGTGTGCCTCGTTGCGTGCAGCTCCAACAACCGTCAAGGAGCTCACCAACATCCAGGACGAAGCAGCTCGCTTGATTGGCACCACCTCCACTCCCTCCACCACCAACACTCAGTTGCACCAGTGTGTCAGATTCCTCAAATTCCCTCCCAAATGGGTCTATCTACAGCAAATGGACTGCAGTGATTCATGAAGCCAGCTCACCACCACCTTCCTGAGGGCAACTGGGGTTAGGTAATAATTGCTGGCCCAGCCAGTGACTGCCACATTTCATGTCTGAAATTTTTTTAAAAATATATTTATATTAAGTATTTATATTTTTGCATTAAAATGTTTGCCAGTCTTGCATCATTGTTGCATAGATTTTGTTGATAACAATTCAGTCATTTTATTTTTGTTTATTAAAGGAACTTAGTTGATGGATTTTTAAAAATCTAATATACCCAGAATAGGGACAAGAATTACATTTATGTTGTGACCTGTGGAGCCATTGGGCTAGGGAAAGTCTGGTCCAAATCTTGATGGAAATTCTCCCATCTCAGTTGTAACAATACCAAGTCTGTATTAATGTTATTTGATTTTGGCTGAGGTAGTAGAGGGAGTACAGCTCTCTGAGGACCTTTTAAAATATACTGCCCTGTTCAGACCTATTGTGTGAAAATGAAGGACAGGAATGGCTGGACTCGAAAACCTTGCATGACAGGGGAATTATCAGCTTAGTCAAAAAAAGGGACCATACCTAAGGTCTAGACAACTAAAAACAGACAAAGTCCTTGAAGAATATGGAGAAAGTAGAAAGGAACGCAAATGGAGAGTTAGGAGGCTCTGAAATGTCTTTGGCCAGCAGGGTTAGGCAGAACCCTGAGGCATTTTATATGTGTATTAGGAGCAAGAGGACAGTTAGGGAAAGAGTAGGCCCACTCATGGATAAAGGAGGGAGGTTATGTGTGGACCCAGAGGAAATGGGTTCATCAAAGAGAGGAATATGACGGATGTTGAGATTAGGGAACGGTGTGTGAATATTCATGGGCAGGTCAATGTAATGATGGAGGTGGTGTTGGATGTCTTGAAATGCATTAAGATAGACAAGTCCCAGAGCCAGGCAGGATCTGTCCCAGAATGCTGTGGGACGTAAGGGAGGAAATAGCTGATATCTTTGCATCTCTTCGACCTCAGGTGAGGTTCCAGAGGACCGGAGAAGGGCCAATGTTGCTCCTTTGTTTAAGAAGGGAAACAGAGAAAATCCAGGTAATTACAGGCTGATGTGGTGGTGGGGAACCTGTTAGAGAAGATCTGAGAGACAGGATTGAGTCATATTTGGAAGCAAATGGACTTGTTAGTGATAAGCAGCATGGGTTTTCGCGGGGAAGGTCATGTCTCGCCAGTTGGATTAAGTATTTTTTTTGAGGAGGTGACAAGAATGAAGAGGGAAGGGCAGTGAATGTTGTCTACATGGACTTAAGTAAGGCATTTGATGAGGTACCTCACGGCACGCTGGTACAAAAAGCAGTCTCGTGGCATCGGGGTGTGCTGGCCGAACGGGTACAAACCTGGCTTGGTTGTGGAAGACGGAGAGTAACGGTGGAAAGGTGCTTTTCGGAATGGAGATCAATAACTAGTAACTTTGTTTATTAAATTTAAAATGATCTGGAAGAAAATATAGGTGGTCTGATTACCAACTTTGCAGATGAAACCAAAATTGGTGGAGTTGACAATTGTGAGATGGATTGTCAAAGGATACAGCAGGCTATAGTTGGATAGATTGCAGATTTGGGCAAAGAGATTCATATGGAATCTAATCCAGACAATGTGAGGTGATGCATTTTGGAAGATCAAATTCAGGTGTGAATTATACGATAAATGGCAGAACCCTTAGGACCATTAAGATAGAGAGGGATCTGGGTGTACAGTTCTGCACATCCTTGAAAGTAGCAACGCAGGTGGCTAAGGTGGTCAAGAAGGCATACAGCACGCTTGTCTTCATCGGCTGTAGCATCAAATATAAAAGTTGGCAGGTTATGTTACAGTTGTACAAAACTTTACTTCGGCCATGTTTGGAATATTGCATGCAATTCTGGTGATCACACTACCAGAAGGACTTGGATGCTTCGGAGAAGCTGCAGGGAAGGTTTACCAGGATGTTGCCTGGTCTGGAGGATTTCAGGTATGAGGAGAGGTTGGATAAACTCGGATTGTTTTCACTGAAAAGATGGAGGCTGAGGGTTGATCTGATGGAGGCCTACAGAACTGAGAGGCATAGATAGTGTGGATAGTTTAGAGGCTTTTGCTCAGAGCAGAAAGGTCAACTACAAGAGGGCACAGGTTCAAGGTGAGGGGGAATAGTTTAGGGGAGAAGTGCAGGGGAAATTTTTCACAGGGCGGTAGGTGCCGAGAATGCACTGCCAGTGGAGGTGGTGGAAGCAGACACGTTAACAATGTTTAAGGCGTACCTTGATAATCACATGAATGGGAGCAGAGGCAAAGAAACTGTGCATGGACAATAAGTAGTGGATCTCAATTAGGATTAGAATCAGCGCAGGCTTGGTGGGCGAAGGGCCTGTTCCTGCGCTGTGTTGCCTTGTGTTTATTGTATTGTATCCAGAATTAAATTAGAGTCTAATAGACCTAGATAACAAGCATGGGGCTGGATGAACACAGCAGGTCAAGCAGCATCATAGGAGCAGGAAAACTTGACGTTTCGGGCCTA